>VWZS01007180.1:0-98299 GCA_013397075.1 Rhabdornis inornatus
CATCTTCATTAGTTTCAATACCTGTGGTGTCAAAAGTCTCCCTAATACAAAGGGCCACCCCTCCACCTCTTCTCCCTTTCCTGTCTCTTCTGAACAGCTTGTAGCCATCCAGTGCAGTGCTCCAGCTGTGTGAGTCGTCCCACCACGTTTCTGTGATGGTGACTACATCCCAGCTTTGCTGCTGTACCATGGCCTCCAGCTCCTCTTGTTTGTTACCCATGCTGTGTGCATTGGTGTACAGGCACCTCAGCTGGGCTACTGATATCACCACTAACTCAGGCTTACCACCCTTAGACCTGCTTGCGGACAGCCCAGTTGCATTCCCTTCCTCCTTCAGACCTAGTTTAAAGCTCTCTCAACAATTTCTGCCAGCTCATGAGCTAAAATTCTTCTGCCCTTAACAGAGATGGAGCCCATCCAATTCCAGCAGGGCAGGTGCTGTAACAGCTGCCCCATGATCAAAGAATCCGAAATTCTGCTGATGACACCAACCCTTGAGCCACTTGTTAATAATGAGGGCTCTCCTATTCCTTTCACTGTTTTTCTCAGCCACCAAAGAGACTGAGAAAAAGACTACCTGTGCCCCTGCCCTACTAACCACTTGACCCAGTGCCCTAAAGTCCCTTTTAATTACTCTAACACTCCTCTTTCCAATCTCATCACTGCCAGCCTGGAGTATCAGCAGTGGGTAATAATCAGAGGGCTGGATTAGCCCAGGGAGTCTCAGTGATACCCCATACCTGGGCCCCAGGGAGGCAGCACACCTCCCTATGGGATGGGTCCTGTTGATATATGGGGCCCTCTGTTCCCCTCAGAAGGGAATCATCCACTATGACTACCCTTCTTTTCTTTTTGATGTCAGAGGTGGTGATCTGTCTCACAGATGAAGCATTATTGGGAGGCTCACCTGTCAGATCATTTTCTTCCAAATCATCTGGCTGACTCTCTAAATCCAGGGTCTTGTAGCTGTTCTGAAGTGGCACCTGGCCAGGTGATGGGGGTCAGGAGGAATTTTTATTACCGCCCTGAACAGGGATCCACTTCCACTCCCCTTCATCTACCAGGTGTGTTCTCCTATTCCTGGCAGTGGGAGGTTTGGGAGTCCTCTGACTCCTGGTGGGCCTCCCTCAAGGATGGAAGGGCAGAACTTCACCAATCTATTCCCATTTCACTTTCCCTAATACTCCTTACAACTTCCTCCCTAAGTTGGGCCACCACTGAAAGGAGATAATTCACATGTGCACACCTCAGGCAGGCTTCTTCTGCAATGGCCCCTGGTATCACTGATAAGCTCAAACACTCTCCACGCTCCACTGAATGGACACATCCATTTTGGAGGGTTCTATTTGTTAGCACACACTACAGTTTTCAATTGTGTACAGACAGATTGAAACAAATAATCTGTTAGACAGATTACTAACAGAAACCACAACCAAACCAACCGACCAACAGAAACACTACAAACAACACACAGCAAGCCCTGATAGCAGGAAGGAACTTGCAACCTGCCCTGCCTCCACAAACTGCCACACAAAAACTGCCACGCCACGCCCTCAGAGATGTGTCAGACACCCAGAGACATGTCACACCCCAGGAGACATGTCACTCCCCTAGAGATATGTCACACCCCCGAGATGTGTCACACCCCCAGAGATGTGTCACACCCCTAGAGATGTGTCACACACCCCCAGAGATGTGTCACACCCCCAGAGACGTGTCACACCCCCAGAGATGTGTCACACCCCCAGAGACGTGTCCCACCCTTGGAGACGTGTCACACCCCCAGAGATGTGTCACACACCCCCAGAGATGTGTCACACCCCTAGAGATGTGTCACACCCCCAGAGACGTGTCACATCCTCAGAGATCTGTCACACTCCCAGAGGTGTGTCCCGCCCTTGTGTGCCCGCTGCTGCTCACCACGCTGCAGGTCTCCACGCTCCCCAGGATCTCTTTTATCCAGCCCACTGTTCACCGGCGGACGATGCCCCGATCCACTCCTCTGTACCTTAAAAGACCCAAAAAGTTTTGCTCACCTTTGCACCGTGCGAAGGGGATTGAAGTTTCTTTTCAGGGAACTGTTCCACCAGGCAAGGTCTGATGAGCTGAACATCTCGAGTAGCACAGAAGATACACGAAAGATAACAACCATCAGTGACCGTCAAGTCCAAACATCACCCCTGGCACGGTTGAAGAAGAGAGAGAAGAATGGTCTGGGAGAGAGACAGAAGAAAGAGAACGTAATTGGCATCGGAGGATGCATATCCAATAGGAAACCAAATACTAAGAACTGTGCAACTTGGTACCAATGAACATTGAACCATGAATTTCTATGGGTTTTGACTGTATAAAATATGTGAAAAATCTGGTAAAAATCATGTATCATGGAATGATTTTCGATGCAGAACCTGGGCTATATGTGGATGAAATTATTTCTGTTGCACATCCTGGCCAGAACAACATCCTGGCCAGAATAAAGTAATGACTAACGCTAAAAATGTTTTTATTTTCTAACTCTAAAAATGTTGTTGGAGAGTTTGTGTTTTCCCCACAGTTTCGGTGACACCAAACCGCACAGGAAAACAGTTGCTCAGGTGCTTTGCTCACCAGATAAAGTTGCCTGAGGTGAGAAGACCTAAAAATGACTGGTACAAATAATTCCATACATAATAGGTGTCAAGACAGCTGCTTCATGAGACCACGTGTAGCTCAACAAAAAGGTTCTTTTCCACCTCTACTGACCTCAGGCCCAAATGTTTTAAGAGCTCGAGGTCTTTCATAGGTATTTGGTGGGAGGATGAGGGAAAATAAATAGTCGCAACTCCATTGCTCTGATCTGAGTAATGCTGGTGCCTCTCTGGTGCCCCTTTGGAAGTGTGACTGGCTGTAGGGGTCTGTACTCAGAGTTAAAGTGGCTGTTTGAGGAAGCAAAATGCTTAGAGGATCTGCAAGACCCACAGCTATCAAATGCACAACCAAAACACAGATCACTGGAGCTGTGTGACAAATACAGACTCTTGACATTGATGGGCATTTTCCAATCACATACTGCTTTCATTGAAATATTCATGGCCCCCAAAAAAGCCAAACACAATGCTTTTCAAAAATCAAAGCTTTTAGTTTTGACAGATTTTAAACATATCTCCCTGCTCCTATTTGCATAAAATTTCATTTGGAAGTTTATTTCAAATTCAGGTAAACTTTCCCTTTGAACTGTACAAAAGTGTCGTTGAAATATTGAAATCCAAAATGCAGTGTTCAGCGCGGATCAAAGTAAAGGCTTCAAACACATACTTGTCCACCCCCCAAACTTTAAAAATATTGTTCCTACACACCTAACTCTTTTTTTCTTTTTTTTTTTTTTTTTTTTTAATTAAAGAAAAGCAAGGCAAAAACTTAATCTGGAGGCGACATGGACACCCTCCTGATCAAACTCAGCCAGAAGCTCCCAGTGCACAGCACTGTATGAGCATCTCTCACTAGAATGGCTGTTAAAAGTGACCTTGGAAATGCAAATTTTGGTAACTCAGTGCAGTTAGGTGCTAGGAGGGCAATCTTCCCTCTTGCTTCTCTGATGGTCGCTCTCCCCAGGCTACCACCAGCGCCTCATTTGTCAGCAGCAACGCCAATTATCCAATGTGTTAATTATCCAGTGTGTTAAACGTTGCCATTTCTGCAGGGCTGTGGGGTGCAGAGCATGGCCCGGGACCCCAGGAACAAGAATGCTGCACTGTCTTACAGCCCCAGAGCGCTTTAAAGAGGGGCATTGTACCCTGCAGCCCCCAGGTGATGTCAGCCTGGAATTCCCCCCTGGAGCAGCCACCGGAGGAGCTGGGAACGCAGTGAATGAGTGCCATTGGAACTGGTGCTGAAAGAAAAACGCTTGTAACCAAGGCTGTTCATTAAATATATGTATATAAAAAAGCATCTCCACATTTTAAACTAATGATGACTTTTAGGCACGGTGTAATTACAGCACCAGTGGGAACCCATATGTCAGTGAGCTTTCAAATGGAAAGGTTACACCTTCAAATGGAGCCATATATTCCCATTAATTGAAGCAGTTGATTTCCAGTTACAATGTTAGTTTTAATGGTGGGACTCATAGAAAGTCCATGAATTATTTTTTTGTTTTGCTATTGCTCTGTTGTGTTAACGTTGCACAATATAAACTGAGCTGGGTGACCTTGGTGCCAGCAGGGCTGTGAATATAAGTGACTTTTAGGGTGCTTGTCTGTGAGGTGGCATCAGAATAACCTTGGAGGAATGGTCTGTCAGCACTGCCTGCACAGCCAGAGCAGAAAGAATTAGCAAGAGAAATTTTGATGAGGGTATTTACTACTAATGACTGCCTTCAAACTTGCCTTTTATCTACAGCTTTTCAAAGCATTTTCTATTCATTAAGCCTTATAAAACCTTCGTTAAATTGGTAGAAGATATAGAAATGCAGATATCTTTGTGCCAAAGCACACAGTAATACTTTGACAGAAAAGGGCAGCAGTACACACTGAACATTATTAAAAATAGGAATTGCACAATGTTACAGTGATACTATCACTCTGTTAATTAGAGTTTGCCCAGAACAGGGGAACAGTCCTGCTTTTATGAAAAATGGTGTGGAATAATCAGTAAATAGTCCTCAGGGCTTCTGTTTTGTATAGTAGCAGTGAGACAGATGTATGTTATGCAATGATATTAAAAAAAAAAGTTAGGAATATGAATGGCACCTGTTCTTTTATTGTAATGAAATCTGCTTTCCAAACTGCCATCCCCAAGAGATAAAAGCAGTGAGTCAGACCTACTAAACTGCTGAACTGAAAACCCTGAGATTTAAGAAATGATAAATGTAGGGTCTTTTTTTTAAGAGCCTTTAGTTTTCCTTTTCTCTCTGACCTCAAGAGAAAGAAAGAAAGAAAGAAAGAAAGAAAGAAAGAAAGAAAGAAAGAAAGAAAGAAAGAAAGAAAAAGAAAGAAAGAAAGAAAGAAAGAAAGAAAGAAAGAAAGAAAGAAAGAAAGAAAGAAAGAAAGAAAGAAAGAAAGAAAGAAAGAAAGAAAGAAAGAAAGAGAAAGAAAGAAAGAAAGAAAGAAAGAAAGAAAGAAAGAAAGAAAGAAAGAAAGAAAGAAAGAAAGAAAGAAAGAAAGAAAACTGAAGACACATCCACAAAGATATTCAGTCTGGTGGTGTTCAAGAGAGGCCAGAACCAGTCATACAGGTGCTTCAGAATGTGAGGGCTGGGAAGAGAAATTGGTATTTTTGAGACTGTTATGGCAGTCATGATAAACAAAGATTTAGATATGGGATTTTTGGTATGTTCTTTTCCTTCCTTCCTTCCTTCCTTCCTTCCTTCCTTCCTTCCTTCCTTCCTTCTTTCCTTCCTTCCTTCCTTCCTTCCTTCCTTCCTTCCTTCCCTGCCCTCCCTCCCCTCCCTCTCTCTTTCTCTCCACACAAATTCAAACTTTTTCAATAACTGGTTAATTCTCACTGTTGCTGTTTAAATTCCTCCTTCCTTGGAGTACCCCAAAAATTCAGCAGTTGCTATAGGAGCAATGTTTAAGGGCTTTCAATACCATTAATCTATCCTATAAAAACATGAGCAGTTTAATAGCTGAAGGCTGCCAAAAGATACAGTAATCTGTTGGAAACCTGAAGTTCTGTGTCAGAGTGAGTCAATGTACACTAAATAAGTAAAATAGAAAAGCAAATTTTTTACTTGGAAATGACTTGTGGAAGGAGCATCACAGAATCTCTGAATATTTTTAAAGGGAAAGATGTAACAGATCATGCACAGGATGACTTGCAGATTCAGCCATGCCTGCTCTGAGGGCTGCAGAAATTCTGTGCGTCACTGAGTGGCAGTTCCTCCCTGCAGGGCTCAGAAGACCTGGTAAGAATGAAGGGTCATCTCACAGTGAGTAAAACATTGCATCCAGTTTGGGTGGCTTCCAGGAAATTATCTTATTTAGCTCGTTTGCTTATTGCTTTACCATTTCTGCTCATTAACCCAGCCAGAGTGAAGCTCAATTTACAAATAAATAAATAAATCTATTTATTACAAATAAATATTCAATTATGCAGAAGAAGGCTGGCTAAGAGCTGGCACACTGAGACCTGAGGAGGAGGCTGCAAGAAGGCTCTTTGCAGCCCTCTCCCATAGCTTTTCTAATGGTTGGTAGAGGGAACCTTTGGAAAATGGAAATTTGCTCTTTGATTTTTGGACAGTGTGAAAATCCCCACTAAACTTGTATAAAGGCCTGACCGTGTCAATAATGGCTGTGATAAGATTGTTATAAAGAAACAGTGAAGGGTTTTCTAGGAAATTCAGTCTGTAAGCTTAGGAAGAAGGCAGATTTTATGTTTCTCAGGGCTGTAAAGCTGCAGAATTCTTGATTAAGGAATTACTTGGTGGGTGAGAAGTACCCTCATTCCTGAGTGCAGTTCAGTTTGGTCATCCTGATAAAAATACTCCCATCCTCCAGTGTTAAATTACTCTTTAATAGCCTGGCCTTTGGCCATTGGAATTCACTGTAGGATTTTTTTCCCCCAGTTAATTTCACAGCGTTTTGGATTATTTAGACAAAAAACAAACAACCAAGCAAACACAAAATTGCTTCATTTCACAAGAAGATGAAAACTTTCAGAAAGGTTCATGGAGCACAGATCCTTGTACAGGGAGGATCTCAGGAAATGCTCTGGGAAAAAAGGACACCAGATTCAGTCTTTTGAAGCCTCAACTAGCCACCAAAGTCTTTGAAGCTTTGAAGTCTTTTAAATGGTTCTTTTATAAGCCATTGGCACCAAACTCAGTTAAAGCACTCAGCTAATTTTTAATCAGATCTGTGAAAAAGCATAGAATAAGAATGTGGATTTCTTTTCTGAGGTTTCTTGGTTATTAGAATAGTGCAGGAAAAAAGGGAGCTCCATTTCAGGAGCTCATTTGCTTAATGTGCTTTAATACTGCATGACCACAAACCATTAGGTTCTTCATCTCATAGGTGATTAATTTCCAGGGAACATATGTTTAGAGAATAACATATATCCCCAGACTTCCTTCCCAAAAGGCTCTCACCAAGCAATGTCAGTGTTTTGTATCTACTGACACAAAAATGAAAAAAAAAAAAAGCCAACAAAACAGAGAGATGAAAAATCAGAAGATTTTTTTTTTCAGGAAAACTAGTTTTAGTCATTAGAGGGAAAATAAATATTTTCCAAATTTCTGGAAAGTTCTGTGAAGCAATACAGTGGTGATGAGGAAAAAAATATTGCAGCTAACTTTACATGAGCATGAACTGCATCATCACCGTTCCCTGGCTTCCAAAACTGGGTCATGAAAGTTCATAAAATGACTATAACTTCTTAGGAAAAAAAACTATTTAATCTCCTTTCAAATAAGCAGAAATGTCATTATGTTGCCCCTTTCCTGCTTTAAACAGAAAGCTCAGTGCTCAGGATCCTCTGTGGGGGCTGATGCTGAGCCTGGGGAGGACAGGGACAGGATGGGAAAATTGTCTGCCCAGACTCCTGAGAGAATTTGGCTGCCAAGTGCTAACAGGTCTTCACTGACCATCTGTAAACTGAGTTTTATTCCCCTCCTCCCCACCCAGGCTTAGACATCTTCTGTACTGGGATGAGTTTTCTTAGGGCAGGATCAGTGATGAATAGATATGGTTATCCAGGATCCTGCCAGCCCCCACAGCCCAGCCCCTGAGCAATGCTGACTTTCCACAACAAAACTATTGTCAGGATTCTCTCCATCTTAGCTCTGCCTTTTCACTGAAACTTTTCACCTGCTTTATTCCTCCAAAACTTGATGGTTTTTGAACTAAACCTGAAAAAAAAGTTAGTCTAAATAGTTTATATTTGACAATTTTTGAATGTTTGTGTGTGTGTCTGTCCAAGGCAGATCTTCAGTGTGAGGTTCCAGTGCTGTCTCCAGTTGTTGTATAAGGACAGCCCAACAGGGTTTTCAAGTTATGTCAGTGCAATTGTTTGAAAAATTATGTACAGCTAAGTCTGTCTTTAAAACTCCCTATTTGTTCTGTAAGTTTTCAACATACAGACCTGACTATCAGTATTGAAGTAATCTATTTCACCTGTCTCATCAGAGAATTATATGTAAGAGCCATAAGAATGCAAGGGTTATATAAAATTGTATCCACTATTTATGTACTATTGTCTCCAACACATATGTCCTTTCCATATGGGATGTTCTCACTGTACAGAACATGGTCGCTTCCAAGTATAACTCAACAGAAGCACTCAACCTTTGATTTTAAAACTGTGATCATCCCCACTTCAACAGCCCACGCTGGGAGGAGATTCCAGATTGTGGGGGGGGAATGGCTGCCAATCTGAATGAGGAGGAATGTCGTCAGATGGCAGGGAAGTATTTGTACGAGTTGTATTAACAGAAGCACTGACCTTTACACACTCCAAAAAAAAGACAGATGGGCCTTGGATCACAGCACCCGTTTGTCGAGCAAAACTCCTGAATCATCTCAGGCAGTGTTCAAATACAGCCAGGAGAAGCCTGAACAGAAAGATCTCCCATAAAATACAGCCCTGAAGCAGCAAAGGTGCACCAGTTTCGAAGTAACTGCTGCTCAAACCTTCAAATCCTAGGCAATACTTTGTTGAATAAATTTCAGCCTATCCATTGTCTGAGATGGAAAACAGATGGGTTGCAGTTTAGCTTTGCAGCAAGAAACCAAATCCAATTCTCTGGCTTGTTCTTAAGAGAGTTAATGAAATTTGAATAATATGTACTGGCAGACCCTAAAACCCTCTGTGGTTTTCTTTCTATTCTACTTGTCAGGGCAAGGCCATTCTGCATTAAATTTGCATATGGCCACCTTTCTCCCTAGAGTAACTCCAGTGATTCTTCTGACCGTATTTCTCGTGGATAAGGGCCCTAAACTTCAGGAACTTTGCCCTCAGAGACAATCCCCATGCTTCTTGCAGCTCCTGCAAGTGAACCAGAGAGACCAGCAGGAGTGAGCAATGATTTAGTATTTACCCTGTTTATTCATTAAACTGGTGAGGATGATATTCTGCTCCTCCATGACAACATTGATCTTTAGCTGAAACAAATTAAACTTTCTTAAGGGAGAGAATACACTGAGTTGTGGAGGTTTTGGCAGGGATATTAATAGAGTGCTCAGGGTGGCAAACAGAACACATTTTAAATGGAATCTAAAAGAGATCAAGAAAGAAAACACCATGTTTCGGGGAAAACAACAACAAAAAACTCAGACAAATTGAGCATGTAACCTTTGCTGTGAGTAGCATGAGTAGAGCAAAAATAGTACATTGGGTTCTGCTTGGAGAACCTGGAGGAGAGGAAGAGCTCACGTGTCAGAACTCAGAGCTAAGAAAACAACACAAACGTGGCAGTCTTCTGAGTTTAAGTGATGATGGGATTCAACCTGACAGACTCATTTTGAAGTTTCTGAGAGGTGGAAACTCTTTGCCAGATAAATAACTGTGAATTTGGCCCATTAGGAGCGAGAGCCTTCTTCCAGCTGGACGCTGCTTCCCTGCCATTCCACTGTAAGCACGGAAGCTTTCCTGAAGGAAGGACTGGAAGGATTTATCCTGCCTTCTGTTTTCTGACCTGCCTGACCCTCTGCTCAGCCCACAGGGAAACCCGGAACACAAGAGGGTTGGGAAGGAACCCGTAGAGAGGGGATGAAAGTTTCCAGGGGTCTGTCACTCTTCTCAAAGATCAGTGGGCTCGTGAGAGAAAGGAATTTTAAAAGCTGCAAGGTAACATTTGAAGTCAGCAGAGATGTGGATTCTTTTGAAGGTTGCACCCTCAACAGACCTGCTGTCAATGGTGCTGGTCCCACTCATCAGGGTGTAGAGCAGCCCTTTCCTGTGGCATGGAAACCAACCTGCTCCCCAGACCTGTGTGTCCCCTGGGCTGTGCTCTGGAGCTGGCTCTCCATCATGGCCATGCAGTCAAAGTGGTGGCTGAGGTGGGCATCGAGCCTGAATCCCTCTCACTCCCTCACACACACTCAGATTATCTTGCTTGCCTTGTTAGCTTTGATTTCTGGCCCCATAGGACATCGAGCCAATTAGACGAAAAGCACTTTGCCTGAATCTTTTCTCCTCCCACTTTTCTTTGAAAGAGTTTTCAAGACAAAGAGTAAAGCTCAGGGAGACCAGGATGGTTTAAGGTGACCTCCTCCTCCTCCCACTGCTGTCTGGCATTTCCAGGCAAGCTCGTTCCTTAGAAATGCTTCTATCCCCCTGCTTCCTGACTCCCCAAACTAAAAGATGATTTTTCTGGCTGCAGGGTGGTGGTTTTGGTGGTATGGTCACAGCACATCATTCTATTGGCAGATGCAGCTCTGCACTGGCTCACCTCCACTGCTGACAGGACAGCCCAGGTGTCCCATCCACTGGGCAGGGAGCACTGAATCTCTTGTCCATCAGTGGGTGTTCCAGCTTGTGACTCCCAGGAACATTTCATAAATGTTGCCCTCAGAGTATGCAGCCAGCACAAACTGGAAGCAGAGGATGATGACACCCGTGGGGTGTGAGGGAGGTCACAGGAAAGGACACAGGAAAGGACACAGCCCAGGCTGGTGGAGATGGATGATTCCAGCAACCTCCACAGCACCAACCAACAGAGCAGCCGACTGCTCCTGGGCTTGGCTTACCTCTGGAACATGTGCTGGGAAGGGGCCATGTCTGCAGTGAATCACTGACACCTGGCTCCCTACACTGCACGGGAAGGGCTGGTTTAGGCTCTGAATTTTATAGGTGCACTGGGAGTCTAATGCTCTTTTATTAGCATGACTCCACGCTGACCTCCATGCTAAAAAAAGCAGAGACTTTCATTTCATCTCATAATCCACCAAGGGCAAACAAACAGTCAGAAATTCTACTCTTTCCTTTTCCCCAACTCTCATTAAAACCGTGGTCTCTGTTACTACCATGCAGACATTTTGCACTAGTTTTTTATTACAGTCAAGTATAGATGCCCTTTGTGTTTGGAGGCAGAGTTAATAGCAAAGCTTTTTTTGCTGAAGTTTCTGATTATCTGCAATGGCTGAGAGCACTTTGCCAGCAATAGTCCCCTTGGAATATCCAGGGTTATGCACAGCTTTTAATTCTTTAAAGAGTTTGGCGGTAAATAGCTTGTGTATACTGTGATCTCACTTGAAAAGCAGCCAGCAGACTTCTGAACGTGCCTGTCCGCTCTCCCAGCACCCAACCACTGGTCCAGCATCAGAAACCTGAAGCTGCTGATGCAAAAAGCATATCATGGATTTAATTTTGGGGATTTTAAAATTAATCATCGGGCACAGCACAAGCCATGCCCCATGTCCATGCATTTGGTTCTGTTGTGACTCTGTGCTCTGTAGGATAGTTTTGTGCCCTGCAGGATGGTTCTGTGCTCTGTAGGATGGCTCTGGGTTCTGTAGGATGGCTCTGTGCTCTGTAGGATGGTGGGCAGGGGCTTAGGCTTGCTCTGTGCTCTCTAGGATGGCTTTGTGCTCTATAGGATGGCTCTGGGTTCTGTAGGATGGCTCTGTGCTCTCTATGATGGCTTTGTGCTCTGTAGGATGGCTCTGGGTTCTGTAGGATGGCTCTGGGCTCTGTAGGACATCTCTGTATCCTGTAGGATGGCTCTGGGCTCTGTAGGATGGCTCTGGGCTCTGTAGGATGGCTCTGTGTCCTGTAGGATGGCTCTGGGCTCTGTAGGATATCTCTGTATCCTGTAGGATGGCTCTGGGTTCTGTAGGATGGCTCTGGGCTCTGTAGGATGGCTCTGGGTTCTGTAGGATCTCTCTGTATCCTGTAGGATGGCTCTGGGTTCTGTAGGATGGCTCTGGGCTCTGTAGGAGGGTGCTGGCTTTGCTGCTCTCACTTGGACATGGCATAGTAAAGTGGAGGAGAGAGAAACCAGAAAGAAAACAAGCTCCTGTTTTGATCTGTGTGCTGGAAGTGCCCAAGGCCAGGCTGGGCAGGGGCTCAAAGCAGCCTGGTCTGGTGAAATGTGTCCTCAGCCACGGCACAGGGTGGTAACTGGATTATCCTCACGGCCCTTCCAGCCCCAATCATTCTGCGGCACTGGCTGGACACTGGAGGCTGATCTTGCTGGAGATTTACAGTGTCTCTCAATACAACAAATTTCTGCTGATTTTTTCTTTCTTTTTGAAAATACTGTAAAGCAGCTCCTATGTATTTTTGTTCTGTTTTGTTTTGTTCTGTTTTGTTTTGTTTTGTTTTTGCCCTTACTACAGTTGTGTATTTTCATTTAGGTGACTGAAACAACCAGTTCCCTTTGAGTGGCCATGAGAAAAAAATCTGCCTTTCTAGCTGTTCTGAGTGTGGGACTTAGGTGTTATTGAAGGAATTTCCCTCAAGAGAGGAGTGGTTCATGACAGCAGGCACTCCAGAGTAGTGTCCAGTGCAATGGCAGCCTGGGTGGGCACACAGAGTGTCCACATTGATTCATTTAATGATGTTTAAACACAGTGTGACACAGCAGCCTCCAGGAGTGTGGGAGCACTTGGATTCCAGCAGTGCTCCCTCATTCCACTGACTGTTCTGAGTGCTACCATTTACTCACAGTAGTAAACACTGTGTGAGAGCGTGTACACAGGATCCAGGCTTTACAAAATGATACAATTATGAGAACTGAACAATCCTGAGAGACTGTGCTTAGGGAAAAGCATTTACTGGAGCATTGTGTAAAGCCACAGAAATGGGCAGTTCTTGGATGTCAGGATCCTTTCTGAGGCTTTTTACTCAGATAATATTCTGATACAAATTAAACACCTTAGATTAACTATGATTCATTAGTGAACGGAATTGCAGAACTTGGTGCAGTGAGCCATTCTGGACCTGAGCTCCTCTAAGACTCTTAGCAAGGGTGATGGATGGCTGGATGAGGACAGCTTTTGAAGCATAGATTTCTGCTAAATCAATGGACAAGATTTATCAAAATTTCAGTCATTTCCCAGAGCTTCTGCAGCCCCCACAAACAGCTACTCTTTCATTAATTTTGTGCTAGAGCCACATAAGAGGAGAAAAAATTGTGTTCTCTGAGGTTTTATGCTTTAAGGCATCCAACTTTTCATTTTAGAAAGCAAAGAGTGTAAACAATGGTTTTGTTTCTATGTCTGGTCAATGTACAGCAGGTCCAGAATCAGTAACAGAAAATGTTCCTGAAAGGCCCAGCAGACCTCAAAGAGATAATGTGCATTGGCCATTAATGGTAAGTCATTATGGAACTTATTAAGTGAAGCCTTGGGACTGTCATAGAGCCTAAAGGTTGGCATAAATTTTTCATACACATTGAACTTTGCTAAATGTGCTTGCATTTGATTAATGATGACTTTCTCCAGTGTGCTAATAAGAAGGAGGAAAATGTGAGCTGGGGCTGCAGCAGGGAGAAAGGGCTCCTGGAAGGAAGGGCAGTGTTGGCAGCAGGAGAACAATAGGGCTTTCTAAGGACGCCCTGCCAAGCAGGAGAGAGTTTATTACTCCCTGAAAAACTGCTCCGTACCTCCCAGAGACAGGACACTGAGCACAGCATGAAAGACAGTTTTGTAACTGTGGAAGTAAAAACATCATAGCTCCAAAACACTGGCAGAAAAAATCCACCTCCCAGCCCCCTAAAGCCCTCATATTTCACAAAAAGCAACCAAAAAACCCAACCTCAGTCCTTAAAGCCTTCATATATCACAAAGAACAACCAGAACCTCACCCTCAGCCCCTAAAGCTCTCCTATATCACACAGAACAATTCAGAAGAGCTTCATGTACAGCAAGAGAGACGAGTGGTGTGTCTGCGAGTCCTGCTGGAGACAGAGCTGCAGGAAATTTGCCTTGGCAGCCAACGCAGTGAGTCAGAGACTCATGGAATGATTTAGGTTGGAAAAGAAGACAACAACAACAAAACAAAGCCTTCACTTGCAGCTAGGTCTGGACAACAGCATATGGATTTGTTCAGTTAAGATAAACATGTTTTTCTCTTGTTTGGAAGTAGAACAAAAAGGGAAAGCAATCAGTAACCTCAGTCCAAAGCAGTCACAAAATCCAAGACTCTTTCACTAACCGCCAAAAATGCAAGGCATACCCTAAAATTCAATTAAAATTGAACTCTTAAAAAAACTACAGGGTAAGTTTTTTGCTGTTTTATTTCACTTTCTAGTTTTAAAGTTGCTAAAGGCCAAACTTTTAAGCTTTTATTTTGTTTTATTTTAAAAGAGTGCCCCTTTGAACAAGAGTCTGCCATACAGCCATAGCAAAGAGAACTCAATATAAAGGCTTCTCCTAGCTTAGATAGCTGAGCAATCAGGTGTTGGTCCTGATTTTACAAACACAAAAGGAAGAAGAAGTGCAGAAAACAAGAGATGTGGCTATTCCATCTCCTGGCAGTGGGGGTAGAAGACAATCATTGATTCCCCATCACCACCTGCCATAAATTTGCCACTCCAGAGCAGTTTTCCCGCAGCCATGGAACGCTTTATCCACAAGCCTGGTTGGTGTTTCAGCTGTTGCTGTTCTTGATGCAGTTATGAACTACTGCAAATGGGCTAAACAAGTATGGAAAACAAAAGTGGGAAAAAAGTATCAGGTTTTGAGTTTGGCAGTAAGGGAACTCACAAGGACTTTGAAAATCTCAGGTTCAATTCCCTGCTCCAGATAATATTTGCTTATAAAACACAAACTGGCTTCACTGGAAAGTCTGAAATTCAGACTCTTGAGAAAGAGCTTTGCCTGACCTGGAAGGAGTTCTGAGAGTCACTCAGAGTCCAAGCAAGTCTCTCCCTCTTTGTGTTGGGTGTTTTCTTTCCACGGGGAAATAATGAAATGCTCCATCCCCTCTGCAGACCCCTGCCATGGATCAGGAGCTGTCCCTGCCATGCATGTCCCTCCAGCAGAAGGAGGTCTGGGACATCAGCAGAGTCCCTGTGTGCACACACGTGAAGTTCCCTTGGCAGAGCTGCTGCAGCTTCTGCCCCTCCTCTGTGCCCCTCATTAAGGGAGAGAGTAACAGAGATCTAGACTTGGTGAGCAAACAAGGCCTAAGATTTCATGCAGAAATACAAGAAAAAAGTTTTTCAAATGACTATGAATCCATGAATCTGAGTGGGCTAAAATTGTTCTATGACTTCTAATTGTAGCCAGTCCAGCTCAGTCAGGTTTGAAAGAACCTTTCTTACCAAACACAGAGATCAGTGATAATAAATAGTGGAAAACTTGTGCACTTGCACACAGGGAATGGAACTGGGTCAAGATGGTTGATCCTCAGTCTCAGCCTAAAAGAGTGAAAACAATATTAGAGCTCCAGAGACCTGAAGCTCACTCCATGGAAAGCTCACTCAGACCCTTTCCCCAGCCATTAGTTTTGCTTTTCTCTCTCTCATCTTTTTCTCTTTTTCTTTTTCTTTTTCTTTTTCTTTTTCTTTTTCTTTTTCTTTTTCTTTTTCTTTTTCTTTTTCTTTTTCTTTTTCTTTTTCTTTTTCTTTTTCTTTTTCTTTTTTTCTTTTTCTTTTTCTTTTTCTTTTTTCTTTTTATTTGTTCTTTTTTCCCCCCTTGATACAGAATGTGATTCTGCTGCCAGTTAATCAATTTTGGTTACAGTAGCTCAGTATTTAGATCAAAGGCCAAAGGGAAAACTTGCACAAGTCCTACCTGGATTTTTGCTTACCGACCGTTTCATTACAAAAGTAATTCTGACAATGCAACTAGATGGAGAAGAAATACAGGAATTCCACACTTTTGACTCCCTAAGATTGTCCTGTTGTGACGCTTATTTAAATTCCTACTCTTTTCTTTCTCTCTGAGCTTACCAGCAGCAGCATGGTAAACTTCAGCATTTTACTTTGCCAGTCAGACAACTACATGAAGCCAACAGGACCTGCAAGCTCTCTAGAAACTTTTCTCATGTGAGTTGTAGCAGCGTCTAGGGTAGGATCTCGCCCGAGATCACAGAAGTGCTGGTGGTGAGCTTGCAAGCTCGCACCCCTGGACATGGCTTCAGTCTGCTTGACATCGTGGCAGGAACATGGCAGAGGCGATCTAGAGAATTCCCAATAAAACCCTCCCCTTCCCTATCAGTGCAAGTTGGGAGAACTCCCTTAGCAACCAGCCCTGCACTTGTTTCCCATTGGGAAAACCGCCAGGAGCAGGAATGGTGTTCCAAGGCACTGCAGAGACATGGGAGGGAGCAGCACCTTGGCCTCCCCCAGCTAGACCAGGAGATGAGCAATTCTGCCAGCTGGAGTCAGGATGTGCTCGGCTCACAAAGCCCCTCTGGAAAGGCCAGGTTGTCTGGCACTGATGGTGTTTGGAGGGGCGTTGTTGTAGCTCCTCAAGTGATCCTCAGACAGGACTTGCAGGAGGGAAAACTAGCCAAAGCACCACCTGCACTTGCCACCGTCCCCTGCCTTACCTGGCTCAGCTGTGCTGATCCTCCTTGTGGTTAGGATTTTCTCCAGACCCAGTGAGGTTGTGATTAACCTTTCAGTTGTCTTCCATGATGTAAGGCTCCATCCTTGGGGAAAGCAGAGCCACTGCGCTAAAGCAACTGGAGCGGGTGAATCCCTTCCCAGGCAGCTCAGATCTTTGGGAATGTTGCAACAACTTATGGCCCACAGCCTTCTCGGGTGTGCCAGGACTAACCCAGAGCCACCATGCTGGGCTGGGTTTTACCAAGATCAAAGAGCCAAGGCTCCTGTGAGCACCGCGGTGAAGCTCAACACAAAGCAATGTCCTGTTGGGTGCCAGAACGCGCTGCTCGTCCAAGTGCTGCTGACGGTCCGGAGTGAGGATAATTCCCAGCATTTCAGGGCTGGTCTTGGCTGAGATTTGCAAGACTTACTTAAAAAAGCACTATCATAATTGCATCTTCACTGGGAAGGGAAAAATAATCAAATGAAAAAGGACAAAACCAGCAGGGAAAGAAAATTTATTTCCAAGCATCTACGAGAGTGCTACAAATAATAGAGACTAAAACTCAAAGCATTTGAAACTATTAAAAAATGTAGTTGACAATGTCCTTCTTAAAAATTAAACACAAAAATGTAGAAAATGCAGTTATTAATTCTAAAACTTGCTCAAAAGTGAAAAAAATCCAGATAGCATCAATGAGGATGGAGTCCTACAAATTACCCTTTTTTAACTTTATTTCAATTTGTTAATTTGTAAAGTGATACTCATTTATTTTATTTTTCTTTTTTTAAAACGTTTATTTAAATTTATAATGGAGAAATGTGCAAATCTAGCAAAATATTCTTTGGATTATAAACAGAGAAAAATCAACAACCAAAGAAATTTGAACCAAGTTAATAATAAACTATAGAATTATATAGAATGCATACAGCTATAATAAAGTGAAATTTTACAATAAACATTGTAGAGCAAACCTGCTGATTTAGCAAACTCTGCCTTATGAAACATAGGGATATAATGGGACAAGTGAATATGTTATGGATATAGAGCTGAAACATCAGTCATCATTTTAAGGAGTTAAATTTTAATCTAACTACATATATGGGGGGTCTTCAGAAAAGTAACACACGAACAAATCAGATTTCCTCTCAGATCAAGCAGTTTGGTACCTAACTGCAAATGAAGGACAGGGTCTGTAAAACTAATGTAAGAAAATGTAGATAATTTCTATTTATTGCCTCTTCCCATATTGCAGCCGCTGATCACTGACCCTGAACAGGCAACTATATTAAATTCAGCAGAGGTACAGCTGTACACAGATGCAGAAAATGTTGATGTGCAGAACATATCCCAATCCCTTGCTCCTTCTGAACTAATATTAAAAAAAAAAAANTGAAAGAAAAATAGGAGTTAAGTGCCGGAATCTTAATTACTACTCAGGTAAAGTAATTGTCAGGTAGAACAGTCCTTAGGGAAATCATAGCTAAACTGGGTCAGATTGCAGTCTCTAGAAGCCGCAGAAGCTCAGCCCAGATATGGAAACTCTCAAGGCTGGAGTAAAGTGTAAGTACAGAATACTCCCGTCCACTCACAAAGTCACTCCGGAAACCTCGGGAATCTCTAAGATACAAGATAAATGCATATTACAAGGGAAATATTGAAAAGTATTACACTTAATTTAATCCAGGAGACACAGTAGGACTATATGATGATTCTTACTGTGTTCTGGGAGCAGCCACAAGCTGTAGATAGAGAGGGTACAAAATGTTCACCAGACGTTACATTTGTTTCAATCTAAAAAGCATTTGTAAAATGTACTTGATTTTTAAATAATCACTTAACAAGGCAACAAACCAACTACAAACACATAATAAATAAGGCTATTAAAAGGTCACAATTGTAGTAAATTAGTCAGAACTATAAATGGGACATTAGAAACACTATGTTTTTTTCCTTATATGCTTAATAACCAGAACAAGAATTAAAAAAGAATCAGTTTATTTCAAAGTCTGCTTCTTATATTGAAGCACATATTAAAGCAACAGTACAATGTTCATAAAATATAAGTGTGATGCTGTAACATTTCTTACATGTCAGAATACTGATATTTGTATGTATACTAAAATAAGAATTTTAAAATTGTACAAATAGATACATTAAAAATGACATAGAAATCGGGCGCCTCCCACCGCAACAAGACAGAGTTTTTATATCTGGCACGTATTAGTTCAAGATGAAAGAATAAGCAAAAAGATTTACAAGAATCAGCAGTAACAAGTTTGATGCTCAAGAGACATAATAATTGTACATTGTACTGTACATACATCATATGGGTTTAAGCTGGCTGAATATTATATATTTCAAGTTTAAAAATGCACTACCATATAGAGTGTCCATAGTTTAAGGCGAAATTACAGCTCAGAACTGTTATCTTTTCTAATTTGTGGAAGCTTCTTTGACATAAAAGATTTAGATGTTCATAACACATAAAAGATTTCCCTTATTTGTAGATTCGCTTTTAGCATTTTCCTTCATTTAAATATTTCACATTTCTTTAGTGGGTTTTCTTCCTTTAGTGAAGCTGGCAGCCACCTTCCAGATTTGCCTTTTGTAGGAAAAGGTACTTCACAGTATTTACCACTTTCATGTCCTTTTTTTATCAAAGGAATCCTCTCTGTCAAACTTAAATGTTTAAATGAGATTTTTCTTGATTTTTAAAAAAATACCTGCTTACATTTCCTCTAGATTCTTCAGAACTTCGGACGCAGTTCTTAAGGCCAAATCTTAAACTTTATTGTTAAGAATCATCATCGAAAGTGTCTTTGGAGCCATACAAGTCTGCAAGTTTCTTAAATCGAGGTCCCCAATTTTGTAGATAGTCGTAGTCCAAGTCAGAATCTGTTGTCGCTGACTCCAAGGAGCTGAGGGACCCAGCCACGGAGCCCCTGCCCTCGTAGCCATAGATCTGGATGGAGTCATAGGGAGGGGCCGTGGGGTCGTTGTCAGCCTCCTGTATCCTGGTGTTGATGAAATCATCCACGTCCACGCTGTTGGGTGCCGGCCTTAGGCCCGGCCTGGGCAGGTACTGGTACTCGGGCTTGATGTCCTTGCGGGGCATGAAGCCGTTGATGCCGTCGGGGTTCTGCAGCGTGGCGATGTCAAACGCCTCCGTGTCCTCCTCGCCCCCACCCTCGTCATCGTACGTGATGATGTTCTCCCGCACGTCTTCCTCCTCAAACACGATCAGGGGCTCTTTCTTCTGCCTCTTCAGGGTGACAAACAGCACCACAATGACTGCGGAAAACAAAACACGGGTTAGACTGTGCTGTTGAACAGCAGCCCCCCTGTAAGTAATTACTGCATCTCTGAGCCCTCGCCTCTTCTGCTGGATTGTTGCAAGCTTCTGCATTTTCAGTGCTCCTTGCTAGGTAAAAACAGTGATGTTTGTACACAGAACTGAACACACTGATCTGAGGCTTTCTGTCTGGGCTGCATGCCATTGCTCTTACTAATTGCTCATTACTGCAACACTAATTCAAGGGAAGTGTTTGTGGGGCCCCCAGTGCTGCAGAACACTGTGACACTGCCTTTGAGCAGCCCAAGCACATGAATATCTGCAACAAAACAAAGATGAATCTTTATCTTCTCCTGTATGCCCAAAGCTTAACTCTAATCCCAAGTGTCATTTCCATTAAAATGGATATTTTTTCAGCAACACCTCCAAAGATATTTGTTTCTGCATTCTCACTTTAAATTTCTATAAAATAAAATATATGAGAAAAGAAACACTATAAAATACTATATGGAAATTAGAAAATATTGTATATTTTTTTTTCTAACCATCAGGAAAGACTTTGCAGCACTTTCTTAAAAGCAGGTCTTTCACTGAGATGAGAAGCCACTCATCTGTCTTCAACACAAGATGGGTTTGAGGGAAATAGCTGGCAGGGGCCATTAATCCTGGCTGACCTCAATAAGAAACTTGCCATCCAGGGAAGATCACAAAACTTAGAATTGTATGTCATGACCTCCTTTAAGCAGTGTCCCTGATTATCTGGCATTAGGCCACAGAAGGACATTCTGCAAGCACATCTACACAAATTCACTGGTGTTTGCTATTGAAGATATCACAGAAGCCCAGAATGGTTTAGGATGGAAGAGACCATAAAGCTCATTTCTTTTCACCCCCTGCCATGAGCAGGGACACCTCCCATTGTCCCAGGCTGCCCCAAGCCCCAACGTCCAACCTGGCCTTGGGCACTGCCAGGGATCCAGGGGCAGCCCCAGCTGCTCTGGGCACCCTGTGCCAGGGCCTGCCCACCCTGCCAGGGAACAATTCCTAATTCCCAAGATCCCATCCAGCCCTGCCCTCTGGCACTGGGAGCCATTCCCTGTGTGCTGTCCCTCCAGCCCTTGCCAGTTGTCTCTCTCCATCTTTCCTGCAGCTCCTTCAGGCCCTGCAAGGCCACACTGAGCTCACCCCAATGCCTCTCACAGCCAGGCAGATCAGCACCCCCCACAAAAATAAAAGCTAAAAAATTAAGATTCATTTCTCCATCTTGGAGCTGAGGGCAGGATTCCTTTTTTAACTCAAGCCCAGAGGAGCAGCAAGGATAGAATATGTTTCACCTAGAAGAATGACGATGCAGGCCAGGATGGCGATGAGCGCGCCGGTGCTGAGCCCCGCGTTGAGCACGTAGGCCTCGGCGTTGCAGGAGAGCAGGGAGCCGCTGCTGTCGCAGCCGCACACGCGGATGGTCAGCGTGTTGGTGCTGCTCAGCGGGGGCACGCCGCCATCACTGATCACGATGGGAAGGAGGTACAGATCCTGCTTCTGGCGACTGAACCCTTCTCGCCGGACCAGCACGCTCGCTGTGTTATCTGGTTGAAGAAGAGAGAGAATCATCGGTCATTCTTCCACAGACTCGTCCTCCTAGCCAATAGTGAAAAGGAAATTATCTTGCTGCAATGGCTCTCAATTTTCAGGGACTTTAGCGTTATTTCTACAATAAACCAGTAGAGAGTGTCGCCTTTCTAACGACCCAGGAGCAATTACAGGATTGTATTTAATTCATACAGCACCATATTCGATTTTAATTCTTTAATTAACCCAAGCAACACAGATAATCTCTGTCTGATAGCACCTTTTAGTACCTGTCACTTTCTGAGACAGTCACAATATTTTTTCAACTACCCAAATGGCTGGACCTTCTTATTACTGTCTGAGCTGGTTTTAGTGCCTCTCCAGAATTAAAGCTTTCAATGGGGAGGTAAAACCCATATCTCCCTTATGTGTTCTTGGAGTCACATCTAAAAGCATGGTAGACAGAGATCTGTCCTCAAATGGACTCTGATAATGAGACTCCCACCAAAACAAAAGCCAGTATTTGCTGTGTATGAGTAAATTTGAGCCTTGTTGTTTCAGTAAGAAACACTGAAGGTAACAGTGTTTTATCAGAATTTGGTTTTCACCCAAACTTCCAAAGGCAGAATTCAGAGAGCTTGATCACACATGCACAGTATGTCTGGGCACATTTTGAATTACATGGATGTGAGGAAGAGTTGAATCACAGAATCAAAAATGCCCTGAGTTGGAAGGGCCCCCTGGGGATCCATGAGTCCAACTCCTGGCAGTATTTCTGTAACTCTATTGCCATTGTCCTCATGAGAGGTGGCCTGCCACAGTGCAGGGGACAGAAAATGATCTGCCATCTCAGCACAGGACATTTTGGATGGTCCTGCACGCTTCCTGTGGCTAAAGCCTTAAAAGGGGACAGGGTGAGATGACACCCTGGGCTGAGGCAGCCTGTGCTTCCCACTCCCAAGGGAACACCAACAGGGCTCCCTTATTGTGCCCCTCCTCTCTCTCTCAGCTCAGCCTGAACCAAAGTTTATAGCAGTTGTAAACATCCCAAAGTAAATAAAGTGAAGCAATCATATCCGTGTTTTTCAGACCTTCAAAAGCCAGTTTGTATTGAAGATTTATTCCACACAATCTTTCCTGGCTTGCAATGTTCTTTATTTTTCTCTATATAACAGAAGAGGGGGGAAAAAAGGGCAGCTCTTTTATCTGCTGAGGGAAGGCTGTTCACCTCTGAAGGTACCCACTTTACTGCTGCCTCAGGCTTCTGCAGATTTTTCATTTTCCTGTTGAAGAGTCAGCATAAATCCCACAATTTAATAATGCAAACCATAAAACCTCTCCTAATGATCTAATCACTGTGATTTCCATGGAAATCTGTGAATAAATTATATCCAAAGAGAAGCATTCTTGCCTTGCATTAACCACCCTTGCAGGCAGTGCCCCTGGTGTAGGACAAGGTCTGAAACTGCCCACGGATTTGGGATGAGGAGGATGTTTGCACTGCTTGACTCTCCCAGGAACTTCACCGGAAAGGATGAGTATTTCAGGTAGGAGCTGTTTGTTACACACCAACTGAATGCATCCCCCATATCTACCCCTGTCCTGCCAGCCCACACCCCTGGTGCTCTGAGTGCCCACCTGGGCATGACACAACTGTTGCTTTTTGGTGTTGAGTCTCACAAAAAGAACAACTGGGTAGAATGCAGCTTGTTAAATTCTCCTTTGCACAATGTCACATTTGCTAAGGACAGAGATGCTGATAAAGATCTGATTGTTTATTACTCTGGCTCTTGGAGGTGCCCTTCGTCTCCCTCAGAGTCCTTCTAAGTTCCTGAATGTTCACCTGCACCACCTAAACTTTGAGGCACAATTTTTTACAGGACCTTGGTGATATCAATGTCTGTGTGACAGGAGCCTTATTTTAGGACTTTAATTAATGGGCTCGTAACAATTTGGTACAAATAGGAATACAACATCTAATATCTATTAACCTATCAGCTAATTTGAACTAATATACTGATTCAGAATAAAACTATTCCACAGAATCCTCTAAAATGCACTTAATAATTCATTTCCTCAATGGGAGAACCAAAATCTGTTCCATTAAATGAAAAATCACAACAGGACAGATTATTCTTGTGGCAAAAAATATGAACATTAACAGGGGACTGAGCTACAGCTGCCTCGAGGCTGCAAAAGCACTGTGTAAGGAATGACAATACCATATATTAGTACATTTAGTCTTTGGCTATGCATTTTTTATCATGTATTTTATTTTTCTTGCCTTTTGTCAGCTGAAATAATACTCCTAATTAGAAATAAGAAAAGGATGGCAAATTATTCAGCTATTATATGGACTGGCTTGGTCCACTGCAGTCACTTAAACTAAACAAAGTTGATTTTGATCCAATGGCTGATTTATCTGTTTTAATGGGAAGTGATTTTTAGTTTAACATGAATTTTTAAAAAGAAAAATCCAATCAACATGCCTGGCTAAAGTTTAAAAAGGACTACAATACATCAATCCTAAAAGGCCATTTTTTAAACTTTTCCTTTTACTGTTTATGTTCACTTCTCACATTCAGAAGAAACATAATATCCGTAAGAGGAAAAAAACCTTTCTTACCTAGCTAAAAGATAACATATAATCCTAGCTAATATTCTCATCCTTGCTTTTTTATTATTTTCAAGGCCCAGGAGTAGAACTATAATCCTGGTAAAATGGCATTTTTTAAGCCAACAGAAGTTAAATGTCAATACCAGCTTAAAACGATTACTTAACACATTACTTAACTTGACCGTCAGTCCTAATGAACACAATGGGGGGTTAACACAAGAACGAAAAGAACAGTCATCTCAAGGCCATTCCCAAAATTTCACATTTTTCCAGCTATTATTGCCTTAGCTATCTAATATCCAAAGGTGTTGCAAATGAAGATTCCCTGTGCTCTCCATGAAGTCTTCACAATTAGAAGCTAAAATTGCATTATTTTTTGGTGATCCTTATACTGATCTCCCTGACCTTTGATTTTGTCTTTTTCTCTGGTGATCTTATTGACGATTTCCAATTTTTCCTGTGTGCATAGGCAAATGTAGCTTAGTTTTTGGATGCTTGTTAACACATGGATTGTGTAAGGAGGATTCCAGATTACAGGAGCTGACTGCAGTGTGAACTTTATCACCTATATCAGTTGTGAGTGCTGATTAAGCCAGAAAATGAAACAATTTTAGGGGTCCAGCTGTCTAAAATCCTTACCTTGCCAGGAGTGGCAATAGGTGTGGATAATGGCAAAGTCCTGTGACATGATTGTTTGTCTGTTTCAAAATTTTCTTGCTGAAAAAGTGTGAAGCAAGTGTTTGAGTTTAAAAAGCGGATTTCAGGCACAGATTTTTGAGGGCTCACAAGTTTAATTTCAGGCTCTTTCTTGTGAATTTGGGACTGCAGCCCTTCCAGCCATGCCAGGCTGAGGGAGCCCAAGGAAAGGACATCTCAGCACAGGAGCCAGCAGGGTTAAAAGCAGGAAATCCATTTACTCAAAATCTGCCTCTCTGCTGTGAAGTGCCACAAGCCTCTGCTGCTCTTTTGAAGGCCTGACTTCAGTGGGAGCAGAATTGAGCAGAGCCCAGGCAGACACTGCTGTTTGTTTATGAGCTATAATATAAAGAAACAGTGCAAAAGTAATTCTGTGTTTTATCCCAGTGTGGGCTAAGCCATTATCTCATGTTTTCTATGGGAGATGGGCTCAGCTGAAGACTTGGTAACACAGTGGGCTATTAATAGGATGTAGAACATGATTATGCTTTTTTGGATTACTGCAATATGTGATTACTTTCAGGAGCTGGTAAAAAGAAACTCTATTAAATGATAATTATGGGACTGTATTCACTTTAAAGTTCTGTAATAGGCCCAAACACTGGAGTTTTCATTAACTGTTCTCCACAGTTAATAAAGCCATTTTTCTCTGAAAGTAGCAATTCCCTCTGAAAGCTGTGGCATGGCTTATAGAATACTCAGACTTACAACTGAAAAGAAAACCAAAAAAAAACTTTGAATGACCATGAACATTATTTGACTTGAAAATGGTAACACACTCTCCCTAAGAAGCTTTTTTATATGGGTGTACACAGAATTTTAACTTTTTTACTTTGCTCTAGTATAATTTACTTTAAAAACCCACAAGAAATATGTAAATTAACAACATCATTGCACTGAGGATTGAACAAAACGAGGGAAAGAAAGGATAGAAATGGATGAATTTCCTCAGACTACTTATTTCCCAAAAACAACATTATATGTTTATATGTAATCCTTCAATACTGTCTTCTTGAAATAACCTTTTGCAGTATTGTCAGGTAGAAACAGTCAAAATTTCGACTAGTACGCATTTTATCTGGGTTAATATTGTCAGTAATGAATTTGCTGCATATGGAAATGAAGGATAGGTGGGATTGGCTGGAGTCAGGAACCACAATATCCATCAGAGTATCTCTGACCTATGCTTCCTCTGCTAGATTATAAAATCTCATCTATTTTCAGTTTGATGTGGTGACTATAAAATGAATTTTATAGCAAAATCTGGCCTCTGGGTCTCAAGCAAAGAATACATGCTTATTTACTCCTCTCTAAAAATACACACGTGAATTTTTCAAAACTTGTGTTTTACTACTTTAAAGAAAATAAATATATGCCCTACACTGGCTCTTTTATGAATTGCTTATGCATGTACAAGTGTCAAGCACTAAGCAACAGCATTACTTTGATCAGTCAGGAATAACAGAGATTTTGTTTGGGCACTCTGATGATAATTACCCTCCCTTCTGATGTGGAGAGAGATATAAAGTGTGCCTCAACAGAACACTTTTTACTGAAATCATGTATCTGGATTGTGTTGCCTTTTGTACTTCTGGCACTCTTGGATTCATTATTTAAACCAGTTCAACCAAGTTTTACTTTTCAGAAAACAGTCAAGTTTCCTTCAAACATTCAAGCTTGCTAATCAAAACCAATTCCTTAGAAGCTAAAACAGTTTTTGCCCTGTGAAAGAAAATAAAAAATGAACATTGAATCAGAATATAATGAAACAAATTGAATAAATATGTATAATGGCCAAACCTGTTCTTTTTTTCAGTTTACCCACCTCCCCTGGCTCACTCAGCCTCTGGCAAATTCATGTCATTGATGTTATTATGTTGTGATCAATTGAATTTTGACACTCACCCAGGCCTGAGGGTTTTGCTTTCAAATTTCTTACATATAGCCATCAATCTGAATGCAAAGCTCTACTTTATTTCGTGAATACCAAACTGGCAAAGGGATCAGGATATCCAGATCCTGAGGCAGCCAATCCAGGTATGTTCCACAGCACAAATCCCCATTTCATTTCCTGCACCAGGCAGTGATTTGATTCCATTGGAAATCTAGCCCATGTCTCTTGTGATCCATAATTTACAAAAGCTGGCAGGCACAGTGGTGAACAAATACAAGCAGCCTAATAATTTATGCTGTCTCAGCTAATTTTAGGTTTCTCTAAATCAAGGAGATCTGCCAATTCCATTTACTGCGTGTTTGGCAGTGGTTTTATCCTCTTCCTGGGAGATAAAATGGCAGTGGATTCTTCCTGTTGGGTATTATTATGTAATTTAAAATATGCATTCAAGAAAATTCAAGTGAGTTAACAAACATCCCACTTTCCCAAGAACATCCTTGAATCTCAGCTGTATGCTTTTGCCTTCCTCCCCTAAATCTTGGAGAAAGACACTCTTCTAAAGTTAATGACAAGGCTGTTGCATGACATTACATTGGCCATTAGCTCTACTTTGTCATTTCTTTGGATTCCGGTAGAGTGGGAATCTTCACACAAACCTCTGTTGTCTCTGAGTGTAAAATTTGGATTATGAATAATTTCAGGTGGTAAACTGAAGATAAATCTTGGTCCATTGGCCGAGTCATCCTTGTCATCAGCACTAATTGTAATAAATTGCTGTAAAAGAAAAGCACTCTGTAAACGAACAGCTCCTTCTCTGGGTTCATCACATACAGACAGCATTCTGAGGCAGCCCTTGAATAAGAATTGTAAAATAGCAGAACCTCCCTCAAATACAAATATATGCGATTACAAACACAGAGCTGACTCCAAACTACAACAGGCCACCTTTAATTACTGTTGCATTAATCACCCCAGAGCTACAGCTGTAAAAGCACACACCTTCAACATTCTTATACACAAATATGTGTTAATGGTAACACAATAGATTAAATGAAATTCTGCAGAAAACTCAGCAGCTCAGAAAGTCCTTTTTAAACTCCTATGCTGTTTAAGTGCTATGCTGGCTGCAAAGGCACAGATCATGTGCAGAGCTGTATTTCTCTATGATCCTAACCCCTCTTCCTCACAGACTGCCAGGAATAAATCTGTTGGCTAAACTCTGCAAGCACCACGCTGGGATTCTTCCCATAAGACAGTGAGTATTTCTGTAATATCCAAACCAGTCTCACAACTGGGAAAGCTGTCCTCAGCCAGCTCCACTGCTCCTGTGCTGGTGGGTACTCCCAGCCAACACCAATCCCACTCTGTGCACAAAACACTGGATAACTGCTGATAGCAGTTCAGAAATAAAGTGCCTTTCTGGGTGCTCAAGGGTTTCTGGTCAAAGCCTCAAAACAAATATTAATTTATTTCCTCTCATTGGAACTAACAGGACAAAATTGGGCTAATGCCCTGTGGGAAGAGCTGTGTGTGCAGGGCAGTGGCGGGAACAGGGAGGTGCTGGACAGAGGAAATCTGTGGGAAAAGGGGAAAAAAAAGGGAAAGGTGATGGGAAAAGGGAAGGTGGTGGGCATGGAGGAAGTGATGTGAATAGGGAAGTGTTGGGAACAAGGAAGGTGTTGGGAACAGTGAAGGTGGTGGGCACAGGAAGGTAGTTGGAACAGGAAGATGGTGGGCACAAAGCAGTGGACAGAGGATGGTGGTGGGCAGAGGGAAGGTGGTGGGCACAGGGAAAGTGGGGCAGAGGAGGATGGTGGGCAGAGGAGGTGGTAGGCACAGGAGGTTTGTGGGCACAGAAGGTGGTGGGCACAGGAGGTTTGTGGGCACAGAAGGTGGGCACAGGAGGTTTGTGGGCACAGGACATGGTGGGTACAGGAGGTGGGCAGGCCATACCTGGTTGCTTCGGGCATTCTCACACACAAAGGCTTCGTAGGCCGCCGCAAACTTGGGAGCGTTGTCATTGACGTCAACGACCTTGATTGCAACGGGGACTTTGGCTTCCTGGTGCTGTTTGTCTGCGGGAGAGGCAACACTGAGATGAGACAGAAGCAGGAAAACCCCCCAAAAGAAACAAATTCCAAGCTGCATCCAAGGAAAGATCAAATATGCTGCGGTATTTCTGCTGAGATTTCTTGCAGTTTATCAAACTGAGACAATTGCAGGATTACAGGATTCGTACCACTGATTCTAAAGCATCTCAGTGAAATACTCACGGACTTCAACTGCAAAGACAGAGATATTATGCCAAGCCATTTCTTCCCTGTCCAAAGTCTTTATTGTCTTGATATTGCCATCTTCTGCATTAATAACAAAATATCTTTCAAGGTCGGTGTGTCGATCAATTGAATATCTAAAGAAGATCGAAAGTCAGTAATTAGAGACAAGAAGGACTTAGGAATTTCATGTATCCAGATTTGTTCTATATAATTATTATTTCTAAATAATTTTAAGTAGTACATCTATTGTTGCCGTCAATATCATTGTCAAAAGGACGATTGTGTTCTTTTAAAAGGAAAATCACCTGGTTGGTTCCTACATTTAGAAAAACAGTACATCAGAATGTTTGTAATAAGTGAAAATTGCTGGTCTTTGAAGTCTCTAAATCAAAGCCCTAATATACTCTATATTTTCTTCTCTTATAAAACATGATAAAAATATCTACTGAGATATTTTGTCTCTTCTGTTTCATGTTAATCATGGTGATCTTTTAAGTCTTCCAATCTTTCGTTTACTCAGAGTATTAATTGATCATACCAATTTATCAAATATTATCCACTCTCTGCACATTTGTACAAGCTTTATACAGCTCTGACTCATAACTTCATGTTGAAATTCTTTGAAATGTTAAGTATACCCACAAAAGAGGTCTTCATAATTTAAGTTACACTGAGGACATGACAAACAAAACTGAATTAATAGAAGGCTATTATAATATAAGAATTCTTTACTGTGAGGGTGGTGAGGCCCTGGCATAGAGTTCCCAGAGCAGCTGTGGCTGCCCCTGGATCCCTGGCAGTGCCCAAGGCCAGGCTGGACACTGGGGCATGGAGCAGCCTGGGATGGTGGAAGGTGTCCCTGCACATGGCAGGGGGTGGGAATGGATGAACCTCAAGGTCCTTCCAGCCCAAACCATTCCATGATTCTGTGATTCCAAGACAATCCAACACAACTGCAGAAAGTAAGGGTCTGTATGGGCTTGTCTTTAACAACTAACACTTAAAAATTACCCAGCCCAATCCCTAATCTACATCACAGACTTTGATATTTTGAGAAAAAAACATGCTGTGATAACAGCATGAGATATTTGTGGAAAATTTAGTTTAGAACAGTCTACCAAAGATGTCCTTAAGTATATTTTAATTAGACATAGCTATAGTATGATACAGGCTTTGAGAAACTAGCAGCTTATGGAACAAAGGCACAAAAACAATGCTGGATGTTTAAAGTTTCAGTATTCTGGGTGTCTGTAGATCTGTTGCACTGTCTTCAGAACACACCTAGCAATTCCAAAAGCTAATGCTCAGATGGAAACAGGAAATGCAGCAAACCTTATAGCACTGTTGGCAGCATCAGGGTCTTTGGCATGTACTTTTCCAACCACAGTACCAGATGCTGCATTTTCCTGTACTTCAAAAATGTAACTTGGCTTCAAAAACACTGGCGGCTCATCAGCATCTTCCACCGCTATTTTCACTGTCACCGTGTCCTTGAAGGGCCCGTTGCTGATGAACTTAGGGTCAATGTGGACATTGGCCGCCTCCACCTTCAGGCTGTAGGACTTTTTGGTTTCATAATCTACGGTCTGTGAGAAACGAGAAGACAGTGTGTTCCAGAGTTAGGGAAACCAGGCTGTAAGAGCAGCAGACAGCACCCTAGTGTTCAATGACATCAAACAAATGTGAGCATCTGTCAACAAGCTTGGACTGAAATGTGTGTATTTAAAAACATAAAGACTCAAATGGAAGGAGCTACATTCTATGTATGGAGCAGCATAGGAAGGCACTCAAAATATCACCACAGAGTCCTGGTCTTGCTCTTTGCTTGCTGTATCACTGAGGAAAGAATCTGTATTGGGAAAATTAACTTTGTCTCCATGCAGCCCTCCAAGCAGCACAGAAGTGCAAGGGATGGGAAAGGGCCTCCCACAAGAAGCCTGGCTTTATCCAGGCTGGCAGGCATTCCACACGGATGTGGTTTGAAGTGCTCCTGGGTGCACCATGAGATAGCACACAGATAAGTTAAATTATTTAGATAGTGGGGAAAATATGAAGATGGTATGCAGTGCTTTCATTCCCACAGTTCTCTTCAACCAGAGAACTCAACATTTTCCAAAGGGGAGGTGGAATAAGATCCCATGGGTCAAATCCTTTTGGGAGCCTGATCAAAGCCACAGTGCCTCTGTGCCTGCATTGGCATGAACTGGCTGCAGGGTTGCACCTCAAAATGATCACACAGGTGCCAACCACAACTCACAAAGTATGTTAACACCAGAGACAGGGTGGAGTGACAGCTCACCCACATTTCAAAACACACAAAAAATCCACTCCCACCTCTAGAACAGAGACAGAAATTGAACCAGGGCAGTTTTGAGCAGAGGAGATCTCTGGGTTCCTTCCTGAGGGACTGCCCCAAAGGGCAAGGCAGGGCTGACCAGAAGTTGCCCAGGCCTTCTCTGAGTTCTGATTATCTCCAAGAGAGATAAATAGCTTTAAAGACACAAAGGGCAAAATTATAATGCTTCCATAATAATAAGATTTATGTTCTGTAATTTGCAATTTAAAATTAATTTGATAATGCTTTCAAAGCTCCTGCTGATGGGCTGTGTGTGAAATCCCTTCTGCTGCTTTTCCCATAGCCTGTGACTCCTTCAGAACACTATTGTGGACAATGCACAGCTGAAGAATTCAAACTATAGGTCATGAGGCTTTTCAGACTGAACATAAAGCAACAGTGAATGTCTGCTACTTATTAGCACTAGGCAAAACTTCATTAACAATGAAGCTGATGGCATCGTATTTTACCGTGACTTTTTATTATGAATTCATTTAGTTTGTGCAATTAATCCACTGTACAGTATTTATGTAACTCTTCTTGGTTATTTTCTTCCATTCCAATTCAGCTAATGGGGAAATGGAATATTAAGAGTTAATCACACCTTGAGAAATTAATTAAGTGAAATTTGCATTTAGTAATATTTTAGCTTAGGTGGTAATCCATTATTACCAAATATACTGTCAGCAACAAAGAACACTACATAGCAGTAGGCATCACTCACCTTCTTAAGCTTCACAACCCCTTCCTGAGTCTCATAATCCGTGGTGATTTCAAACATGTCCATGCCATCTCCATCGATGATGCTGTAAGCCACCAAGCCATTCTCCCCAATGTCAGGATCTTTGGCCTTCACTCTCCCCACTTCCTCTCCTGGGACAGCTGCTTCTGACACCGACATCTGGTACACACCTGGGGCAGGGAGAACAAGAGAACAGGCATGTGCCCCGAGTGAGCAGGCTGCTTCCCACTTGTGTGTTTACTCTTTCAGCTTGGGAGTTCCAAATAACCACAGCGATTTTTGGCGTTTTCACGCCTCCGAAGGAATGTTCTGTTCTGTTCTGTTCTGTTCTGTTCTGTTCTGTTCTGTTCTAAAGAGCTTTGAGCAGCAAGTCAGCCATGAAACCTTAACCCACATGGATAATGTATAGGACATGACCTCCTCCCTGTTACCCCTCTCCTCAGAGAGGGGCTTAAAAGGACAACCAATCACCCAGATTGCAGAAATTGTCGTGGCATCAAGGTAACCATCAATATCAGAGATGTTATTTCAAAAACAGAAGGAAAACTCTCTCTCACATGATGCGTGGTAAAACCTTCACCTCTGTTTCTCATTTCTGCCCATTCATTCAAGAGCCATAAATTATATACAGTGAATTGGATAAATCCTGTCTGCTGTGCTGGCTAAAGTATAAATCTGCTGCTTTCTATGGCTTGAATTTGTGCGTGTAGAGCAACAATGATTATTAAAAATTCACACCACAGAGAATATGCACCAATTTGCATGTGATTTCATGCCAAACAAAAAATGGTTTTCCCACAGAAAGCTCCAGTAGGAAAACCATCCCCAAACATCCCACAGGTGTTTCCCTGGGTATTCAGGGACACCAGAGGACAGCAACACTGTACCTGGAAAAATCTCTCTCCAACAGTTGTCCTTTAGGCACTATTGATTCCAGAACTTTCCCAACCCCCTTCAGAGTTCAGATAACATAACCTGATCCTAAATATATAAATCTATGTCAGCATTTTCTGCCACATCATCAGTGGTAATAAATTGAGGAGGGAAAAAAAAAGGATGATAAAATAAAATAATCTAATTTACTCTGTTTTGTAATTGCTCTTTTTTGCTCCATGGGCACCCTTAGGAACATCAGACTTACACCAGGCAGGGACTTGGCTCATTACCCATAAAGACAATTGCCACATGTCATTGAAATAGGTCATTAAATCCAGTCCCAAAGAATCCAAAATTTAAGCACATAACTCATTAACAGCTTGAGCAATGGACATTAAGAAAAGAAAAGAAAAGAAAAGAAAAGAAAAGAAAAGAAAAGAAAAGAAAAGAAAAGAAAAGAAAAGAAAAGAAAAGAAAAGAAAAGAAAAGAAAAGAAAAGAAAAGAAAAGAAAAGAAGAATAAAAATAGCAATAATTTGTTTGTTTGTACAGACAGCTAAACCCTGGTTTTGAGTTACAAAGCATTCCCAATTCAGATTTAACCTGTGGGTGAATGATTAAGTAGAGGAACTGCTTTTGGACATTTCTGATAATTTAAAATGTTCTTGCAAAACACTCAGTAAAGGGGCTTGAATTCATGGAGAAAAATCCATCCTTTGATGGAGTTAACAAAATACTGTATTTTGGTGTCCCAGGTTATGATGTGGAGTGAAAAGCTTGTTTGTAAGGTATGTAAAACCAGATTTTTTAGGATTTAATACTTTTCTTTTTGAAGCGTAGATAATGCTGACAGAGATTTTTACATTCAGGTCTTGCATGAGAGGCCAGGGAGCTGCAGCATTGGAAGAAGAGCTGTTAGAGCTGTTGGAGGGGTGGCCATGGCCAGGACGTGTCAGGGTCAGAAGTGCTGCTCGGAGGAGAAACACGGTGGGCTGAGATGGTGTCTGCACAGCACTCAAAAAACCCCAAACCCACGCAGAGATGAGCTGCAGAACAGATGTGTGGGTCCATTAATGTACTTCCATCCAGCTGTGAAGGCTGAGTCTGGTAATGTCAACCCTGATTAATTTTATATGTGAAAAGTAAATTGCTCAGGTATAAAAAAAATGCTGTATTTGACCTCCATTAATAAACTTTAACAATTTAAAAATGTAATTGTGCTAATTTTAGTTTGTTTTGCATGGTAAATATGAGTCTTGAAGAACATATATATATATATGTATATATGTCTGTCTGCTCATATAAGTTATACAGCATGGCCCAGTAGCTTCAAAAATGAAATGTAGGGTCAGGAATCTTTGCAATTTAATCCTGGCCCTAAAAATGTCTCACTTTGCAACACAAAGCAAATTATCCAGACACTAAATTTCCATATGTTACCAGCAAAAAATGAGTGAACAAGACTTCTTTTATTCACGTGTGCTGCAATAATCCGTCAGTTACTGTCTCCTCAAGCCTCGGGTGTGTCTCATACTTCACAAACATGGGTCCTGGTAGGAGATGGAGAAGGATTTTGTTGGTACTCACTCTGTGGGAACTTTGGTGGGTTGTCATTGACATCTGTAAGCGTAATTGTTACTTTGGTTGTCCCTGAGAGGCCTCCCATATGTCCTCCCATGTCCTTGGCCTGTATCACCACATGGTACTCCTCCTTGGCTTCTCTGTCCATGTTGGGAAGGGCAGTTCTGATGATTCCTGCAGGCACAAAGGAAGGTGGCACACACAGGTTTAATGAAAACCTGGCTGCTGCACTCGCAGTGCATCAAACACAGCAATATTTACAGTGATGTGGGAGGTTCTGCTTCCCCTGAGTACTGCTGTGAGGAAAGCAGCCCTAATATTCCACACAGAGGACAGGCCTGGAGAATTACAGCTGAGCAGAGAACAGCCTTTCAATCATCACAGCATACAGAACACACAGAAATAGCAGCAACTTTCTGGTGTAGAAGCTCCAGCAAATGCCAGGAGACCAGCCTGCAGCAGAGCAGGAAGCTTTGCTCAGACACATCAGCAGCTGCAGCCAGTCAGTACATTCAGTTTAGTTCACTGTGATGCACTCTGGTCATGAGGCGACACTCAAAGGAACTGTTTAATAATACCTGTTTGAGCCTCCACCGAGAAGTAGGGCTGGCCTTCAAGGATACTGTAAACCAGTTTGGCACTGTTCCCATAGGTAGGGTCATCAGCATCTGAAGCTGTTACCTGAATAACTGATGTACCTAAAAATGGAGAGCAAACACAGGAGGGAGAATCAGAGGAGAGGCAAACATGTCTGGAAGGACCATGCAGAGATGCTTTCAGTCACACAATAGAGCTATTCCTAAAATTTTTTATTTCCACGTTTGATAAATGAAAATCAAAATTACTTGACAATTTCTATATGACGAAATATATGATCAAAAAAGATCTGTCACCAGCTGTGCTGTAGATTAATGTTCTAACCAGTGAAGATATAAAAGTTAGCAGTCACTCTGCACTGTTATGGTTTTTCCCCTCAGTAGCTTAAGCCTTATATTGCTTTTGTCTTTAGACAGCCAAACAATAGTTTGCCTTTACATTTTTCTCAGTAAGTTTCAGACAAATCATTCCTATAGAAATCTCTGAGACAGACACAAGCTCAAACAGGAGATGAAAATGGAATAGATGGTGAGGCAGTAACTTCCCAGCTTTATTACACAACTCTGCCAAAGGAATGATCTTCGTGTTTACCCCAGAGGATTCACACTCCATAAATTCCAGGGACTCTTATGCTCCTTTCTAGGAGGAAAAATAGTTCTGTTCTAGGAACATCGCCCAGTTAGGAGCTTGCAGGGTTTGATTTGGGCAGCAGATTAAATACATCAAGTGAATCACTGACTGAACATGAAGTAAAATTTACTTCCCCAAATCCTTGACAATAAGAATGAAATAATGCCGAGATGTCCTGACAGTGCAGCACCTTCCACAAGGGCAGTGCCTTTCTGAGTACTCACCTACATTTGATCTCTCGGGCACATTGGCATGGTAGTTTTCATGGAGAAACTCGGGTGGGTTGTCATTTATGTCTTGAACTTTGACAATGAATTCAGAAGGGGGTTCCAAAGGTCTGTTCGTGTTCCTGTCCACAGCCTGAGCTGTCAGGGTGTACTGAGCTCTCTCCTCCCGATCCAGTGTCTTGGTTGCATGGATGTTCCCTGATTTGTCATCAATAACAAAAATGATTCCTGCTCCTTCACCTGAGAGAATGTATTTAATGTTTCCATCTCCAGAATCAATATCTGAATGAAGCTACAAAAGGAGAAACAGACACACCTTAACAAGGGAGCATACATTTCCTGGATGTACTTATGAAACAAAGGAGTAAAGGAAATTGCTATAATTTCCCAGTTTTCAATTGTGGCCTCCACCAGGCAATAATCCACACTCAGGGACATGCTGTGACCACATGTACCCTGCATCCAGGGCAGTGCCAGCCCAGACATGCCTCCTGCCACATGCAGGGCACTGCTAAACCCAACATTTCAGATTTAAGGAGGAGAATACACAAGAAAATACTTATAGCAGGTTCTTTATTTGCATGAAGTTGGCAGGAGGAGTAATTTTTACAACGATTTTGTACACTTCAATGAATCATGCTCTACTGGGTTGACAAATGGGATGAGTTAAGTGATGAATGAGTGAGCCCAGCTATGTCCAGGTGTGCAAGAAGGCCAAGGACACCCTGGCTTGTAGCAAGTACAATGTGGCCAGCAGGACCAGGGCAGTGACTGTCCCCTGTGCTGGCACTGCTGAGGCCACACCTGGAGGGCTGTGTCAAGTTCTGGGCCTTTCAATTCAGGACAAGAGCCCTGGAGGGGCTGGGGTGTGTTCAGGGAAGAGAACGGAGCTGGGGAAGGAGCTGGAGCCCCAGGAGAGGCTGAGGGAGCTGGGAAGGGGCTCAGCCTGGAGAAAAGGAGGCTCAGGGGGGCCCTTGTGGCTCTGCACAACTCCCTGACAGGAGGGGACAGCCGGGAGGGTCGGGCTCTGCTCCAGGGAACAGGGACAGGAGGAGAGGGAACGGCCTCAGGCTGGCCAGGGGAGCCTCAGGGTGGACAGCAGCAGGAATTTCCCCATGGAAAGGGTGGGCAGGGATTGGCAGGGGCTGCCCAGGGAGGTTTGGAGTGCCCATCACTGGAGGTGTCCCAGGAAGGGCTGGAGGTGGCACTCAGAGCTCTGGGCTGGGGACAAGGTGGGGATGGGGCACAGCTGGGACTCCATGGGCTGGGAGGGCTTTTCCAGCCTCAGTCATCCTGGGATTCTGTGCAATTCTGTGACTGCCAACTAGTTTTTAATTACACCTTCTCTAATATAAAAGAAGCAACAAATGCTTACTAAACATTATTATGCCACAACCAGTGCACACTTCAGTTTGATGAATGAGGGAAACATTGAGCTAAATTACAGATTTATTGATTTTATATTGATGGCTACAAATTGTACCATTTTAAACCAGAATACCCAGCATGGTGTTTACTGACATTGATCCTGTTTCTCCACTGTTTTTGTGATGGGGTTAAGACAACACCGTTCTGCTGCCCATTTAGAAAGTGGCAAATATACTGGTTTATTTATCTGTTTATATTTTAGTAGAAGAAAGAATCAGTCCATCAGTACATACACACGTGTACACAGATATTTACCTCCCTCCATACATAGCCCTCAATATATTTAATTTCACTGATAATTTGAAAATGAGAGAAGAAAAATATACATATTTTACTCAGCTGCTGGGTTATACATTCAATTTTTAATTGCTGTTTTTAAAGACCTGAGAATGATATTCTTGAGACATATTTTTGCTCAAGTTGTTGGTGTTGTTCTTGCTGTTTTGCTGAGTAACAGCCTGCACACCTTCATTCCAGGACTGCTGAGATCAATGGAAATATTTGTATTGACTTAGGTAGTATTTTGCTTAGCACCTAAATTGAGCCACCAGAAAATGAAGAAGCAGCCTATACAGCACAAAGGCAAAAGCAAAACAAACAAACAAACAAAACCTACAAAACCCCCTCAAAAAATAAGAAAAATTAAGAATATTAATCAATGGGTGAAAAAGGAATTCTTTCTTACCCTTCCTACCAGCACAGGATCTGGTCCCGTGTACTCCTCTATCACAAAGAACTGGTTCCACACCCAGCCTCTCTTGGAGCGGTGCAGGACTTGTCCCTCCTTGCCCTTCTCAAGGTGCCCGTGCAGCGAGGGCCTGGCGTGGCTCAGCCTCTCGGTGGCCAGGGCCTGGCTGTAGCACAGCACCCCCAGGCACAGGAGAGCAGCGTGTAAACAATGGTCCTCCTTCATTTTTGGTTATTGTGTAGGCACAGGAGTATCCGAGATTCTACCCCTTCTGCCTTGGAAGTCAGAAAGTCTGGGGCCACTGAGGAGTTTCAGACCAACCCTTGTGCACATAGGATGGCACCACGCACTAAACACATCACCTTAATGTTCTGCAGCTTCCCAACTCAGTTCCTGCAAGAAGGCAAAATGGAAAAAAATCGTCAATTCCTTGAGGATGTAGTAGGGTTTTTTATCTAGCAAAACAAAACTAGGTCTTCCTTGGTAAATATCAAGATAAGAAGATTAAAATAAATATATCAATACTGATGAAATCCTGAGTAATGAGCAGATTTGGTGTTTGGCTACATGGAGCTGCCACCTTGCAGAATCTCCTGGCTGGCTGGTTTGGCCACTCAGTGGCTGGAAGTTGAAAGATAGATAGGGAATCATATTTTCTCATGATCCTTTCAAATAGATTTAGCCCAAGATGCAAGGTAACTGCAGAAATACCTAATTTAGACCTAATCCCTCTCTGGAGTTTAGATATAAGCCTTAGATACAAGCTGCTAAGGCAGAGGTCCAAATATAAGGGAGATCCCCAGACTTATCAGGAATGCAATGTTTCTGCACCAGCCCTTTCATGATCAACAAATCCCTGTGCTGAATATGACCACCTCTGTTTTTCCTGGGCAGGGGCAGGGGCTGGCAGAGCTCCAAGGAGCTCCAGTTTGGATTTAGACCCTAGAAGCACCTCTGAGGATCAAGGCACCATCAGCACTCATTGCCAGTGTGCTGCTCTGGGCTGGGCACAATAAATGCCACCAACCAATACAAATGCATTCAGATATTTCTGTCAGTGTAACAATTGATGTAACTGTTTATTTCTACTTTCCCTGGGGCGTCAAATTACCAGAATTACATTGATCTCCTACTCTCTAATACTTCTTGAAACACTAGGTCAGATTTAATATTTGAGGGAGAAATTGCATAATACACGGAAACCCGAACCAAGCAGCCCTCAATCCACCACAAAGGCCATTTTCACTTATCCTATATGTTGGAATATATTCCAATATATTCCAATATATTCCAACATATTCCCCTTGAATCTTTACAAAACAACAAATTTTACAAGGTCCCTATAATGCTTGGTTTAGTTTTTGGTGTGATTCACTTTACTCTTCTGCAAGACAGTGATAACAATCTTATATTTGTACAGGCAAAAGTGTAAGTATGTGCTACCATCAGCTGTAAAACAGAATTATTTTTAAATGTGAAATAAGATCTTAATGGTATTTTCAGCAGAGAAAAAGTGAATATAGGCAAAAACTTGAAGCTACAGCACATTCTGTAACTCCAGCCACAGACAAACATCTCACTAGTCCCAAATCCACTCATTTGGGGTTGTCTTTCTGACATTCTAAGCAGTCATGTCCTCCTTCCACATCCCTTTTACAGTTACATAAAAATACATTGGCTGACAGGAGCTCATGAAAAAGGAATTAAATATTTGGGTTTATTTCCTCAAAAAAAGATCAGCTTTCAATTTTATTGTACTGAAAACTGAAAGCACCAAACTAGCTCCACCATAATGAGTGAAATGACATTCTCACACATAGATGCAAATATAGTCTGGCTTTCCCAAGCATATTTACTAAATAGATTTGTTACATCCATTTGACTTTTTCCTATTGTTACATGATGACATATTACAGATTACTCACACCAGCATTGAAGACATGAAAAGGAAAATAATCCCTGCGATTTTGATCAGGAAAATTCTTTTATTTTGACACAATGTATACGAGAGGAGCATTAAGTCTGTGGTTTCTATTTCATGTCTCCATCTTGCTGAGGAGTAAAAAACAATGTAAAACTTACAGGGCGTGAAAACTGAGATTTCACCTATTTTGGACACTTGTTTTGCACCCAGCTTTGCATAGGAAAAAAAAAATAAAGCTATGGGATTTGTGTAGTAGGGATCACTCATGTGCAGCAGTTAGAGGGGATTGGGCTCCCGGAATGTTATAAAGAACCCACATACTCCAAACAAGGAATAGGAAGATATTCCTGGACAGCTGTGCATTTCTAAACCTGCTGTGAAAAAAAAAATCTGTAAATAAACTGCATTTGTTAATAGATTTGGGGTGCATTTGAAAATTAAACTCACTGACAGTCATTCATCATTAGCATCACAGAACGATCTCAGCTATAGAGATAAGTAAACAAATCCCCTCACCCCAACTCCTCAAAACTGTTATGTAAATCAGTAAACACTTTTTAAAGCTGCTTAACCAGAATGGCAGAGCCAAGCTGATACACACACTGCTTATGATCAGCTATTCAAGTGTGAAGTGCTGGAAACAAAACGTTAATCACAGATCTATGCTTATTTACTAACAAGGATTTAAAGCAATAATTGTTTGTTATATTTTGTTTTACCCTCCACATGTTGGTGTACACAGATGAAGCAGTAAGGCTCCATGTCTTCAAGCTAAAGAAAACTATTTTCTCTCATCCACCACTTTGGAGAATCCCAGAATCTCAGCATGGTTTGAGCTGGAATGGACCTCAAATCCCATCCAGTGCCACCCCTGCCATGGCAGGGACACCTCCCACTGTCCCAGGCTGCTCCAAGCCCCAATGTCCAACCTGGCCTTGGGCACTGCCAGGGATCCAGGGGCAGCCCCAGCTGCTCTGGGCACCCTGTGCCAGGGCCTGCCCACCCTGCCAGGGAACAATTCTTAATTCCCAAGATCCCATCCAGCCCTGCCCTCTGGCACTGGGAGCCATTCCCTGTGTCCTGTCCCTCCAGCCCTTGCCAATTGTCTCTCTCCATCTTTCCTGCAGCTCCTTCAGGCCCTGCAAGGCCACACTGAGCTCACCCCAGAGCTTCTCCTCTGCAGGTGAACAATGCCAGCTGTGCCAGCCTTTCCTCCCAGCAGAGCTGCTCCATCCTCTGCTCATCCTGGAGCCTCCTCTGGGCTCTCTCCAGCAGCTCCAGCTCCTTGCTGTGCTGGCCCAGGGCTGGGGCAGCTCTGCAGGTGCTCAGGGTCTCACCTGGGGGGCAGAGGGGCAGAATCCCCCCTGCCCTGCTGCCCACGCTGCCTCAGCCCAGGGCAGGGGGGTTCTGGCTGGGCCAGGTCCAACTTAGGCTAAAAACACACAAATCCCTAAGGAATTGCTTCTGGTTTGGGTTATAAAGGCAAAAGGCTCAGTGCTAGCAGCAATTCCAAGCTGGCTCTTTAGGAAGTGACTCCCAAGTAAGACCAGCAAAGCTGGAGCTGCAATTAAGTGTCCCTGGCCTCCTTCATGCCCCTTCTCCCCTCCTGGAGTTCATGCTCTGCTCACTCACATCATGTTCACTCCAGCAGTAAAACCTCTGACTTTTATCCTCAGAGAACCTAAAATAGCATAAATCAACAGGCTTCCACTGAAGGCTGTGAAATTACTGAAATTCAAATCAGCTACAGTCTGGATTTTGATGAACTACTTGTATTCTAAAAGACAAGGTGCACAAGATTCTCTTAAGTTAAAGCTAAAATAAACTTCATTAAAAAACGAAGCAGTAGCATTAACCAAAAAAAACCCAAAACAAAACAAAAAACAAAACAAAGCAAAACAAAAAAAAAACCAAACCAAACCAAACCAAAAAAAAACCAAAAAACCCAAAAAACCCGCAAACAAACACCCCCCCAAATCTCCTTTTCTTTCCTTCCTTTATTTTCCAAATAATCTACTTAAAACATTTCAAACATTTCAACATTAACCCAGCTGCTGAAAGCCTACAGTTTCCTTCTACTTCAAGCAGAAAACATGAAAAAGCAGCAAAACCATTTATAAAGCAATTCCTTTTTATCTTGGGGGAAAATACCTCATAATCCTGAGAGTTTGGAATACAGATGTGAGGATGGCAATTGTTGTAGCTGCTGGACTGCTGCTCCAATGAGCATCTGAAAATTTGGTGTGCAGCACTTGGATTCAGGCACCGCACAGATTTGTCAGACTGATTTGCCATTAATGGTTGCAGCCTTTTTCTAAAAAGTCACAATCTTTGAGGCATTTGGGTATCTCTGCCCATATAGTATAATCCTCAACTGCAGCAAAGCCAGTCTCAGTGGGCAGTTGACCAAACTGCAACACTGTGCTGCTTCTGGCTGGGATAGAGTTAATCTTCCTCCTGGTAGCTGCTCCAGCGGGTGTTTTGGATTTAGGAAGACAGTGATGCTGATAACACACTGAAGTTTGAGTTGGTGCTGAGCAGTGCTTACACTGAGCCAAGGACTTTTCAGCTTTCAGCAGGCTGCAGGGGAGGCACCAAGGGCCAGCAGTGGCCACAGCTGGGATAACTGACCTAGCCTGGCCAGAGGGATATTCCAGATGTTCCACTGTGTTCAGCACATAAACTGGGGGGAGCTGGCCAGGGGTCTCTCAGGAGCTTGCCAGGCAGAAGTCTGTGAGTGGTGAGCAACTGCAGTGGGCATCAGTTGTTTTGTATATTCAAAATCTTTCCTCGTTGTTGTTATCACTATTTTCTTCCTTTTCTGTGCTATTAAAGTGTCTTTATCTCAACCCATGAGTTTTCACTTTTACTCTTCCAAATCTCTGCCCCACCCCTGGGGAGGAGCAGGGAGTGAGCAGTGCCTGTGTGGTGCTCTATTGCTGGCTGGGGTTAATCCACCACAAACATCCTGATTTTTTCTACATCATTGTTTACAGAATTGCACAACGTATCGTTTTGAAATCCCAAGTTTTCCAAACAAATCTGTAAGAAAAGCTGTTTCCCACTTCCTTGAGCATAGTGGATTCCCAGTTTGATAGAACCACAGAACATCCTGAGTGTGAGGGACCCCAGGGATCCTGGGTGCAGCCCCTGTCCCTGCCCAGCCCCCCCAGCAATCCGCCTGTGCATCCCTGGCAGCGCTGTCCCAACGCTCCTGGAGCTGCGGCAGCCTCGGGGCCGGGACCATTCCCTGGGGAGCCTGGGCAGTGCCAGCACCCTCTGGGGGAGCAGAACCTTTCCCTAAAATCCAGCCTGAGCCTGCCCTGGCCCAGCTCCAGCCTCCCTGCTGCTGTCCCTGCCCAGAGCAGAGCTCAGAGCTGCCCCTGGGGAGGAAGTCTCAGACTGCTCTGGCTGAACCAAGATGGACATTTACTCAAAAGCATAATTCCATTAATATCTTTTAACGATACAAACGAATGTTGGCAATTTTGGTATTGAATAACATTGTTATCAGGGGTAAAGGGTGAGCAAGAGTTAATCAGCCACCACACAAGGTCTGATCTCATCAGCAAGGCACATGAATGCAGTGAAATCCCTGAATATCATTTGAAGCATGCAGGACAGAGAAATATTTTAAAAGTCTAGTCCACACTCTGAAAAATAAACTGCATGGGGAGGTGTATACCAAAATGTATGCACGGAAATAAAATATGTCCCTATATAATGGTGAGAACAGGCTGCTGGGCATTCCTAGCTGCACAGACAGCATGCCTGTGCTATGTGCTTGTAGTTGTTAATGCAGACCTCACCAGTTTCAATTATAACAAAAGAAAAATCTGTTCTTTGACTGTTAGAAAATAACACCCATCGATATTCCTAATGCAAATATGCTGTTCATCCAAGAATTCAATCAAGAACACAACACCTGAAAAATAATATATCCATGTCCACGTGGAAACCATAGTGCAAGCAACCACTCTGCCAAGTCAATGTGCTCCACACAGTTTCACACAGATCAGAATGAGTGCTCCAAGATATCAACAACAAAAATGAAGAGGCAGCAGAAATTATTTCAATGACAAGAGCAGTGGCGGAAGTGAAGTCTAGCCAACTTCAAATTCCTTTCATTATTTTTATAGCAACAATAATCCCCAGTGTTCACAATGATTTCCTGTGTGATATTAAATGACCATATGCCAAATTATAATAGACTAAACAATTTTTTCTGATTTGTCTAGGCCATAACTTCTGGATGATGCATTAAAATAGCAATTGTTCTCAGGAAGACACTTGGCAGAAGGCAGCCAAGATCACAGTGTTGCAATATAATAATGGATGATTATGTTCTGAAATGTTTTGCAAAAGTAGCAAGTAAATATAGCAAACTCCCAGTCTAAATGAGATTTTAGCTGTAATTAGAATTAGCTGAAAAGATGAAGGATTTATTCTACCATAATTTTATCATCAGACAAGGAAATGAATAGCTTTTTAATGACAGAATAAATATTGGATCATATTAGTTCTGGAGTTGAGAGTGTCTGAGTTTTGGGCAGAGGGGTGGAGGTGGGGCACAGCTGGAGGAGCCCTGGGAGGCAGGGAGGGACCTGCAGTGGCCAGCTGATGTCCCCAGCTGGGCAGGGACCTTTCCCCATGGGATCAGGCTCTGCAAAGCTCCCCAGAGCCTGGACAGGCTCCTGCCTTTGGGATGGGCTGTTCTGAGCAGCCCCAGGGCTCCCACTGCACAGTTGAACCTCAGTGTTCAGCACAGAATGTGTCCCTTCCCCAGATACTGCAATTTCCATGGGCTCATGGAAAACGAGCAGCTGCCATGGAAAGCAGGTGGGGAGCAGATCTCCAGATCTGACAATCAGTCGAGTTCCACTGGTTAATCTTCAGGGCATATCACAAACGTAACTGCTTTGGGAGTTTTAATAAAACACACGGGGTGAGGGATGTGGATGAGTTCTGTGCACAAGGGTTGCATTCCTCCTGTGCATCGATGAGTGTGGGAGGAGTTCAGGCTGCCACGGATCTTTATCCTCCTGCAGATTGCTCCATGCAAACCCCTGATGCCTACCAATTTTCAAGAAATTTGGTGTACATTAATAAGAAAAGATTTTTGAAGGATACAAGTTCTTGTTGCGGAAATCTATTCAGCCCCAACCTGTCAGTCTCCTACATTTAACATTTAATTTGATTTTTTTCCTCTTTAATAAAATGTTCTCTTCCTTGAGTCATTTTCAAGAAAATTACATTAAAAAAGTAAATTGATAGCCTATTCCTCATTTATGGAACAAGAAAAACACCAGGAATCAGCACCTTGCACATTTAACTTAATTCACAGAGTTAATTTTTGATTGTAAACTGTTCTGCATTATCAGACCCACCTTTGAATAGTTTTTAGCTCAGACTTCATGACAAACGTGTTCAAAAGAGGGCCTCTCATTTTATTTACACAAAATAATACTATATCAAGATCTGCTTTGCAGCACATTCAGTTGCATGACACATATGGCAAAGCCAGTTGTTCAAATAAATCCTTTAGTCCTGAAAATGGCTGAAATTTTAAATTCTACATGCGCTAAATTTGGACGAGACTCAAATTAGGATTATTGCATTTTTCTGATGGAACTACAAACAAACCAGACTGAATTTACCCTTAAGCAGAATTAAGGAAGGTGCAACACTGGTGTGTCAAAATTTTCAAGGCCTCCTTTAAAAGAACAGTTGAACGGAGAGATGACAAAACATCAGCTTTCAGCTGTACCCCAGCAGCTCAGGGCTCCCTGTGCCTTTCCAGTCAGGAAATCATCCCAGTGGGAGATGGAGTTTTGCTTCCTCAAATGAGCCCCTTCTCGCAGGGCAGCACTGGGACATGGCACCAGCACAGTTCCCTCTCTCAGTGCCAGCACCAGGGGCCTCACTCATCCATGTGAAACAGGAGAATTAAAAACTGAGGGATTCCCTCTGCATCAGACTCCATGCCTGTGACAAGCCCCAGAGTCTGCCCCAGTATATCTGTGTGTACTGGGAACCAGGCACCAGGAATGTGGAATGACAGGACAACTGAGAGAGAGAAGGTTTAGAGCAGATATTAGGGTAAAAATGTTCCCTGGCAGGGTGGGCAGACCCTGGCACAGGGTGCCCAGAGCGGCTGGGGCTGCCCCTGGATCCATGGCAGTGCCCAAGGCCAGGTTGGACATTGGGGCTTGGAGCAGCCTGGGACAGTGGGAGGTGTCCCTGCCATGGAAGGGGTGGCACTAGATGGGATTTAATGTCCCTTCCCACCCAAACCATCCTAGAATTTTTTAATGAAGGCCAATGTGCACTAGTCTCACGTAAAATGCTTTGTTTAGATGACAAGAGCTCTGATCTCTATACATTCTGCTGTATATGTAGCTGGTAAATCTCATTTTTCCCCAGTGTGTGATTCCAAAGCAGACCAGCAGCCAGTAACTCCCTGTGAGCCCCTCTGCAGCTCTGGGTCCCTCTTGCTGGAGCACATTTCAGGCCTCACTGGAGAGAACAGCAAACAACCCTCATCTGAATGCAAATTGATATCAAGTTTTCTGTGCCATTCTCAAAACATAATTAGTCTTATGAGACAAAAGTATTTAGTCCAGAAAAGGAAATTCTTCATATTTAAAGATACTTGGGGGAAAAAGATTCTCCTAGTTATTGCACTGAATAATGAGAACCTCACACTCCCACAGTCCATGTTCTGAGTTTTGCATGGGAGCACTTCATACTGCAATGTAAAGGATTAGAATTTAAGGCTGCAGTTCTGCAGAGATAAGTATATACATAACTTTATATATAACTTTATATTTGGTGAGCAAACAGCCAAGATTCTAGAGGTATCTTACTACAGAGGAATTCTAGGTCATGGCAGGATTTGTATGTACTAAATACAGAAGTGAAATCTTTACAGAACTGATGATTTTCATCTTGACAATAGAAGTCGCTTCAAAAATGCTAAGCAAGTTTTGTAGAATCCTATTCTGAGTTCTGTAGAATCCTATGAAAGGAAATTTTAATCCTTTGCATTTTTAAATTATGTTTTATAGCACTGTATTGGATTACTGAGATGTTTAAAGCCAATAATCCCCAGCTGCTCCAAAGAAGAGTTTTTGAAATGTAGTCGCATTTTCCTGTAGCAGCTTTGAGACTCAGTATTACGAAACCATAGACAAAGCCAGAAAATTATGGCCCTTTGAAAATAGAAGTCATTGTGCAGGGAAGAGGAAGAGAAATAACCCCCTGAACAGTGTCATGTGCTATCTGTCAGCATTCACCTTTGAATTCATCATGGTAGGTGGGCATTTTCCCCAAGCTTTGATTTAATTTGTGCTCGTTGGAGAAGGGTGAGATTGCTGCTTGCTGTACCTCATATAAAGCAGGGGAAAGCAGGAAGGCAACTTAGTACATCATGGAGTGAATGACACAGAAATAAGCCTGAGAGAGTGATAGTAAAAGGCTTGGGAAATGAAAAATGGCTGTAAACAGAGTTTTACATTTACTTGCTGCCCTGGGGAGATCCACTTAAGATAAATGCGACAGAGGCTGTCTGGTTTTAAGCATAAACTCTAGAGGAAAACAACCAGCATAAGAAAGGTAGTCTTATTAAAGAACATGGTGATTGATAGAGTCCTTTCAAGTAATGACTAAGCTTTTGGTAGAGTTTATTTTAAATAGTAATTGTGTTCTTGTGCTTCTCAGACAAACTGGAATTCTCATAATTCCCTGGATGCTTCAAGGTCAGCGAGGCTGCAGCCCAGCCCATGCTAGTCTCAGTCATTTTGTTATTATGTGGGTGGCTATCAGTGACACTCTGAGGAGGACATAAATGACAACTAAAGTCAACTTACTTGCAACTACTAATGCTGTATTTACATGCTAGGCCAATCCTGAGTATTTTTTCCCCTAAGAATTGATATGTATGAATATCTGAATAACACTTGTGCTGTGACTGATGGTCTCTTTGGTTTGTGCCAGAAATGAGACAGAAAGTCAAGATTAGAGAGTGAAAACCTATCAAAAACGAATGATTGCAGGCAGGTCTATTGAGCTCCCAAACCAAGGCAGGCAGAATTCCAGCCAGCAATCCATTTCTGCTTGGATCTGTAACCTCTTGCTGAAGGGCTGGCAGCTCCCACAAGAGCAGAAATCTAAATTCAGTCTGTGGTTCTGCACTTACAGCTTCATTTCCAGAGGCAGCTTCAGCAGTTCTGCCCAAATGCCAGACTATTAAAGCATCCTGGGTGGTCTTTGTGTGGCCAGTGTGTTACTCTACAAAACATTCTTCCACTTTGAATTTAATCCTATTGGACTCCTCCATCCCCATGTCCCCTTCAGTTTGATCACCCTGAAGCAGGAAAGTTCTTGATGAAAGACTTCTGCATCGTGACTTGTTTAGAGAGGTTCACATTACAGCCCCTGGGACATTTATCTTTATAAAACTCGACAAGTTAGGGAATTACTGAGAGTCCCCTTTACAAACACATTTGCTAAAGAGAGAAGGTGAGAGCTAAATTACCAATCAAAAGCCTTCCCCCAGCTTTCTTGGAGCTGCAGAAGGAAGAGCTCAGATCCTTTAGCCATGCCCATGGAAGGTTCTTTTTGATAGCTTGCTTAACTATTCCAGTTTAGTGCAAATTTCTTCCATAAAGAGCATAAAAGCCACTTTGAGATTTCTGAATGAAAAATTGAATCAATAATTAATTTTTGCCCAGGCAGAGATCGTCTGTGAGGAGACCAATTTTGGCTCAAAAGCACGAGATAACAACCTCAGAATATTCAAACACATTCCTAAAGCAGCCTCAGTGGCACTAATAAAGGAGACCATCACTGTTTAAGTACCTAATGGGAGGCTACAGCTGAAAAGACCAAATCTTCACATTTCTATTATTATTTGCAACCCATTAAATCACAATATTATAATTAAAACAATATTTGCATGAGTCTTTTCTGAGATGCCTTGCTGTAATTAGTCACGATAGAATATTTCCATTTAACCTAAAAAACCCCAAGTACAACAAACTCAAAGAAAACACCACCTTCATTAAAACGATTTCCTTTTGGCTTCCTGATCTGCTCTGAGCACAAAACTGAGGAATTATATGGATTTGTAAGGTTCATAGGCTGTAAGGACTAAGACATATTTCCCAACTTTATCTTGCAAACCCAAAAATTCAGCAACAGGTGCTAGGATGATGCAATGGGATGCTAAGCATACAAATAAATACAATAGCACAAAAAAAAGACAAGCACCAAAAAATTGCACACAAGAGACAGGCTGGTGTCAGCTTGCAATTAAAATTCGTTTTTCATTCAACTGATCCATTAAAAAAAAAAAAGAGCAAATGATTCAGCATATTTTTCATGAGCATAACTCATTTTGAGTTAAACTTGTTATCACATCTTTCTAACTGATCACATGAACCACAAACACAACCCAGACCTGGTTTGACACTATTTCTGACCTGTAATTCCAGATGATAGTGACAAAATGTTTCATTTCTGTTCTTGTGACAGAACCAGTAACAACAACAGATACAAGGCAGTGCCTTGCTACAGCTGGAATGATGTTTGGTGTCATTGTTATCATGCAGAAAAGGCAAATTTTAAATACATTAAACTGATGTTTCACGGAGAGTTTGTTGTGGAAAATTGGCCAAAAACAGGCATTTAAAAATTAGATTAGTGATATTCATAGCTGAATCTATGAATCAACTTTATTAGATGTATTTTGGAAGTCCATTAGGGGTTTTGAGGCTATAAATAACTTTTGCCACCATTACTGTGGTGCCGGGGCAAGTCTTGGCCTTAGGAGTGCGATGCTCAGGTCTGCTGGGATGTATCTGCATGTCCTGGAACACCAACCCCATTTCTGCATCTTGCTCCAGCAATGTCTTCTTTAACCAACAGGAAAATATAAAAGTACTTCAGTGTGAATGAACCTGTGTCCAATCAGGTAAAGCTTCACCTTCTACACCAATAACAATTTTCTCATTAATGAAAATCCCTGACGTGGCCTTAAAAATGAGTTTGGGGAAAAGAAAGAGGAAAACCTAACATTTGGTAGGACTGTTGGATTGAGAACAGTTTAATTTTTTGATGAAATGACCTTAATATGAGGCCACTAGAGGGGGAAAATTTACATTTGTAGAAGTGAAATAAATCCAAAAGCCAATAATTAAGAAAATGCCATACATGTACAAATAAAAATACTGAAAGCTCCATTTACCAGAACAGGATAAGAGATTTTTTTCTTCACATTAAACATGCCCTTACATTCAGCATATTTTCTACCAAAATGTTCTTTTTAAAATGTTGCCAGGGTGATCTCACTACTTCAATCCAACCAATTTCCTTTGAAGTCTCCCATAACAGTAATTAAATAAATTGCTCTTGGAGTAATTATGGTTTTTTTTCTGGAAAATGAACTATTAGGTTAAAGAGAGATGAGAGAGTCTGTCACCAAACATAATCTTTCTAGAAACATTGGTACTTGCTACCAATTTATTGGAAGAAGGATGGAATACTTAAAAACTTTGGATCTTTTTAGCTTTTTTAAAGGAAATGTCGACTTCCCAGCTGAAATAAGCACCAAGTTAAAATGACTGCTGACAGTCCTGGGAGTGCAGAGAGAGAGAGGAAATGGAAGTTGTGTCAATAGAAAGCTTTTAAATTCTATGGATTAAGCCCAAGGCGGCTCGTGAGAACTGGAAGGCTAAATTACAGTGTTAAAGCAAGTGGATGGTGAACAAGATGAAGGGGATGGAGAGCCCAGGACTGATGATCCAGTGGAGAGCACAAAATGGAACAGTCCATAAATCCATGGTGTTGGAGCCCTTGGAGACTGGGCAGCTGCAGTTAAGGAGGTTCTGTGTGTGGCCATCCATCAGCTCCAACGCCTCCCTTCTCTGCTCTGGGAATCTGATCAGCCCTGAGTGAGGCAAACGAGGCTTTCACAGCTCCATGCAGTTCCCAAATACCTAACTTTGTGTTCCAGCTGTACTTTGGCTTTGGCTCCACATCAGGCTAAAATTGTTTGTGCAGCCTGTTGAGCATCCCATGAGTTTTTTTTGGGTTTTTTCCCCAGATTAAGTTATTTTAACTTTGCTAAGGATTCCCCTTTATTTGTGGGGATTTGGCATTTGTCTGATAAGCAGCACTGATTTAACCCTCAGAACAAGCTTAGCTAATCCTCACCTTGTTCTCTGGCTTAGTCTGGCACCTCAGACTTCGCAGAATTGAAATTCTGGTGCTTGCTGGTGCAAAGCTTGCTTTGCTTCACATTGAAAAGAACACAGAGCTTTCCATTTAAAGCTTTTCTTTTCATTCCTTGGCTATGTTTTCCTTTATGTGTGATGCTGAAACTCCCACCCTCCTTTTCCTTTAAATCTCTCTGGTATATGAGATAATGTTGCATAAGAGTAACCCATGTAGATCGGTATCTGAATTTACTTAGGGAGCCTTTTATCCCACCCAAGGACAGTGACACAGTGCTTGCTTGTCTGCAAAGCTAACCCTCTGTTTTCTCACCATTTTGAAGGCCCAAAGACAGTGTTTTCAACTTAAAAACTCACAAGGGTGAGCAAAAGGACAATAAAAAATAGCTTCCTGGAAATCCAGTGGTCAGAGGGAATAAAGCACCAGACAGGCACCAGCTGGAGAAACTGGATCTGGGGATTCATCCAAGAACAGGGAACATCTTTCTGAGCAGACAGACATATTTCTTGTTCCAATGGATGGCTGACAGGGTAAACATTGCTATAAAAAACTTAACATGATTTTTTTTTTTTAACTCTTTGTGCAAATTTTGTGAACTTCTTCTGGCTTAAGTTTCAGCAAGTGAGCTTAGAATCAGACCCAAGGAATGGCAAATCCAGAAAATAAGCAGGAAGAATAATTAAGAAAGTCACACACAGGCACTTGTATTATGTTTATAAACACAGCTTTAACTAAACCCAGCTATAATACATGACACAAATGATGGTATAAGCATGAGATTGCCAATAGGAATGTTTACTAAATGCTTATTTAATAAGGGAGCTTAAATAAATAGTGTAAAAATAATTTTCCACATGTTAATGTGAACTTGTTAAAATTTCAGCACCTTGTAAGCCCTTAGGACAGTGTCACCATTGCTTGTGACATGCCCAAGCTGGAGTGAGTTGCCAGCACAGGCAGTAGGACCCAGCTGGATTCTTAGGTAGCATTAGCACCACTTTTGGCCTGTCCAGACCTTGAATTTGGTTAATTTTTTTGACTGCAACAAGTTACCCATGGACCAAGTGGTCATTGGCTGATTTGCTTGGATTTTTGCTTAGCTCAGGATGACCCTGTGCTGTAACACAAGTGGGTTTACGTGTATGTTTGAAATGAATGAGTGAAAATAACAATGCACTGGTTCATACACAGTGGACTAGCTGTGCAGCCAGGAGACAGCACAGGAGGAGAGGGCAGACCTTGCAGTCAGCTCCAGGAGGGTGGTGGGGCTGGAAACTGCTCCCCAGGGCTCAGCCATGGAACTACTGCAGCCTGGCAGCTGCACAAAGCTCAGAGACAGCACAGGGAGCAGAGGGTGCTGCTCAACCCCCAGAAAATCACCTTTCACAGCAACACAGGCTGGCATGGCCCTGCAGAGCCGGGAGGAAAGCACAGCCTGGGGAGCAGGTCTGGAAAAGAACGTGTTAGAAAGACAGCAATGGCTCGGGGTGCAGGGGGAAGGATCCATCCCTGCATTCTCTGGGATCAGGTCCCACCCCATCAAGACCTCTGCCTGAGGAAGCTGATGGTTCCTTTCCATCAGGAAAAGGCAGGCAAGCTCCTGTGCACCCCTTTTAACTGTACATAACTTGTATAAAAGCTCAGTGTGGCTGAATGGATGATTTTCTGGTTAGACTCTAGAATTTAGGCCAAGAGAACATTCTTGGCTTTTAATTTCTGTTATTTTGGGTTAGATGAGCTCAGCAAGCTGCAGCAGATGAAGCTGGTGGAGACTTCAAGAACCCTGGGCTAAGACCTGGATGTAACTCCATAAGTGCTCAGAAGCAAAGCACTTAGCTGGACAAAGAGCAGTGTGTCAGCCTAGTGTGAGCTGTGCAGAGGAAACAGGGAACAGCACGTGAGAGCAGAGGCATGGATAACCCTAACCCAACACAGCACCAGCCCCTGCTTGGGAGGGTTGTTCTGACCGTTATTAAAAAGTCATTACCATTCTATTCTTTGCTGGGAAGTTTTCCCACTTAAACAATTAATTATTTCTGTATTTGTTAAATATAAAGCAAATCAAATGATTGCAGATCTACAAGGAGAAAAGTGGCCATTCTGTTTGTTGAATATGCAGCTTTGTGTCATTCTGCTGATGCTGGGAGCAGCAGAGGGGTGACAACCAGTGGGTCAGCAGCTTTACTGGGACACAGCACAGCACTGTCTTTGTTGAGATGTCCTTGGGGTGATGATCAGCCCTGTTCCTGGGCTGATGGGGCTGTTCTCTCCTGGGTCTCACACATGGCAGAGGGGGACAGGAGACACAGGAGGCAGAACTGGACAGCAGGGCAGTGAGGGCTGCGGCTGGCTCCCAGCCTTGGGATGAACAGCTCATTAGTGAGTGCTAAATGTTTGTGTGAGAACATTCCCTGGAATAAATAGGGAATATCTTCTCCCCAGCGTGCTGCAACTCACACATGTTGCCTGCAGAAAGAAAGTACGAGAGCAGCTCGGGAGGTAAAGGCAGAGCCTTTGGGTTGGTTGGTTATTTTTGCTTCAGTTCAGCCCTGGTTCACAAAATACAGCTGATGGCAGGAACCCGAGCCAGGACAGCCAGGAGGCCTCTCACAGTGGCCAGGCTGTGCAGGTTATGTAATCTGCTTTTCTATTTTGGGGGGAGAGAAGGGATAGTTGGAGGCCAAATGGCCAAGTTCTCCTGTAAAAGTAGGGATAAAGCTGCAAAAGTACAGGGGGTCAGACCCCATGGCCACGAATATTCAGTATTTTAGGCTGTTGTTTCTAAAGGAAAATCATGTCCATAAACAGAACCAGAAAACACCCTTCAGGGTCAGTCCTGCTTTTGATTCCAAATGTTATGTTGGCTCAGACTTCCCCTTTCCTGGCCTCTCCTGTTATCCCATTGAATTCATTGGGAGGCTGTGGCTACTGGCCAAAAGAAACGGGTAATGCATCCCAGAGCCCATATTCTTTGAAATATCTTCTGAGACAGGAATTTATAGCATCAATATAATGAAACTCAGATTACTGCATTAAAGTCTGAGTCTGTCTGCTTGCCACACATACCAGAATTATACAGAAAATTTGAGCCACGAAACCCTGAGGAAATTGGGGAAAATATGCACTCCCATCTAGAGGGAGGCTTTAGGACTTGGTTGCACCTTTAAGAACAGCCTCAAGCAAGAGAGAAATCACACATGATGTTACACAGGTAGCAGCAGCAGACCTGAAAGAACTGGAATGGAATTACAAACACTTTGGCTTTGGCACACTGAATTTAGCAAATTTAACCTGGTCTAGAGCAGTTACTACCTTAGATAACAAAAAATAGGATCAATTCCTGACTCCATCCTCATTTCTTCCCTCCTGCCCCTGACCAGCCCTGAGAGGGTTATTTTTTTGCTTTAATGTATCTGTTTAGTGTGTTGTGTTCTATGCCATTCTCTTTGATGTTATGTTTATTATTATGTATTCAGTGATTATCAAATGGGTGCTTTCTATCCCAAAAAATCCACATTACTCTTCTGCAGTAATTACAAGTATTGCTTTTATAGACCAGAGACTGGACAGCCTTTTCCTGTAAAGGAACAGAAGGAGAGACTTCACCTAAAACCTTGGAACAAACCTTCGTTTATGAGACAAGGGAATAATTTTTATTCCACGACATGAATTCAGTGGGCTGCCACAGGCCAGTCATAATCTGTTATTGTTTCCCTACAACCTTGTACTATTAATTTTTCTTTTTAACGAACTGTCCAGTCTAGTTTGGCTGTGGGAACTGTGATTGAGCTGCAATAGAAATGGTTTATGTCATGCCTTTGTCAAAAAGCTTTCCCCTACAGCAGCAGAATGTAATTGAAAAGCCATTTTAAAATAAAAGTAACTGAGCGGTTGCAAATGCAGGTTGTCAGGAATGGAGAGGGAAAAACCTTTGCATTCCATTAGATTTTACCAATCACTACTTGTGTGTCTTTGTTATTTATACACATGAGGAAAGCCACATAGATTGCATCTGCTGCATGGTTATAGCAGCAAGTGTTCCTGCAAGATACATTTTTAAGAAGTTTTTCTTCAACTGTGACTAACAATGTAGTAATTAACTGGGTTAAACACCTCAAAAGAATTAAATACACTAAATTTTGATTTATTTTATAGCATACAGAATACATCCATTTTTGAGACAGCAATCAAACACCTGAGTACAATTCAAATAGCTTTTATTGCATATGAAACCTTGAAAGGCAGAGTCCACAGCCATCTTTTCATATGTAATATACATGTCAAAGGCACACTATTTAGTTTTCTCTTGGGTTTATTTTTCTAGTCCTGGCTGTGTGCATTTTTTCTTGGAGACACTACAGAATAAATTTTAAATATGCTGTTATTCTCCTCCTCACCATCACCATCATTATTAAAACACAAAATCAGTAACTATATATATATATGTATATAGACATATGTGTGTGTATATACACACTGTGTGTTTATGTATTTATTATTACAGCTGACAACAGTTTTCTCCATAAATTCCCATTACAATTGTTCCAGAAAGACTCAGATTTAGCTTTTAGTTCCCACTTTTCACCTTTGAAGTGACTGGAACTTGGGCCAGAAGTTCTTTTTATCTGAGCACAATTCCCAAGTATTTGAGGTTATTTCAGCCCAGAAGTGGGTGGAGTTTTGGGGAGTTTTTCAGTCAATGGATCAATCTTTTAATGCCCTTTCTCCTCTGCTGACCAATCTCTGCAGCCTGTGCAGTGCAGATTCCTTAGGGAATCTCATCCTGGGCAGGGGGAGGATTTCAAGAGTTTCCCTTCCTTAGCCCAGCCAGGCTGCTCCAGATCCTGCTCCAGATCCTGCTCCAGAGCTCCACCCTGCAGCCCAGACAGGGCTGGGATTCCCCAGAGAGCTGGAAAATGCAGGGATGAGTCTCTGATGACTCAGTTGTTTCAGGATTCTACCTGGAACAAACTTTTTGCCAAGAAATGCTGAATTTCAGCTCAGGTACAAGTTCGTTGTTTCCAAAAACAAATCACTCATTTCAACATTCTTCTATATTCAAGATTCTTTCAAGGCAACACGGACATAATTTTCTATTAAAAAGCAGATAGGAGAGTCTGAAATGTCCATGTTAGGAGGTACTGAGACCATAAGATACAGGACAGTGTCAATGTATTTCCCCACTTGATGTCTTTAAAGCCTTTGTAATTTCTAACAAAATAACCATTCTTTGGTATCTGTTTGACCAGAATATGTCTTCTAATTATCCTAACAATGTTTCCAAAGGTTTTTCAGCTCAAGAAAAGTCTTGAAGAGAGCCAAAAAGGCAGAAGTAATAAATTCAGACTCCATCTCATTGCACAGACTATGTGAAGTGACAGCTACTCTTCTTAACAGTTCACTCTCAGGCCTTTCTTTAAGAGCCACCTAGGGATTTGCTGTACTTTGGAGCATCATCCTACTAAAATCAAAGCTTTTGCCCCCACATATGAGCCTATTTCATTTAGGTTACTAATATACATCCTAAAATACATGTAGTGAGCTCATCCTGCAGGTACACTGAGTGTCTGTTCTGTGGGTTGACACTGAGAATTCAAAATTCAGGTTTTAAAAACCTACAAAAGCAGATATTTATAGAGAAGCAAAGTGAGAGGTGTGAGACAGGATGAAAGAGGCAGCTGGAGGGGGCACACTCTACTCTGACATGTAGGCCGGGTTCAACACGCAGGACAGGGGGATTCCAAGTGAAAATTAATTTTCTTTCCATGTGGCATCTGTGCAAAACCAAGACTACAGAGGAATTTCCTTCTAAGATCTGCTCTGTACATCAGAGACAGCCTGGTTTTCCCATTATGGTCTTTCTACACAAGAATTAAATGTTACATATGGAAGAGGCAAAGTATGCATTATACAGCAGTAATTTATATATTCAGGAAGTGAACTTCAGTTTCTCATCCCGTGTGATAAACTCATCACAGCCTTCCAGCATTTGAGGGGGCTGCAGGGAACCTGGAGAGGGGCTCTGCATCAGGAACTGCAGTGCCAGAACAAGGGGCAAGGGCTTCACACTGACACAGGGGAAATTCGGGTCAGATATCAGGAAGGAATTGTTCCCTGGCAGGGTGGGCAGGCCCTGGCACAGGGTGCCCAGAGCAGCTGGGGCTGCCCCTGGATCCCTGGCAGTGCCCAAGGCCAGGTTGGACATTGGGGTTGGAGCAGCCTGGCACAGTGGGAGGTGTCCCTGCCATGGCAGGGGGTGGCACTGGGTGGGCTTTGAGGTCTCAACCCAAACAATTCTGTGATTCTCTGATTTCATGATTCTATCAGACTACTCTTTTTTGGGGTCCTGAGGATCCTTTATTCATCTGGGATGCTTTGCAAAGTAATAAAATCATTTGGGAGTGTATGTGTTGTGCTTATCCTCAGACTCTCTTGAAATTTCAGTATAGAAAACGCAAACAGCACAGGAAGGAAATGTCCAGTCAGGATATTCCCAGTTCTTGAAGCTCCTGGTCACCTTCTGTAGTGACTGAGCCAAGGCTGTGTCACAGCCCCCAGCAGCTCAGCAGGGTCTTTCTGCTGCTCTTTGTTCCATGAACAATAGTTAAACATGAATATTTTACCTTCTCAACTCTTGTCATTATCCAGATACTGTAACAGGAAATTTGCATTCCTGAATAGGCACAGCTGGAAGTAATTTAAGAAAGATCCTTCAAAAGAAGGGAAGAGAATTTAGGGAGCATATGGAGTCACAGGTTTACATGATAATCAACAAAAGCAGCTCTTGTTCCTCCTCTTTTGCAGGGAGACACTTCGCACTCCAAGCAGAGGGAACATCCCACAGTCTCTCTGCAGGAAGCTTTCTTTCACAAATTATTTGCTTTAACACTGAAATGCAAAGAAGTCTATGAGAAAAAAGATAGGACACTTTGTCAGATAAAACTGGGGTAGGGACCCAGTTAAAATTCACTTATCTCACTTACTAGTGAGAGTGATGGGCTGTTTTCCTTTAAGCTTATTCCTCACCATCCTTTAATTTCTAAAAATTAAGTCTGTTTGCAAGTAGCTCTGAAATCAAGAACAAGCAGAGTAGAAAGGGGCCTGAACTAAACCATGAACTGAGATATTAGAAAATGCCAAGAGGCGAATCAGTGGTGAGAAAATTCATGTAACTGTGTATGGAAAGAGACATGCAGAGCTAATTTCAGATATTTTCTCTATGTCTTCTTGATACCCAGGAATGGTTTTGAAACCTAGTCAGGAAGTCTTCAAACCAAACCCCCTTTAGAATCGTTCCATCGAGAAACTGAATCTGAACAAGAGCAGAGCACTGTTTGCAAAATGTGGCTTTGGTGTTCAGACAGGACAAGAATCTGCCATGCTGAGCTCTGCCCTTGCTCAGGAGTTAATTAAACCCAGAGCTGCTGGTGTCACCCAGCCTGGCTGCTGCAGTCCCCTCCCCAGATCTGAGGACACCACACACATCCCATAGAGCTGCTCACAGGGATGTTGGAGTGTTGGTCCATTTGGCCGCGAGAAATGAGATAATTGTCATTCAAGGACATTTTCACAGGAATGAAGCATCTGTCAAGCAGGACCTGAGTGAATTGAATGTAGAAACTGTGAGTGAGTCAGCAAGACAAAGAGCTTTAATATCCTGGCGTTGTACTTTTTATCCCACACAATTCAGGTGGGCTCCTGCCTTTGATTCTGTAAAAATGACAGTGTTTATATATTTATTAGCTATTACACCTAATCTGTTTCTGTGTTAAACTTAAAAACAAACAATGGACACTGCTGTAAGTGAGAATCCTCACCTCTGTGGAATTGCAGTAACAGCACAACTGAAAGTCACAGAGGATTTGAAAAATTAAAGGCATCAGAGCAGCAGATCCAACTATTTTTATGTCTGGAGTTTCCCATACTGTCTACTTCCACACTTTCCACCTTCTCTGAAGCCTAAGGGTCACCATGAAGCTCCTTTCCCAACCCAAGTCTGAGCAGTTGTACTGAGCTCAATGGTATTGCACAAAATACCAGAGGAAGAGTCCAAACACGGAATTAATCACTCATGCACTAAAATAAGGAAAGCATGAACCTGTTTGACTAATCACTTCTAGCTGTAAACCTATAAACATCAGAAAAATTCTTACATTCCTGTTCTTCAGTGCTCCATTCCTGTGAATTTTCAAGTGATACTCTGATGTTTTAAACAAGAAATTCAACAGAAGGGATTGAAAACATCCCTTAACCCTTATCGAAGTGTGCTGTACAGTGGTAGAAGGATGGTCTGTGTCCTACAGCTGGGAGCTGCCAGGAGCTCTGCTTAAACTCTCTGAGGGATCAGTGCCTGCAGAAATGTTGCCTATATTGCACAAACACTGCAGACACTACAGAAACAAGGTCCCAGCCCTGGATCCCTGACATCCCTCAGGAGATCACAGGGTTGCATGCAGGACTTACCTTCACCCACTGGAAACCTGCTGCCAGTTGATGTAGCATATTCCAGACATCTGAAATGCCACTTCAGGAGCTGGGACACCTGTCAGCCCTCTGCTGCTACTCAGCCACTACTTCAGCTCTGCCTGCAAAGAACGAAAAAGGCCATTTGAAATCCAAACCAGTGTGGGACAATAATAAAAGGAAACTGAAGTCTGGCCTGTAGACTACCAGAGCAGCCTGCAGAGAGTCTAAAGACAAGCAATTAAATACTACTTATAATTAATAAATAGCCTTTACCTAGAATCACAGAAGGCCAGGTTTGGAAAGGACCTTAAAGCTAACCCAGTGCCATCCCTGCCATGGGCAGGGACACCTCCCACCATCCCAGCCCAGTCCAGCCTGGAACATTTAACAGATTCACTTTTGCTACAGTGTTCCCATAACTAAAATGCTTGAGGCCATATCAAAATTCTTTCACATCTCTTTTGTGTTATCTCTGGAAAAAAGTCTGTTCTGGTAATGTTATCCAAGACAAGACACACTGTAGTAAAAAAAGGAACAGCTGCAGATGCCATTAACCAGCAAGATGTGCTTTGAACATTTCTAAGTGCTCTAAAGGCATATTAAAAAACTAGTGGGTTTATCATTATGACGGAAAAGGGAGATTATTTTAGGAAGTAGAGCTGCCACTACAGTAGTGAAAAAATACGTAAGATAAAACATCTGAAGAAAAAAAAAGTAAGAGGTGCCTCTGCCTGTAAGAAGTTCATCTACAGCTCTTTCAGTGGTTACAATTCTTTCATAAATGGGGCAGGAAGTTGAGTCAGTCTGGACAAAGGGAGCAGAAACAAAAAGAAACCTGCTGAATCATTTCTCAAGACAAGTCTTGAATTTAAATTGGTAAGTTAAGGATGGTCACAATTTCACAGAGCAGCCATCCTCCCACCTCATCATTTCACACCTCATCATCCCAGGTGTTTCTGACAAGTCCCCACACAAGTAAAATATAGATAAAATGTAATTATTGTGACTGAATGCAAAGAAAACACTCAGTGTGATCTGTTGTTACCTACTAGTGCAGACGCTGCATTCCTGAGGTTTATTTGAGATGTTGATAGACATTTAAACAGCCCAAACTGAATTCTAGGACTAAGATCCATTGCAGCCAAGGAAATTAGGCTAAATTCCCCAGTACCTCCAAATTTATTAACTGAAAATTTCTAGACATAATTATTGAAAAGTAGCCTCTGTAATTTGGGCTGATAGATCCAAGTCAGTAATTTTCTGTAGTATTTAATTGTTATTTTAAGATACCTCATCTGTATCAATCCTTCATTTTATAGCCACTTTTCACCCCCGTTAAACCAATCAAGTTTTAATTGCAAAAAACCCAGTTCAGCAGCACAGGTAGAATTTCAGATTCCCAGCACAAATGTTGAAAAGGAAACAGGCATTGACTAGCTATTTTATATTCAGTGTTGCACAAACATATTTCACTCTTGCTCCATCAAAGGAAGAAATAAAGTCATGTGGCTTCTGTGGCCCCTCACGACTGCAAATACATTGAGTCTCTTTTAAAAATGTGGGATACACGTGCCATAAAAGCACATTCCTAGGCAGTGGATTTTGCTAAGGTTAAGCTCTGTACAGGGATGATTTCTGTGATGACCGAGACACTAATACAAAAGCACTTGCTTTGTAAAAGTAATCCACAGATTCATGCTGTAAGTACATATGGCACTTTGAAATATATTCATTTTGCAAGTAATTTTTTTTCATAAAGGACCCTTTTTAACTAATTCACAATTCATAAGAATGACTGAAACTGGATAAACTCCCTCATTTTGACAATTTGTTCAATATCTTTACAGAAAACAACATCTTTATGGATGACTTGGCAGCTCAAGATTCCTTTATGCCCAAGACATTTGAATTTGCCTGGATACGGACTTCTCAAAATGTCCTCTTAAATATCCCTACCATCCAATTTTTTTAGCTTTTCTTTTGTTTTTAAAAGCCTCAGAGATTTGATAATAGACACTGCCAGTCCCCACCTGACCTGCAGCTCCATTAACTTCTCCTTGTGCATTCACCTGGCCACCAGCAAAGGGACCAGTCATGGAACCACAGAGTGGTCTGGGCTGGAAGCATCTTAAAGAATACTAGGTAATAAATAATAAATAATAATTTCACTGCCAATTACAGCCTCTATTCTTCAGTCACACTGCATTTCGAGAAATATCAGAGGTTACCAACTGATATGTTTTGTAGCATTAAGCATTTTCTAGCATTAACCATATTAGCCATTATTTAAAATGAAATAAATCTTCATATTAACATCAAGCTAGGAGAAACTCATCCAGATGTCAATTTTCAGTATAAACATGGCTTGAGACTATTTCCATCCTTGTGACTGTAGACAGAACAGTTTAGCTGAGTAACTGATATTTACTTCCTATAACCATCTCATTTATCAGATGCCTCTTATTGACTGTAAAACATTTTTTGTTTTCCTATTTTCTCTGCAGCTGAATATGCCTTCAGTAGTTCTAATAACTTTATAAGGCTTACAAAAGGGCAAAAAGCCAACCCCCCCCCAACTGCTATATTTACAGAAGGCTGTTTCAAAGTCCAATTACAATTACAAGAAAACTTAAAAAAAAATCCATTAAACAGTTCCAATGCTCCAAACAGATTTGCCACAGTGGCTCTTTACACCACACGGCCTAACAAGACTTTTTGGGGCAAAAGAAGCCGTGGCTTCAGAGTTGGTTGATGCAAAGTGCCAAGTGGAGCAGTTTGGAAATGTGGCTGGGGAGAGGGGAGGGAGCCCCGGGCCATTGTCACTATGGCAATTATTGCACAATGCCTGATGTGAGACGGGCCGGGGCAGCAGCTGAATCCGGCATTGTCCTCGCACCATAAAAAGATTTGGGAGTCTGAAAAGCAGAGGAACGGAATCTCACAGCTTCTTAGAGTCCCCTCTGAAAGGGCCATTGTAACATCATCATAAATCCTGGGCTCCCCAGGCACTTGACAACTGAAGCAGTGGACAATAGAATTCTTGTGTTGGACAAAACACTCCTTGTCTGCCAAAGGGCTTATCTGCTTCATTTACAAATGTCTTTCATTGTACCCAAATAATTCCCTATTACAAAAACGATTAGGAACAGCACTAAATAAATATTCACAACTTTGTGGGCCGTTTGGCAAAGTGAATAAACCAATACAATCGAGTTGCATGCAAAATATGAGATTTGCAGGGAGGAAACCCAAACCAACCCCAAAACTCTGTTTATTTTCATTTTCCCTTTTCCTGATGCACTGCACACACATTTGTCCCTCTAAAAAACATCCAGGTACATTACTTTCATCAAAAGAAATGAAAAATACTAGAAATTCACAAAGATCTCAAATTGGAGAAAAACCGTTTCCACTGTGCCCCTAAAATTAAATATTTCCAGAAGAGCGGTTCCAGAAAAAAACTTGGGAGCATATCTGAGAGTTTAATGAAATAGAGACAAATTGCTCACAATCATAAAAGGATTTAAGCTGTGGATTTCTAACTACATATGTTTAGGTCCCACTTACTGAGAGATCCAAAAGCATCAGGGACGAGTTTCTGAAATGAAACAGATTTTTGCCGGATTTTTGCAACTCTTTTCAAGCCCAATGAAAATTCCAGTAAATATCACAGAAATGACTGAAAGAGACTAAAATATTCCATATATACGACACTTCAAAAAGCATTTCTAACACAGTCAGAACTCCATTGCCTCAGGTTTCCACATAAATGTTTTTTTGGTTACAATTTACTGGAGAAGTACCTATGGAAACACAACTGACACCACACACAATGATTAAAGGAATCCTAAAAATCTAAATTATTGCTCAAGCAAAGAATTCAAAGTGCCAAAGACATCTGTGTGGCTGAATTAAAACCTGGAGAAGTCAAAACTTCTTGACTGAATTATTGATCATAAACTACTTATTCAAATGCAATACAGGAACAAGGTTTTTACACAGCCCAGGCCAATGGACTGAGTGGCTGAAGGGCTATTTCTCCCCCGTAAATAATTATCACAAGCCTGCAAAAAATACAGGTATTCATAACGTGCATATTAAACAGATTACTCATATTAAATATTCAGAATGTATGCAATAAACAGCAACAGTAATGGTAAAATAAAAAAAAAAGAAAAGTAAAAGAAAGTAAGCTAATATAATTTAAAAGAAAAATGATGCAGGTTTGAGCTCACAATCACAAAGGTTTAGGAATATGTGAGCTTTCCACGGTTCTACATCAATTAGCAGTCTGGCCCTGCCACATGTCACTTAACCTTGGAGCCATTGCAGAAAGTGAGCAAAGGCACACTATAAAACATTTCACCCCTGAAAAAGGCACAAATCCATATAAAATCAGAGGAAAGAGGCTGGAGCTCAGAGCTCCCACACACCAGCTGAGGGTCTCTGCTGTTTGGGTGCAGAGCTTCCCCATTTCTTCTCTCATTTCTCTCCCCAGTGACTAATTAACTGTTCTAAAGATGTAGGTATAAGCTCTCTTGAAATAAAGTTTTAACTTGACTTCCCTGATGCCATTTTTGGGTGTTTGCTGGTCTGTGCTATGCCCTGCTCAAACTCCCCTTTCTCCTGAAGCTGGATCATCTGTCTAAATATAATTTGCATGAAGTTATTCTGATCATTTTCTGCAATTTGCATTTCAGGAACACAGCTTCAACAAAATCTGTTTCCTGCCAGCTCTCTGAGTTTTATTCTAGTCCCTACTACACACCACAGCACCACATCATATTTTTATATAGAGTCATCTCTGTTTAGGTATAAAAAATTGGATCTGTCCTGGGGTTTAAGTTTCAGTGTACAACAGGGATTATTTAACCCTTCTAGAGGACATGGACCTGGGGCCCTTGACCAGGAGGAGCATCCTTGGCTGTAAAAATTGCTCCTGCTAGCCATTATCTTAGCAACTAAGTAAGCTCATGTTTGGAATCACCTTGCAGGAGAATCTGTCTTTTCCTTCTCATTCCAGGCAGCTGAGCCAAGCAATGAGAAACCCACAGTCAGCAACCGACAGAGAAGCCCAGGATAATTCAGGTGGGAAGGGGCTCTGGAGGTCACCTGGTCCAACTGCACTGCTGAAAGCAGCTCCAAATTCAAGGTTCATTTTGGTTATTAAGGCTGTCACTTAATTAATGTCCACAGCTGACACCAGCAGGATGACCAAGGTCTCTGTGTGGACATGGACACGAAAGGATTCCCCATCTTGGGCTGAAAGATGGTCAGGTGCAAAGGGATGGAACAAAGCAAAGGGCAAGAACTGCATCAGAAAGGATAAAAGAGCAATTTGGATAATCTGCATTCCCCCCACACACCCAGGGACAGGGTCTGTGTGGCAGGGCAGGGTGAACAACGGTGATTTCAGAGCTGGGGTGTTTTCCCTGCCCCGTGCTCTCTCCTGAGCCCTGCAGCAGCAGGGTGGGCTGTGCTGAGCAGCAGGGACAGGAGCACACAGTGTCCCCCACCGCCTGCAGCACCAGAGCTCTGCAGCACTGAGACCAGCCTGGTGCTTCTGACCTGGGGAACTGCTGCTGCCTGCCTGCACACACAGGGCTCAGTCCTGAGCAGCTGCTCACGCCCAAGAAGCCTGACATAAACAGAATTTGTACAAAAGTTGTACAATCCTGTACCCCTATCTAGAAGCAAAGCACCTCTCACTCGAGGGGATGCCTTGTGCAGGCCACAGGAGAGAAGGACAAAACACAAGAGCTGCAGAGAAGGTTTCATACAAACAAGGTTCTGTTCTAAGCAGGTTAACAGCCCATTTTGCTTTCTTATAAATTATTCCGACTTTACACTCAGCCCAGCTATTCCCCTGGTGCTCCCATCCCTTGTCCAGCCACACTGCTGGGTGCAGTGGTGCAGGCAGGGTCCCAGGAGAGCAGAGCAGCTCCCAAACCCCACACTCCAAAGCCCATCCAGCACCAACCCCAGCTGGGAGAGCACAAACCCTTCAAAAGGAAACAGCAGCTCCCAAACCCCACACTCCAAAGCCCATCCAGCACCAACCCCAGCTGGAAGAGCATAAACCCCGTCAGAAAGGAAACAGCAGCAGAGCTGTGTGCTCTCATGAGACACAAAACCACATCTCGGTGCTTTGCAGAGTGTTAACAGCCTGCAGAACTAAAGTCCAAATCTCACCCATCTGAGGCGAAATTACCCAGCAGGACAGAAAAGGTTCATGTGGGCTCACAAGAACAAATTAACCTCCCTCCAAAAGCCCTCTGTAAAGCACAGGAGTGCCCACTCCTGTGCTCACCCAGCACAAAATGACTTCATCAGCTTTTTCTTGCTGCTGGGTCACAAGGGCCTGGAGGCAGATGATGGGCCCTGGAGGATGAAGTCAGTATTAATTATCCTCATGCTGCTGTAGCCCTGTCCTACCCAGGTACCAGGAATACAACTGGATGGAGAGGCCTGAAGGCAGGTGTGTTCTGTCATTTTAAATATCATAAATCAAGCCCTCTGTTTCAATGTTTCCAACTTCCTTGAGCTTCCTCTAAAATCTAAATTTGGAAGCGTTTTGGATCCACAGCAAGTAGCTACAGACTTTTTGTGCATACACACTTATATAGTTGTATATGCATGTAAATAAATATGAATTAAAAATTATACTTTTTCATGCTTAAATAAATATTTCTATGTACCACACTGTATATAGTTCAAATTACCTACATGTGTGAAAAACACTTCATTTGTACTCTAAAACTTGACTTTTTATTTCATTGTCAAGAAGATTATCTTCAACCTTTGTTCTTGAGCTGCTACCAGTAAAAGGCTTGTATATATTCTCTCTTGGAAAAGCAAATTCTACATGCAGAGCATACCAAATCAGTTCCTGCCAGTGCAGGAGGCACACAGAGCTGCTCTGAAGCCTTCTGAGTCACACTGGAGCTCAGCTTCCACTGGCAGCAGATGTCAGACACCACGGATTGGGAGCTTGTCTGCACTGAAAGATTTTTATGGCAAATTTGCCTTACAGTTTTGGGCATTTTTCTGGTTTGCTTCCTCCCCTTACCATTTTCCTATTCTTCGGTGCTTTTCTTCCACTAAACATGAATGGCCAGATCCTTCCTCTAGAGTAAATCCACAGCAGAGGCTGTCTTCACTAGCATTTGGTGCTCTATTTATATTATCTTTCAGGAGGCTCTTCTCTATTTCTTTCTTCTGGCTTTCTTCTGCTCTCTTTTATCAATCTCTTCTAGTGACCCAAAAAGAAGCCTATAAATTGAGAGCCACTGAAGTATATGCTGAATGCCCCCATTAGTCAAGCTGTAGGGGACACTCAGCACTGAAAATAAATTCAACTAACCTTTGGAAAAATCTTTATATGAATGTTCTACAAAATCATCCTGCTGGTTCCAGGTCCACTGGAGACACCCAAGGAAGAATAATTCTGGGACATCAGAGATACCATAAAGGAGAATAGCTCAGAATCTGTCCAAGAGACTCAAGAGAGACAGAATTCTTTGGTCTCAGGACATTTTTTCCTACCTTCTTCCTTTTATTAATAAATAAAGAAAAGAGGAGTTGTTCAAAGCCACCACAGAGATCTGATGCTTCTGAATTTCTGTGAGGCTCATTCAACTCACTGAATATCTCTGTCAGCCCAGGAAGATTCATGATTCATTCTGGGGAGCCTATTGCAAACCCTGCAATGACTCTTCAAACATTTGTAAGGCTTTTTAAAAAGTTTCATTCAGTCTTATTTCTGGACCAAATATATCTCTTTGCCTATTCCTATTTCATTCTCCTCCCAGACTCCCAGAGGTCACAGCTTGTCTAGATCTGGAGAGGGTGGCAGGAAGGGAAAATGGATTGTAAATTCATTTTAGGTCACCCAGAAGCCATTCGGTCTCTGTCCTTCCTTGCTGGCTTTTCCTCATTTCCTTTTGTGTTTCCTCCAAGGACATTACACACTTGGCTTCTCAATCAAGGACAAGGCAATGCCAAACACATTAATTTGTCCATGAAGCAGTCTTTAAATGCTGACAAAAGAAAATCTAAAGAAAGGCAGACAGACAAGATAAACATTACTGATTAAAATAAAAACAAAACAAAACAAAAAAACAACAACCAAAAAACCCAACAAAACAAAACAAACAAACAAANACAATATAATATATGTCTGTATATATAATATATACACACATTTTTAATGTATATTATATATATATATAATTTTTAAGAAATGACCATTAAAAACAGAGCTAAATATCAGTGAGTAAGAACTTGGGAGATGAGGAAGGACTACAAGCATTTCTTGATGCCTGCTGTGCAGTTCCTACTCACAGCTAATAGAGTTTTGCAGAATTTCAGCAATATTTATAGCAAGGATGACATGATTTTCACCACCTATCATTTCAGAATCTCAGTCCAGAAATTACAATACACTTATATTTTTTATGGAGTTACTTTTTTATTTGCTGACCTGCCTTCCTATCTGTTCTTGGGGCTGTAACTTGAGCATATATCTGTATTTCAGCTGCAGCAGGTTCTGAAGTGCTCATAACACTGAAGTTCACAGCCAAAATGAACCTGAACAGTTGACAATATTTAACATTTGTCTGCTTTTCATTATGCGACCCAAATAGCACCAAGGCTTTAATTTTCTGTGGTGTAATTATTACAAGATACAAGCAAGTGCATTAGCAGGTTTCTTCCAAACAACGGTTGTGAAGTAGAAATACACACAAACAAACAATAATAGAGCAAGTGCTCTGCACATTCCAGAGAAACTGCACAATTAGGGAAGAATTCCTGCTGGTATCTGTCACTGATATTGCCTGGTGGAGATAGTCCTAGGTGCTGTAGACAGTTCTTTAAATAACAATAAATGAGCTCCAGGATACCACTGGCAATCATGTGGTAAACTCATATTCAACCAACAAGAGGATGTATTTAGGAAAATAAAAGGATTGTATTAAAAAAAAAACAAACCAAACCAAACCAAAACAAGCAAAAACCAAAAAACAACACAAAACAACACTAACAAATCAACAAACCCTCACTAGCTGAAAGCTGAGAACCTGTCTCCATTTTTCACCAGATTTCAGAAGCACAGCTACTCTCTGAGTTTCAGTGGCTTGTTTTGGGACTGAGCAAGGAGTGCCCAGAAGAGCTGGAAAGGGGCTCATCCTGGAGAAAGGGAGGCTCAGGGGGGCCCTTGTGGCTCTGCACAACTCCCTGACAGGAGGGGACAGCCGGGGGGGTCGGGCTCTGCTCCAGGGAACAGGGACGGGAGGAGAGGGAACGGCCTCAGGCTGGGCCAGGGGAGGCTCAGGGTGGACAGCAGCAGGAATTTCCCCATGGAAAGGGTGGGCAGGGATTGGCAGGGGCTGCCCAGGGAGGTTTGGAGTGCCCATCCCTGGAGGTGTTCCAGGAAGGGCTGGAGGTGGCACTCAGAGCTCTGGGCTGGGGACAAGGTGGGGATGGGGCACAGCTGGGACTCCCTGGCCTTGCAGGGCTCTTCTAGCCTTAATGATTTTATGATTCCATTATTCTAAATCAAAGATAACTTTATAATAATGAAAGGAGCCACTTTACCAGCTCTGCAGAAATGTGACTCTCCCCAAAAGTACAGAAAAGCCTGTTTGCCAAAAGCTTATCTAAAATAGGTAGTGCAATAGTTTTCACACAGCAGTAACATTTTTCCTTTTCAACGGAATTGGACAGGGTGGAAGAATGTTCCAGGTCATAAGGGAAGCCTTCTGGGCGGCCTTGGGCAGCTTTGCTGGGAGTATCTCTACGGTGCATTGCTGGCAGATGTGAGCTGTTCCTGCCCGAGCTGCAGGCTGAGCTGAAGCTGAGGAAATGTGGTGACCACAGCACAGTGTGCCCAGCCCACCTGTCCTAGGGGCTGCTGGTCAGAGCTGCTCCTTCAGCCCTGGCACGGGGACAAACACACACCTTGTGTGGCTGGGCTGGGCTCAAGTGCCATCTGCCAGCAGCAGCTTTGTCAACACGGCCTCTGCTCCCCAGCTCCAGGAGCTGCAGACAGCAATTAGCACCTGGACCTGGCAGGGTGAGGTAATTGACTCTCACAACCAAACTGAGCTGCTCTAAACCCAGAATGAGATGGCCATATAATCATTTCTTCAGGGAGCCAACCTTTTTCCATATGTGTGCTGTGGAACTGAGCCAAACCGAGGCTGTCTGCACACTTAATGTTCAAGTTGGTGAGCTCTCCACTTGGAGAACATAAACACACACTCGTGTCTGTGCTATCAGCTTTGTGAGACTTATGAGTACCTGACAGCTCAACATGGCTAAACAAACCTGTTATTTAGTTTTCAGATAGTGTCAACCTGAGTTATAGGGAAACAAGCCCCCTAAGGAGTTTACCTGAGAGTGAGGACAACTCAGCTTCAACACCTCGCTGGTTCTCCAGTCACAGAAATGATAATTACACTGCAGCCCTTTCTAACAGACAGCATTCTGCATGCTAAATTGGGGCTGAACATTTCACAAAATTCATTTGAGAGGTTTCAAACGGCAATAATAAGCTTCCCCACTCCCTTTCAAAAAAAGAATCTAATTATTCATTCTGTCAATCTCATGCAAGATGTTCATTGTTTTTGCATTATTGTTTTCTTATTACTGTAACTGCAGTGCCCAGAGAAAAAAGAGAGCATGAGGAATAAACCACAGAAACTCCACCGCTGAATTTTTTTTCAATGTTTGATTTTTCCTTTTATAGTTTTATTTTATTCAAATGCTGGGTTTATGCTCTTATTTTTCAGGGCACAGAAACTGCCCCAGCCACATTGGAGAAAACAAACCTCACCAGTCCCCCACATCAAGACCATATAATTTTATGAACAGTTACATAAATTACCTTCCAAAATACTTTGTGAAGAAATATCTTGTGGTATTGAGAAACACCCACTGCGGTAATTCAAAAGGCCAAGATTTCAGGGTTTAAAGCACTGTACATCCATAAATATTGTAGAATGGACTGACAAAAATGACCAAAAGTCGCAACTTGCAGAGCAAGATCTGGTGTTTCATCAGAGAAAGAAATCTGGACGAGCACCCAAGGCCCAGTCACATGCTGCTCTTCCTTCTCTATGTGATAATCCACAATTTCACCCAGCTGGCCTGGGGCAGCCTCTGAGACACATAAACCTGCAGAGCTGGACTTAGGGACACACATGTTCTCAAGTGCCATAGGAACAGAGAGGTAAAATGCACATTATCAGAAGATGAAGCATGGGCAGTTGGGTGCTGAGCTGTGGAGCTGGTTTTTACCCTTCTGGTTGCTTTGTGCCTTGGAGATTTCCAGGACTGGAGTTACCTCAGTACAGCATAGGAATATTTCAATTAATTAAAAGTAATAATTGGAGGAAAAGACATTTACAGGGAAGGAGAAAAGTGATCCAAGGCATCAAAGATTTTTTTGAGCACAAATTCTCATGGGAGTCTAATGGTTTTGTACAATTAAATCACTTTGACTGAGAAAAAACTTGAGATTCTGTACATTCAAAGATCTTCCCCCATATGAGCAAACTCACACCCTTTAGTTAAGTAGCAATAAACCCACATCTACAATCAAAGTTAAGTAAAACTATTCAGCACTGTTCAGCAAATGTCATTTATTTTAATTGTCAAAACCAGAGCCAGCACTGGGTTTATGCTCCACAGAGAAAACCTCCCAGCTACCCCAGCTCCTGTGTGTACAGAGCTGCCTGAAGATCCTTTGGGACATCCCCAGCTTGGAGCCACCACATCTCACCCTCCCTGGATTTCCTCATCTGCCACTTTTAGGAACAACCTGGGGGCTCTCCCGTAGCACAGCGGCGCTGTTCAGGACCCTGGGCATCCCAACGTCAGCTCTGAGCACAACAGAGCAACTCATCACACAGATAGACAAGTTTAGCTGTCTTGAGGAATAAAAAAAAAACCCCAAAAAGATCCTTAAGAATGAAGCCAGCAATCTTGGAAGAGCCAGCAGGCTCCCGTGTCAGCCATATGCCTTCATATGTCTGTTCTGGGGGAGTGTTACAGCTCCTGCTGTTCCATTCTTCACTTTTTAAAGGAAATGTTACAAGGCCACAAGGACTCACAAACATTTGTTGACATTTCTTCTGGGTCAGCCTTAGGAGGCCTGCAAGAATTTAAACATATGGCAGTATTTAGCTGCGTGAGGGAACGGGTTGTTTCGGAGAAAAGCGGTATTTAGTTGCAAAACAGTTTAATCCACCATAAAGGTTTTAAATTTTTTTGGCCCAAATCCAAACTTTTTCTCATTATAGTTTTCACATTATATTTTTAAAGCAACAGCAGTTTACTTGCTGAGCTGGTATTGGGAAATACTGAGATACTTCACAATGTTTTCTACTGCCCTCAACACAAATAATATCTTGATCTGGGGTTGCAGATCAGATTTGAAATGTGCTTAAAGAGGAGGAGAAAAAAAGAATTTGAGCACTGAAATGAAGGTTATTGTCCACACTTAAAGGACACAGAACCTTTGCATTTGGAACCACATGATAAAACTAATTGGGTTTTCAGCATGTTTCAATGGCAGTGCATATACATTTGCAAGGCAGAAAAATGGGATTTGCAAGGCTTTGTCTTGTTCTTCAGCTCCCACTGCTCTCAGTCAGCTGCTAGCAAAGGGACAGTGGCTCATTAGGTCTTGCTGGTAAAAGAAGTACATTGCACATCAGGGGCTGAGCTGAGGTTTGTCTCAAATAATGTAAAAAGGGCAGCACAATATTGAATTTACTTGAAACCACAGTGGGAACACACTGCTGCAGGACTGGGAAGGACCAAGGCAAGGTGCAGCCTCTTTTTTCTTCACTACTGGTTTCCTCCAACACAAAGCTCAAGGAGGGCAGGGTCAGAGCAGATATGAGAGAGAAATTCTTCCCTTCATCCCTGGCAGCGTGGGCAGGCCCTGGCACAGGGTGCCCAGAGCAGCTGGGGCTGCCCCTGGATCCCTGGCAGTGCCCAAGGCCAGGTTGGACATTGGGGCTGGGAGCAGCCTGGGACAGCGGAAGGTGTCCCTGCCATGGCAGGGGTGGCACTGGATGGGATTTAATGTCCCTTCCAACCCAAACCATTCAGTGATGCTGTGATTGCAGCTCACAACCGAAAGAGCTCCTGCCACTCTTTTCCCTTCCACAATCTTGTCTCTTAATTGTATAGCAGAATATTGAAAATGAGCACTTTTAGCAGCTGAAATGGAAGATCTTGCATGGAAAAGAAGGATGCAAGAGCTACACTCTGTTTTTTGGGGGTTTTCCCCCCCAAACTATACAGCAGATATGGTTTTTAAAATGAAGAGCAGATCCCAGAATTATGCTCTTCCTAGAACGTTCTGTTAATTAACATCTATTCTAACACATGGACTAACATGAACCAGGAGGGGACAAATCCCTCTGGTTTTGAATGACATTTTGGAACCTCAGAAGGAACCCAAGATTACTTTGCTGAAAATATTTGTGAGAAATTAATATATGAATGACTGAGATGGATACAGAAATTTTATAGAATTGTGAGAGAAAAGCAAAAAATGTCTAATTTTAACAAGTAAATTACACAAATAATTAAAACCTCTGGATGAGAAAGTTCAAAAGAGAGAGGCAGCACTTCCTTGGGCGTTCATCAGCTGGCAGCAGGCAGGGCTTAGGTGCATCACCTGTGCTGTCATTCAGAGGAAGGAAAGTTCCTTACAGGTCTTATTTTAATGCAATTATAGGCTGGAAAATCATCAAACATTCTGAAATTTCAAATGAGTCAGAGGACAAACGTCTGTCATTACAAATTAGTGTGCACATTAAAATGATGTGAATAAAACTTCAAGGTCAAGGTACTTTTATCCAAATCCAACTTTCATAGTCTCAATCAAACTATCACCCAAATTTGGTTAGAGGGATCACTGTCCAAAATGCTGCAGACTGAGCAGTCCTTAAGAAAAACAGCACGTTCCATCTTGTAAAGCTTTGGAAAAAAAAAGAAAGTTTTTATAATCTTGCTAAAATTAAGTTGACATTTCCTGAGAGTTACCTGCTTACATTTAACCTTTATCCAAAATTACCTTTTATTCTAAACTCTTCAATAATAAAATGCATGAGGCATTAGGGGAAGGTAAAAGCTGAATTTCAGAATCCAGTTATCAGCAGTGATCACAACCAGGAAAATGAAGGTTACTCGAGAAAGTTCCAGTAACTCCAGAGGAAACAAATTCAAAAACCCACTGATTTTTAGTCACCACACAACAAATAGTAAAACTTAGGAGAGATTTGTATTAAAAGCTGAATTGGACAATGATGAAAGCTCCTGACGACAGAAGATAGTGAAGGGTATGAAGAATCTGGTGAATTCGATGGAAATAACTGGAAAGTATTGATGTGATTAAGTAAATAAAAATCAGAAGGTGAAAACAAACAGTTTAAGGCTGCAGTGCTTAATCTTGCAGCTGAATTCCAAGCTTAAGAATTTGTGAGCCAGGTAGATCAAAAGATGTATCAGCAGCACAGGAAAAGTAACAAAACAGTGAATAAAAGGCACCGTATGACTCATGCAGATGTCAGGGAGAAAATGGCACGAGACCTGAAAGCATCAGCTTGCAACAATAAATAAAAGGTTAAAAAGAAGTTTTATGTATTTAAAAACCCTCAGGAAGACTTAGCTGCAAACTTTCTGGTGCCTTCAATGGCAAGGGTGGACAGCTTTAATCAAAAGCTAGGAATTCTGAAGAAATTTTAATAATGAATTTTTCTACAAGCACTTGGTGTCAAATCCACATTTTCTCAACTTCATGATAGAAGACAAGACCCACAAGTCCATTTTCATCTTTGGGTGAGGAAAACAATGGAATTATTTCAAGTGACCCACTTAAATGGGGGGAAAAAGGCTTGTTAGATTCTTGAATCCATTGACATTTTTTAAGTAGGAAAAAAAAGAGATAGATTCAGTTCTGGATCTGGAGATAACAAACAAATGTAAAAACAACTGTGAGCATGGAACAGCAAGGCTGACTGGGGGATCCTACAGGAGTGACAGTTTCTGGTGGGATGCTGAGGGTTTTCTCACAGTGTGGACATGGTAGTGGTGCTGGTTAAGCTTGATGATTTTAAAAGACTCTTCCAAACTTAATGATTCTGTAATTCTATGACTAAAAACAGAGCCATGGATTTCACTTTGCCATACAGAGATGAGCATCTGTGCCTTGGGCTCCTGGACACAACTTCAGCCATCAGTTGTGATGAGAGCCTCACTCCAACCCCCTGAAAGCAGAGGAGTTTGTCTGTATTCAGCTGTTTGCCCCAAGTAATTAATTCTTTTACCACGATAAGAAAATGGAAGTAGTCTGATATGCCCATGAGCCATTATAAAAGCTATGCAAATATTGCCAAAGCACTATAAATATTCATTTCAGATTAAACCATTTTGATCAAATTCACACACTTTCAGCTCCTATATCTGCAAATGCTTCCCTGAATCCAGATTATCAAGTGTATTTGCTGAAACAGCATATTTTGTGTAACTATTCACAGCAGCCTTTCAAGCTGTCATTGCTAATGTCAGGATCCAAACTCCAAGAACTACACATTCATTTAGGAAACTGAAGGTTATCACATATCACTTGTACATCACATCAACCCAGCTCAAAATGCACCAAACAGCCCAAAAAAAAAAAAAAAACCAACCCAAATAAACACAATTCCATCAACAATGCATGTAAGTGACCCTGTGTAAATGGTCAAGTGAGGTGAGAAAAGTTGATGACACACACAAGACTTTGTTGAGTATTTTGCTGAAATTAACTAATTTTCAATTACTATGTTAGTATGCAATTATTACATACTAACATTACAATGAACATACTGCAAATGGAAAAGCAGGATGACCTTCATTAAATGAATTCTTGTAATAAAATTAAGTAATGCTATTAAAAGAATCTAAAACAATTACTGTATGTTCTTAATTACACCAAATCATCATATTTTTCTTAGAGTCATAGAATCACTGAATGGTTTGGGTTGGAAGGGATCTCAAACCCCATCCAGTGCCCCCCCTGCCATGGCAGGGACACCTCCCACTGTCCCAGGCTGCTCCAAGCCCCAATGTCCAACCTGGCCTTGGGCACTGCCAGGGATCCAGGGGCAGCCCCAGCTGCTCTGGGCACCCTGTGCCAGGGCCTGCCCACCCTGCCAGGGAACAATTCCTAATTCCCAAGATCCCATCCAGCCCTGCCCTCTGGCACTGGGAGCCATTCCCTGTGTGCTGGCACTTCCACCCGTTTAATTTTAACACATCAATTCGGAGGAAAGGAGAACGCATGACCATGATTTTATGGCAAGGTAGGAGCATCTGTTTGGATAAACCGTAATAATCACTTTTAGAATTTCTCATTATGTCCATCCAGGTGAACACCCAACACTTCTGCTGTCAAATCCAATTGTATCCCAATTTACAGCAATCATTAGCTCCAATTAGCAAACATGATGGCTGCCTCAATCACAAACAGCACAGTGAGGTTTTGTAATTCCTCCCACTTGGGCTGAAATGCAGGTGTGGTCAAGATTACTTACATTGATATGAAGCCTAATAAGATATATCAGCTCAAGCATTATTTTTATTATCCAACAATATAAATGGCTTTGCTGCACTGAAACAAACAAACACCAAGAGAGGCAATCAGGTGACTTCTGATTTATACTCAGATTTTAGGGCCACAAAATGAGGAAAAAGGAGACAAGCTGAGCACAAGTTCAGCTCATTAGAAGAATTATTAAGAGCTGAAGCCATGCTGGTGTATTATTCTGTGCTCCTGGTAAGATGTGAGCAGAAGCTCAGGCTGCTATTGGAGCATCTCTGCAATATTTAGCAAGCTCTCCATCCTCCTCCATCACCATTTAGTATCTCTCCAAAGAAACAGAGTAAATTCATCCTGTTTTTGGGAAGGAAGAACTTCAATTCAATAAATTTATGTTAACTTTTTTCCTGCCTTGCATTAAAAATGTTTTCAGTACCAGTTTCAGGTCAGATTTTTAGCTGGAGGTAAAACATCCTGTAACTGCTCCCTATTTAAGCAGGGCTCAGGAGGAACCAGCCCTAGCTGTAGGGAAGGCAGGCTGGGGTTCACAGTGTCTTTAGGAAAAGCACAGCTTTTTCTGGATGGTCAAAATGCCATTGCCAGGGTCTCCTCAGTACAACTGCTGTGCCAAGGCATCACCTGCCTTTCATCCCAAACTCAGCAAGTTTTGAATGCTTTAACATTTTCATGTTCTTTTAATTTTCACAGCCTTAAGTATCTTCTTTGCATCTGCAGTGGTAGCTCTTTTGTTTTGGCCTAACTCACTTTCTACATCCTAAATCCCTAAAACAGAACACGTTTTGCTTAATTCACATGACTTTTGTAGGTACAGAAGGTGACACAACTAATAAAATCCAAAGCAGTCTATGAAATACAGAGCAGGAAAAAAAAAAAAGGAAACATAAAACATGTGTCAGAACTCTCTCCTATATACACAAAGTAGAAACCAAAACTGCAACCCATTTTCATTAAATGGAACTTTTGGAGAAAGAAGGACAAACAGAACAGAACAAAAAATTGTGGTAAAGACAATATTGCCAAAAGAGTATATATCACTTTATATACTAACTATATAGTAATATATACAATGCATTAGGATATAGATAATATGTTTATCAAGCACTTTTCTCAACCTACCAGCAAAGAAAAGATCTGGTACCAGCTGATCCTCACCCTGTATTTGTACTCCATCCCTACAGTATAAACTCACATTTTCATTGCTTACAAACCAAAAATGCTGAAAGGGAAATAACCCCACAAAGGCTCCCATGGAAAGGAATGCTCCTGACATTTGTATCTCCCATTCCTGGCATCTTCTCTCCCCTTGAGCATCTCCCTTGGTGTCTCACCTCTGCTTGGCAGCTCGAGCCCATCCTAACCTGCAGCACCAGTCACAGCTCCGACCTAAAGACAAGCCAGGGAGCTGAGGCTGAAAGAAGCAGGCCCTGGCCCTGGCAGTTCCCTCAGTTATCAGCAATAATGAAGAGCTTTCTGCACAGCTGAGGGAGGCTCGAGAGCTGCTGGGAAATTTCTTGGTGGACAAGAGGCAAGAGGGTGCAGCAGTATCCTGGTGTAACTGCTGTGGGCAGACTGAGACTCACATCTGGGACAAATACTTGAGAGCTTTCTTTACTTATTCTTTGTCCTACCTCTCCCTAAACAGTCCTGTCTTCAGAAAAACACCACAGGCCTGGAGGAAATAGGTTCTGCGCTTATAAGCTTATCCAGAGGAAAATGGAAATGGAGCTTTGCACTGAGGATTGTAATGCATTGTCTGTGAATGACACATTGTTCACCAGCAATGGATTAGTGGCATTTCCAAGCTAAGTGCTTAATTTTGCTAATTTAATAATGATGTAGCTGGTGAGCTACAGCTCCTGCAGGTTTTGAACTGAAGGGCACTGCTGGTCACTGTTACATGCCCAGGTTTTTGGGTTAGCACACGGCTTTTATGTAAGAAAGGTCTTATCCCTTTTAGATTACTTAGATTGGAGACTCTTCTGGTTTGACAGAAGGCCCTATCTCCCTAAAGCCTCTAGATTTCTAAAACCATGTGCAAACCTATTCCAAGAGATGGGCACAGCCACCTGGGATGGTGTAAAGATGAATGGCCTGGATAAAGGCCACTAAAAGAATCCACACTGGTAGGAAAAGAACCCACATTTTTTACTCAAATCTCTCTAGATTAGCAAATGTGACGTTAACCATATAGTCTATCAATCTTTTCTGTCAGTTCTTACAAGACCTTAAATCCCTTTGCACTGACACCTCCCTGTGCTGGTGATAACAGTGTTTCTTTAGGATTGTGACTCTAGAAATAATGTCTAAAAAATAGCAGAAACTTCAGAGATGTCTAAATTAGCAATGTCTCACTTTCTCTGGCTCCCTGAAAATTCGGGTCCAGCCTACATCAGAGATGCCTCAGGCCCTCCTAACAGTGTAAGACAAAAACCTGAGAAGTTTTTCAGCTGGCAGAACCCGAGTCATTTCTGCCATATGAGTTTTATCCACGAACTGATAAAAGCATTTCTTTGCCAGCACACGCTGTGCTTAAAATAAGGAGCGTTGTTGATACAGTTATCCTGGCAGAACTCTATCAGCAAACACTTTCTGCTGTAGAACAGGACCAAAACATATCTTCTTCACAAGAATTTTTTTTCTTTTTTAAGTTTGAACCACAAAAAAACCTCCAAACTTGGAGCAGACGGTTTGGTGAGAGTACATTTCTTGAAAAGATAACATCTCCATTTGAAGAAAATTCTGTTTCCTGCCACTGTCCTGACATAAAACTAATTACAAATAGTAATATTTAAAAAAGGAATCATTTCAGACCTCTGACCTGTGAACTCCACCTCTATTCCACAGCTCCACGAGGCTGTGCTAGTGGATTTTCCCTGTCCCCATCCCTCTGAACAGAGCTACTATTGCTGTTACACCAAGCAGGGCTCTCCCACCAACTGCACACACATTTCCATGCTCCATATGCCTTCCAAGATATCCACATATTCTCCTACAGAGAAACAAGGGGCAGACAAAGAAATAAATTTGGCAAGTGGTGTCAGTGGAGTCCAACTGACACCATGTGGGCGTCAGCAGTTCCTCTGAAGTTCAGTCTTATGTCTTACCCAAAGACAGATTTGCTGCTGCCTGAAAACTGTTACATGAGTCATTTACTAAGAATACTAAGGGATGGAATTAATTTTCCTCTGAATTAAAAATTCAGATTTTTTTTCTTCCAGGAAATAAGTAGCTAAAACTACAGCAAGTCTGTCGCTTTATGATTTTTGCTTGTTTTGGCATCTGAGAAACCATCACTTCAAGGTAGTAAATGTCTTTTCTGCATAAATGATTGCAACTACTGGATTTATGAGTGAAATGGATACCTGACAACATCATCCTAAAAGAAGCTGGAGAAAATAGTAAGAGTTCAAGAATAAGAAAAATAAACATTGCAATTCTATACCATAGTATCTGAAGAAAATACTTGAAATAAATGACTACCCTGTAATAATCTAATGTTCTTTCTTTTGAAAACCTTAATGGTTCCTTGAGATATTATTACAGAGTTTTATCTGAGTTTTTTTCTCATTCTGTGGTACTCTCACCCCTCCTCAATCAACATTTTACAACAGGGATAAAATCTTTATATTTCCTCTATTTAAAATGAAGAAACAAATAATCAGAACTGAAATAGACTGAAGTAGTAAGAAAAGAGCAAATTAAATACAGGGAACATCTTGTGAACTGATACACTTTCAACAATTTTTACAAAATTTATTTTTAAATTGTAAGGACAAGATTATGAATTTCATTAGAGGTCCATTAATCCAAAATACACCCCTTGGTTTTCCCAGGCTCTGTGGGAATTTAATAAACACACAATATTTGATTTGAAAGAGCACAATGGATATTTTATACAGAAAAAACACTGCAAATAGAATTTTCCTTCTCTGATCCAAAACATGGCAGATAAATCTGAGAAAGGTAACTATAAAAAACAAATTCCACTCTTTATTTTCTTTTATCAGAATCTTTTAAGACAAGTTTTGGTATTCCTTCACTCAAAGGTCCCCATTCCAGTGGTGTTTCCTCCAAGTGACTGAAGAAGGAACAACTCACCCAGGATATTATTTGGGGTGACAGCCTGGTTTGGAGGGGTTAGTGTGGGTTCAGGTAATGAAAGCTTGTGCAGCTGAGCTGGGAGGGCTGTGGCAGCTTCATTTTGATCATTCCTCAGGAGGAACTGGACAAACTCCACTTGGGCTGGTGCCACCTGAAGGTTGTGGCAGCAGAAATCCAACACCCCTTGCTCAGCTGCCTTGGGCAATCCACAGCCTCTTCCAAAGCCTGCTGACACCGTTTGGTTCTGAGGATTTAAACTGGCTGGTTCAGTGTTTCGCACAACATTTAGTACCCTCAAAACATTGAAGAATGTAATTATGCTTGAAATAATTAGAATCACTGTCAAAAAAAAGAAAAGGAAATAAATGCAAACCCAAAAAAAGGAGAGCAAAAGGGGGATCCCTGTGGATCCCGGTAGTAAGTGTGCTCGAAAGCCTGAACTGAGGTTGGGAATCCACTGCATGTGGCACTGTGAACCCTCAGACCTGAGGCAGCTCAGCAGGAAGAAGCTCATGGAGCTGAAGGAGTTCAAGAATGTGAAAAGGGAATCCATGCTATGAGGATTTGAAAAATGGGCAGTAGAGACATAGGTTAAAAGATCCAGGCACTGAAAAAGTGAAAGATGAAGCAGCATTGGGGTGAAATTTTATAAATAAGAATTAATTTTATGTCTGTCTTTCATCTGGCAGAGTGCATATGGAGCAAAGAGGATCCATGTTCTTCTTGCCTCTGGCACTGCTCAGTCTATTTTATATTTCAGCTCTTATGATGAAGCCATAAAGAGCTTCCTGCAGGGCCAAACTTTACATGAAACAAAGATTTTAGGTACAACAGCTCCATGATATCTGCCTTTGCCTGCATTTGACCCTATTAACCATCCTCAAAAGTTCCGATGCCTTCCACACAAATATGTGCCGGGGTTCCTTTGATGTCCAAGAATATACAAAGTTGCTTATCATCCCCTATCCCAAAGCTGTAACCTGCCCAAAATTCACTGAAAGCATTTCAAAAAAGACAAACAAGGAGCAGGTATTGGTAATACCCCTGCATGAATCATACTTGGAGTGAAGGGTCCTTTCCCCCACAAATCATAAGAAATTCTTGGGAAATTTCTGGAAGGAGCAGTGCTCAGAGCAGAGCCGGGAGATAATTACCCTGTGAGCACGGAGCCAGTGTGGTGTATAAAAGGTGCCAAAAATCCCAGTGCTGTCATTAACAGCTGCTGGCTGCTTGTCAGCTGCGAGGGGAGCACAGCCCTGCCCTGCTGATGGGCAGGCGAGAACACACCTGAACACGGCAGGATATTTATAAAATCTAATCATGCAGGGGAAAAAATGCAGCCACTGCCTCACAAAGACTTGTAGCACTTTTTTCATGTACAAGACATCTCATTTTCCCTCTCCAGCCAGCAGTGTCATTTTGCTGATCTTTCCCTGATTTAAAACTAAGTTTCCAAAAACCTATTAAATAATTTTTAATAGGTCTAAAACTACTGGATTTTTTATAGTCCCTGGATTGAAAGAGGGTCAAGGAGAGAAAAAATCAGTGGAATGTTTTGTCTATTTGCAGCAGATCTATTTCCTTTGAAAGCTATCAACACCAATATTTTTAAGAGTTTCAAAGCACCCTATGAATAATGGCACTTAAAACAAGGGGTTTCTACTTTCATTTCTGTCTTATCATGTAAATTATCAAAGAAATTGCCTCTATTCACTACTGAATAAAAAAGGAACACCAGGAATTTTTAGACTTCGACTTGGGCAGGCACAGAAGGACATTGAAAAGATGCAGTTCCTAAAACACCATCACATGCAAGCAGCATACAAGTTTGAGTGTAGGAAACTCCAGATGTGCACTAAAAGATGAAAATCCTGAAGTGCCATAAGAACAGAACCTGAGAAATCAAGCACAGATTCTGGAAGAGGAGCATGTTTGCAATGTAAAAGCCCTTGATGATACTCTATAAAAAAAAAAAAAATCCCATTCCATGTTCCAAAAGAAGAAGAGTACAAACTGTAGAACAACCCCAGTGAGTGACTCAAGCCTGCCTAAGTCTTGTCCAAACCACATCAGAGTCAAAGATGAACAATCCCCAAGTTCTCCTGCCTGGGTACCAAACTGGACCCCCCGGGGTTAGAAAGGAGGTGTAGTTGGTGTTTTAATTACCCTAATCTAGGCACTCCTCTAATTGGATTAGCTATAGCCTTTTATAAAATTCAAAATGGTCCTGTTTAATTGTACATTACAGCATTTACAACAAATAGCTGCTATTTCAACTCATATGCATTTTATTTTAGTGGCTGCCCGAGTTCTGTAGCTATTTCGAGAGACAACTCACTAAACTTGTAAAACATTTTAACTTTATCAGATTTTGCTTTCATCTCTCACACTGAGTTGTAAAACACATTTTTCTTATTCACAAAGAGTGCCACAGACAGAGATTTGGGCTGGAGCCTGATCTACATGACAGCTGCTGAAGCCACAGACAAGAAAAACCATATCTGAAATTGCAGGGAGCAGGCTGGGAGTGATAGCACCTGAAGCAGCCAGGAGCTGCTGAGCTGGGTTCAGATGTATTGCCCTGACTGTTGCATTTTATTCTCATGGCAGCAGCAGGCTTAGTGCACTGTTCAGACTGCAGCAGCTCTGATTCCCCTGGAAAGCAGCAGGACAGAGCCAGTTCAGAGGTGCTGCTGCAGACTGAGATTACCCAAGCTGACCTGGCTGGTTTAATTCCCTGTGTTAACACAAATACAGGGCTGCTCCTGGTTCCCCCAGGTTTAATTCCCTGTGTTAACACAAATACAGAGCCACTCCTGGTTCCCCCAGCCTCCAGTGCAGCTCCCCAGAGAGGGCACATTCTCAGATGGGGTGAACTGGTATTGCCCCTAATGTATCTTCACATATTTCAACTTTTCCCTGTTTTTCCTTGGCCTTTCACAGCCATTCTCACCTGGACAGGCTGGCTCCCTGCAGGTGGCCAGGAGGAGCTCTGGGGACATTTCCATTTCTGGGTGTTTTTTCAGCTGGTGCTTAATCACCAGCAAGATGTGTTGATGTTTGAGCAGATTCCAGAACCTGGTGTGGTTCAAGAGAGATTTCAATTTGACAAGAATATTCTGCAAGGCTCTCTAGATCAGTTTGGGGCGCCTGCAGCTGTCCACAATGGATACGGAGGGGAAACAATTAAAAAAACTGTACACATCCCCTCACCTCTGAAGCTCATCCAGAGGATGTGAATCCTGAGCACACACATTGTTTATCCCTGAGAATATGGCTGGGCAAAGACACAGCCAAGACTGACTTGCCCTTTCTATGTCTCTCTCTGTAAACTTTGGGAGATCCTTTCAGATTTTTAAACAGCATTTAATGGACGTGGAGAAATGGTAGAAAAAGAAGTAAGCAGGTAAAAAGATGGAAAGTAGGCAAGAGAGGTCTTGCCAGAGGAGCTGGAGAGCAGAGGGAGGTGGCATTTTCAAAGACTGTGCAGCACACACAACAATTTCTGTGAAAAGCTGAGGAAAAAAGTGATCACTGTTAGGGCTTGAGAATGTTACAGCTTAATCACCTTAATAGGACCTTTTAGTGGAGAGCCCAGTGCAAAATGAGCCTCCCCTTTCCTGGGACTTTCTCTCTCTCAAAGGCTAAGTGGCTTTACACTTGTCTTCTGCACCTCTCTAAACCAGCTGAGCAACCCCCTCTCTAGGCATTAATCTTCAAACTTTGGTAATTGAACTCAGAGTGCTCCCTCTCCTTTTCCTGTGTGCAGTTGTTGCACCCACAGCAACAGAACTCTGTTTAAAGCCTTTTGGCAGACTTTGGGTGCCAACAGCCTTGTCAAAGTTTCACTCCAGTTTCAAGCAGAGATTGAAAGATTCACAAATGTCAGATTTGTGTCTGCTCCTCTCCTTATGTAACTTGCAAACACAAGTCATGTACTACACCCACAGACCCTTTTCTTAGCTAAAATAATACAATGCACTTTGGGAGTTTTAAACTCTTCACCTCAGATGAGGGATTTAAGGATGTGTTAATAAAATTATCTGTATGAATGTTTCCTTAAAGGACTGAAACACCTGTCCATGTACTCTCGTACAAAGAGTGTGGCTGTCAGCATCTAAAGATGTTCTGCATTTCTGTCAGTAGCTTTGCTTTGATCAAAGGTAGATAAATCTTCTACCTGAATTCTGAAAAATTCTACCTGAATTTATGTTCATGTTAGTACACAGAAGATATTGTTTGTACTGTTGGACTGTAAGACAGCTGGATAAAACAAAAATAGGTGTAAATTCCTACATTTTAGTCTGACTATCCTCGGGCAGCAGAAGGGAGAATGAAACTGTGCCACATCCAAAACTCACCAATTGAAGATCTAAATGATAAATCTTATGCGCTGAGATGCTCCATGGAGGGCCTGAGTATCCAAACCAAAGGATGCATTACATCCATCATTTAGATAATATTTTTAACTCCCTTTTTTTTGTGCTAAAATATAATAATCTTTTATTAAAAAAAATTACATTGTGCTAAGCCCTTCATTTCCATAAAGCAGATGTTGACCTTGGCAGACAACAGTCTATGATGGAGGCTTTAATTTACAGCACCTTAATTGCTTAATGGCTTTTTAGTCCCTAACTTAGTCCTGAAAATTTTCATAGGAAAGAGTCTGTGTAGGAATTGCCACTAAACAAACATAAAAGGCACCTTTCCATTCATCCTCTGAATGTTCACCTTCACCCTACAGCAACAATGGGTTTATATCAGCTTTCTCCCTAACTCAGGAACCACAGCCCAGTTTTCAAGGCTTTCCCTTAGCCCTTCTCATTTTTCAGTGTGATATTTTATCCACTTTTTAATTTGTATAGGGATACTTTTCTCCACTAAATATTCCAAGGGACTCAAAGTCTTGTGTAATTGAATTACCAGGTCTATAGAAAATCAGTTATAGACTAAATTGCCAAGGTGGGTGTGGGGAAAGAAGGAACATTTCAGCAAGATGTGACCCATTATGCAAATTTGTCACCACATGCCATACATAATGAATAAACCTTGTGCTCTTAACACTTTGATTATAGTCTATACAGACAATGCAAATTAAAATTCCTGCTGCTCCATAAACGAAATGAGAGGAAATTATGTAAATTCTAACACATTAGATTGATTTGGTTGAAACAAAACCTGCTCCACTTGATGTTTTAGGGGAAGAGCCACAATTACAATGATTGAGAAAGTGGAGTGTTAATGAAGTGTGTTATTGCTAATCAATTCCTCCTCCTCTGGTAATGGCATGGCCACAAGCTCTGCCACTGCATCATCCACTGCCCACGGAGCTCTGAGCTCTGGGGCACACACTGAGGCTGCCAGAAACCCCTGTGTGCACCAGGAGCTCTCAGGAACTCTGTGACTGACACCCAGGAGGGGTGTGTGTTCTCCTACAGGACCAGGGAATGGTTTGGGGTGGAAAGGATCCTAAACATCACCCCCTGCCACGGGCAGGGATGCCTTCCACATGATCAGGTTTCTCCAAACGCTGTCCAACCTGGCCTGGAAAACTTTTTGGCAGTCCTGCCTGGCTGTCTTGGATGCTGCTGGAAATTCTAACCAAGCAACTTCCCCTTGAGCGAAATAATCACCTTTCTGTGGCTGACTTCTCAGAAAATAAGGAATAAGATTTTCACCTGGTAATAAACTGACCTTGCTTAGTTCATGGAAATTAAAAGCAAGATCTTTCAGGCTGAAAAGTTCCCTGTCCAAATTAAAGAAACTGAAAAATGGGACTCAACGGTTTTAAAAGTTTCAAACGAAACATTCTTCCAATAACAGTTGCCTGGGTTTTGTTGTAGGAATTTGGAACGTCTCTAAAATGGAGCTCAGTTGATTAAATTCTGTGATCTGTGGGGAACTGATACGTACAGAGCTGATAGAGCTGTTCTACAGTTAATCAATGGAGGAAGGTTATACCTTCTTCACACCAAGCAGAGGAACATCTCTCCAAGCATCCTCTCACCATTTTATGCAAAATTCTCTGTAGAGCTCCTCACCAGTGAGCTGCAGAATACTGCATTGCTATCTTAATTATTCACTGCGTTGTGTAAAATAATTAAGTAGTTTATTTATCATATTTCGCATCTTGCAGCCCTTCCCCTAAAATATTTCCATCATGATTTTAAAGAAAAAGAATTCATTTGCAAAAGGATCTGCATTATTAGAAATTTGTGGCTCTTACCTCACAGGTAAATACAAGCAGGTGGAATGAGCCACTGTTTTATTTTCTATTTAGATAACTTTTATATCATTCTCAGAAACATTTGTCACTGCACGTAGTGACTGCATTTCTTTCCTCTCTCTGCTGATTTGTCTCCCACTAATTTATTTTGGCTCCTGCTGAGACATGAGGAGGCACACAGACATCTCACTGCCTTCAGCAGCAGCTTCACACTCAAGACTGGTGTAGGTTGTGAATAAAATGCATCCAAAGCCAGGGCAGCACAGCAAGGAGAGAGCTTTTATGCAGAAATGATGTAGCACATCAACACACAGCACACACACCGAGGCTGGCACTTACCAGAAGAAACTCTAGTATTTTGTGTTTGCTCCGTGAACAAGGAAACAACAGGGCTCAGGCCCCAGCTGCGAAAGAAAATTTGCAGACCGAGAAAAGAGAATGTAAAAATGAAAAGAGAAGGGAAAGATAGAAAGCAATTTCTGTCTCCTAGAAATAGTTTTGCGGGCGGAGGATCCATTCTGGTGGCAGCACACGCGTCTCTGCTACGGCTGGGGTTTTAAAAATGCCAATCCATTTTCGCCCCGTTAATTGTGAGCTGCCGCTGTGAGAGGCTCAGGGAGCGCTCGGGGCGAGCTTCCCTCCCGGAATTTATCCCGGAATTTATCCCGGCTGCTGGCCGGGATGCTGCGGGAGCCGCCGCCCCCGCACAAGGGTGCCCAGCCTAATTGCACCCTGCTAATTAGAATCTCAAAGCGTGACGTGGTCTGAGAGCCACCCAGAGCTTGGCACAGAGACATTTGCAACCCAAAATGCCAAACATCGCCCAAAACTGAGAACCGGGAAAACGACGGCAACTAAGTGGCTGTACAGGAGCAGGAGCTGAGCATTCCAGCGTGGGACAGATGTCCTCTTACATGAAACAGACACAAAGAATCACAGCCGTAAATATCTCGCACCACAGGAATCATCTTAATTTCCAGCTCACAAAGACCTCCGAAAACGGAGTCTCTCCACATTAGCTTTTACTTGAATTCGTTGACTTCCCACTGCTTTGTTTATAGGAACAGGCTCTCTTTGATGTTGGAACATTGGAAGGAGTGAAACAATAAATTTCCCATATTCTAATATCCAGGCATCCCGAGCTTGTTCAAGGACCCCTTGATTCATGAAGGCAAATAATTAAATTACCTGAGCTTTGATCAAGGAGTGCTGCAGTCCCTTTTTGATGTCGATTGTGGCTGTTTGAATCTCCACACAGAACTGGCTCACACAGGGTTTAACCCTTTGGGCACCAGCAGCAGACTGCAGGCAGCGCCCTGGTGTTCCCCAGTGAGTCCCACAGAACCATGTGGGAATGCTGCTCCAGGAGTACAGGAGGCACGGCACGTCCAGGAGGATCCCTGTACCACACACTTGATGGGATGTTCATTGAAAGGCTGAACCTCTTTCTTCTAAACAAGCTGAAATAATTTCCCAGTCAAGTCAACCTCTCTTAAAAACAATTTCTGGGAGCTGCTCTTTGGAAGGCACAACACTGAGGCATAAAAGTACTGCTGAGAAGCAAAGGGATTTGCCTTGGCAGTACAAGAGATTTAATCACATCCACACTTCCCAACTATTTCCCCGCAAAAGAAATGGGAGTAGGCACAGACCCCTCTAGTCAGGTGAAAGAACACATTCAAATAGGAAAATCAAGTAGATTTAAGCCTTCCCTCTCCTCAAATACAAGCACCTGGATGAATTAATCTATGCCATGACCAAGTCAAAGCCCTGGTCGTGCTGCCTGCAGTCAGTGCAGACACTGTGCTCTCATCTGATTTGCCATTCTGGATATGATTAGTGAGAGAATTCCTCCACATAAATGAGGAATTAGGCTCCTCATCATTCATTCCAAGATTCTTTCGGGACATGAGGAGGTTACTAAAAGGACATAATTAGAAGGCGTAATTAATATATAGCGTTCTCTCACTCAGTTCCTTACACAGCTCCAACAACACAGCCATGGATACACCCCTAATTTTAGCAGCAGTTCCGTGGATCATGAAAATGACCTCACCAGACTACTGAGATGTTGCAAAAACAGTTCTGCAACACGATTTTTCTGGTCTCATTCATGGCAGAAAGGCATCTGTCCTTCACAGCACAGCTGGGGAAAGGATCCCTGTCATGCAGAGTGACATCTCAATTCACAGGATACAGGCTGCAAAAAGCATAATGAGCATGCCTGCCTTCCCCTAGATAACAGGCAAATTATTTTGGGGCATGAGGATGTAGATGGAAATTAATGTATTTACATTAAAATGCTTGATAAGTTATTAAAAAGTTGGGATGTCTCTGATTTGTTGGAAAATAAAACTTGGGACCTTCTGTAAAGCCCAGAGGGAAAATGTGTAAAATGAGTTGGTAGGAATGAGAAAAGAAGTCAATGCAGACACAATTTTATGCATTTTCCATAAAGCCAAAGGAGCCGCACATATATCTGAGAAAAGGGAAACCTTCCTCTTTGAGCAAACACTCCTGGTAACACAAGCGAAAAACGTTAAAGGAGGAGCTGCTGATCTCAGAATCAACAAGCAATTAACATTCATTAACTCAGAGTAATAAAATACCCAAGACGCTTATGGGTTAAATATAGTATACTTTAAAGAACACAGAAACAGTTAAAACACAATCTTTACTCTGGTTTATTTTGAATTATTTCATTTCTAGTAAAAATGGATGTGATTTCCAGATGGGAGATACCTCTAGGCAAAAACATTCTCCTTCTCTCCTCCAGTAGGTGAAATGACTAAATACAACCGGAAAAGTATTTTGTAGACATTATTAATTTCATTTACATTATTTTCTTAATAAAGAATCAATGACCTCATATAAATTTCAGGGGGGGGCAGGAGAGGGAAAAGTAATTCCCAGTTAAAAGTCCTGAGTTTTGGTAGCTCTCCTATAATGTACAACTTCCAAGAAATCACTTGCTGGTTACTCATTTCTGAAGGGAAATACCATAAAGGCTGAGCTGTTCCCCAGACTGTTTGTGGGGATAGTTGGGAGCAGGATTTCACAGCTCTGTGAGTAAAATACAGAAGTGCACCCTGTCCCTCAGGGATGGGAGATGTGCACAGTCTGGTCAGAGCCCTCAGGATGCCAGGAAAGCAGAAATCCCAGGAGCACCCTCCCTGACCTCCAGCTCATCCCAAAAAAGCCAAGGTCACAACGAGCAACTGCAAATCTTGGTAAATCTGAGAGGTGGCACTTCCTCTGCAAACTTAGTTATCTCACCCCAACTCATTTCACTTTCAACTTGATTGGATAATTAAACATATATTAGTGCAATTTTGACCATTTGATGGAGCATTGAGAGCATTCCTAACACTGGTAGGACCAAAACCTGGCTGAGCCCTGGGATGCACAACTCCATCTAAACTCAAACACAAACTCAGGGTAACCACCAAAACTCCCTGAAATGCCACATCAAGGGTGGTGTTCAATAATCCCAGTGTCAGTGAATAACCCCATGGACTTCAGCACCTCTTCTCTGCTTCACATCTGGTTCACCAGTCTGAATTTAACCAGGAAAGTGCAAACATCAGATAAACAGCTCAAACTGGCCTGCTCATATGAATCATTTAAAAAGGCTGCTAACCAAAATAACAAAGTTCTGAGCATGTATTAACCAAGGTTAATACAAGGTGAACATTCCCCATGCCTTCCAAGAGAACAAATCCACAATGAAGGGCACAATAAGGTGGAACTCAATGTCAACTCCATGCCATGAGGAAAAAAACCAGCAATTTGACTTTTGATTTTCTTCATGTGTTTTGACTGCTCCTTTAAAGCCCAAGCCAGCAGCCACTTGGTAATTTGTGGTGTTCCAGAATGACAGCACATCACTGCAGCCTGGAGTGAATCCTCATGCTGCCTTTTCCATGGAGTTCATTATGTCCTAGTTCCATGTGACAGCTGCATATTGTACTTCTCTAGTGAGGCAGCAGGGCTGGTTCCCACTTCTCTCTCAGGAGAGTGCTCAGGTATTTCTCAGTTCACACTCTTGCCTCATTTAAATGTGGAGTTTTCTTTGTCATAAAGTAAATAATTATTGAAGCCATTGAATGTACTGAGAATTAATTTTAGCTGCTCCCAGCACTTTGATATCTACTGAGACACACAGAAAAATGAGCTTTTGCTTTTGGATCCTAAAAGTGCAATAATGCCAGCAGAAGATCACTGGACATCAGCTCCAAGCTCGTAGTGAGGGGTGTGATTGCCCTGCATGCTGGGCATGGAAACCTTGCTTAATTCAGGGAGTAGGAAAAGTCAGAGAAGGCAAATGTTGGATAAGCCTGACCCAAGGAAACTGAGAACATCTCCACTTTTGAACACAAGTGGAGCTGTCTGAGTAAAGGAGAAACATAAAAACAAAAAAAGAAAGTTCAGAAGAGGCCACTGTGTCTGCTAAAGGTGAGGTTATGGGAGGGCAGAGCAAAGTTTGCATTGCAAAGTGGGAAAGTCGGGGGGAGAAACGTTCACGGAATATTAGATTTGGAGTTGCAGAGAGAGCAGGATCTGACAAACTGAGGGGCAAGGAGTCTCATCCACACCTCAGCAAGGTGAGTGAACTCCAGCTGAAGGTGCAGGAGCCTGAGAGACCCCGAGCCAAGCCCGGGGGCACGGGCAGGACTCGGAGGGCACAGAGACATCAGCCTCAGCTGTTGTACGTGGTTTGTTGTGAGCCGGGTCATGCAGATGCCCCAATTAGCTCTGAATGTTCCAGATCAGCTTTGGCTGTCCAGGGCAGTGGACTGGGACCTGCAGCACAGGGCTGGGAAGCACCGAGCAAGGGATCAGCTAAAATCAGTTTCACTTACAGGGCTGTAGCCAAAGCACCACAGAAAACCAGAGATCTCTAAGAGGATTTGTAACTCAATACTTGAAACATAAACATAATGAATTTATGAGTGTATTTTTTAATATAAATATTACAAAATTCATAATTTTAAGGACAGAAAGAACAATTATGACCATCCTGTCTGACCTACAGCCACATGTATTGCTACCTAATCAGCCCTTTTGTATGTAAATGACAAATTGTTTGCATGCAAATGCCACTGCCTGCTCTGTTTTCTTCTTGCTTTAGAAAAATATATGCTATGGAAATTGCCACCGTGCTAAAAAGAATTGAAATGCATACTAATCAGCCATATTCTCCCAGCTATACCAGCTATAATTGGAACAGTAACAAATAAAAAGGCAACAATCAGCACTGGACAAAATTTTCTATTTGAATCAGAGCCCCAAGTAAAATTATTATTCAGCTGCTTTTCAAAATTTTGGAACCTCTTACGTCTGGAGAAATTGGGTTTGAAACTGTGAATGAACAGCGACTTTTCACTAATGTGTAATATTGAAGATGTCTGGAATTTCAATTGCAAGAAAAATATCCTGAAAGAGAATGGGAAGAAGCCATTATCATAAAAAAGATCTGTTCTCTGTGTGCACTGGATAAATGTTGGAATGATTCTCAGTTCCACCAGGCTGCTGATCCCTGTGCCTCATGCAATATGGAATGGGAGGGTTTGATCAGTGCTCTGCACGTGCTGAATTAACCTGGCAGCATTCAGCTGCTCTAATATTGCTCCTTCCTGGAAAACAGCTCACAGCCATTCCTGCCTGACCAGGAAGTGCCCTGAAAGCAAGAAATGCACTAAAACCTTGTCTTGAATGGTGATCTACCATGAGCTGAGTGATGCTGAGAAATCCTGAACTGCACCAGTGTGTGGTCAGGTCCCTGAAGGGAGCATTGCTCTGAGGAGGGTGAGATTGAATCCCACCATTTCAACTATTCTAATGAAATAATTTCTTAATTTCTAAATGCCAAAGTCCTGTATTCACCTCAGGATCTCTCTCTATCAAATTCAACTATGTCCAAAAAATTAGGGTTAAACTTTTTGAATGGCATTTTCCTTGAGCAATGTAAAGGTTGCAATTTTTACCTGTTGCTTCCATCAAAGTTTTCCAGTCACCTCTGTAAATGAGTGTACAAAATGCACATAAGACACAGACAGGTCTGTGACTAAAAAAGTCTGGGAACCCTTGTTTGGGGGCTGGCATGGCTGCAGGTATTTTGCCTGGGCAATGAAAATACATTTATTTTTGGTTCAAATGCCAGCCAACTTTGCACAAGCTCTATTTCTTTTGTTTGCCTTGCAATGTCTGCACACACACACAAAATCCCCTAAAAAACTTATTGATAAAAGATGAAAGGAGTAACAGAGTTATTCATTCAGCAGCCAAGATCTGTGAGATAATTACTTTAAATCAAGAAGGGGCAGACAATTTAAATTTATGACTTAATGCCGACACATGCATGTATTAATAAAACAGTTAGCATTAATGGAAATAGGGTTTAGTCTCCTGATTCCAATAGAGCCATCATTTCTGCTTTCCACTGAACTAATGACTTAGCCTTGGCAGAATGATATGTATGCATGTATTTAACTATTTAACTTAACCACTGAGACCAATTAATGTGTTTCTGAAGTTTGATTTTATTTAAAAGTATATATAGCAGCCTCACTGGGATCAAAATTATGTTGAACCAGAGTTTATATGGCAGCAGTTTAACCTTAAGCGTGACTCTCTCCCTTGGAATATCTGATGTAAAAATAAGAGCACTGAAATGTGGGGCAGAAGAAGCAGCCCTTCGATGGGATTGGCAGCGAGTTAAAGAAGTTTTTGGCTTCCCAGGCTAGCAGAGACTTTGTGATTAGGGGCTCACGTGGAAGGGAGTGGGGCTGTGAGAGGGTACAGCACTGATTTACTGCCTGTCCCAGCTTGGAGGACAGGACAGGGACAAACCTGACCCAGCCAGGCTGAGCTCAAGCTGGGCTTGCTCATAGCGCACGAAAACCTGCACCAGGTGCATCATACAAAGACAGGGGAGTTAAATGCTCAGTGCTGTGCAGCTCACAAACGCAAAAACTCTGTTTTCAAGGGTTTTTTAATAAAATTCCTACTGCTCGTCTCTCTAGTGTTCCCCTGCACAGGCGGTGTCCTCATAGTATCACTGGGGACTGATGGCAACAATGTCAGCCTGCACCAACACCATTTAATGAAACCTTAATTGTAATTACTGTCTTGACAGGCATTTCCTATAGCTGACACTCACACATCAAAGTCCTGTCCAATTTTGTCTGCATTATCGTGCTCCATAATCCACAATTTCTGTTAGTGTATCTATAATGTGTGTATCTTTAATTGTTGATGAACAATTAAACACCATTATAATAATGAATTATATTTGGAAACCTCTTGCTGCAGTGTTCACCAATCACTCTGGAAAATCCTGGCTCCTTTTTTACATTCGGTTACTTGGTCCTTTTCTTTTAATCCATTTACATTGATTTCTATTACTCCAACTCTGCCTGCCATTGCATTCCAATTAAGAATTCTGATGAACTCTTGCTGATTCAGAAGGGAGAGGGCTCTCACTCATTGCCAAACTTCGGAGGGAAAAACACCAACCAACCAACCACACACATAAACCCCCCTTAGAATTTGCTTAAGCCAGCACTTCAAAACCGCGGAGCCAGCAGAGCTCGGTGGGACGGGGATGCCTGGGAGCCACCGCACCCCAAGCAGCAATGGAAGGAGCCCCGATGCCTTGGTCAGGCAAAAAGAGTCTTGAGGTCACCTTCCCCCCGGGCACTGCTCAGCAGCACGGCTCCACACACTCCTCTCTGAACTCCTTCTGGCTCTCGAGGCAGCGCTGATGTCCCTGCTGATGTCCCTGCCGTGCGGGATCTTCTCGGGAGGGCCTTGAGCAGCACTGGCAGCTCCAGGTTTCCCTCCCAGCCTGAGCACAGGGAGCAGCTGAAAGGCTGTTCCCACCCCTGCCGCACAGAGGATGGGCACTGACAGGTCTCCTGTGCCCTTTTCCCTTGAACTTGGATTAGAACTGGGATTAGGTGTGTTAATGAACTTCTCTGGCTGCACCCAGGGGAGGTTCTGCAAGACTGTAAAGTTCTGCACTGTTATTTATGGTATATCCTTCTTATACACAGCAATGTGGTTGGTCTGAATCAAATCAAAGATCCAGTCTGTAGAAACACCCCAAAGGCGATGTCTAGAAGAACATCAGAAGAAGGCAGCTAGAATAAGCCTCTTGACATGCCTGCAACCACTTCAAATTTTTATGATCATATATGTCCTTGCTGGTCAGCATCCAGCATGGACAGGCTTTGGAGCAGCCAGGGATAAGTGGAAGGTGTCCCTGCCCATGGCAAGGGGTGGGAAAAATGAGCTTTAAGGTCCCTTCCAACCCAAACCATTCCATGATTCTTTGGGTAGCAACAACATCTTCTGTATTCCAGGGTGCTGCAGGATATATGGAAGTGATTTGGACCAGTCTGCTTTTCTCAATCTTTCAGCTGTAAGTGCCACTGACCAGGATGTGAACAGATAAAACTAGTCCAATTTGGCCTAATACGTAATTTTTTTTTCTCCTATCAAGGATGTCTTTATAAGAGCTCTCAAATCCGATAACATCTCTGAAAGAAATGCATTTTGTTTCTCTGTATCACTTTTTACCGCCTTTAAACTCTTGGCATGGCATGAACCGGCGCTGCCTTTGAAAAGGGACGAAAGAGCGAGCAAAACCCCTTCCGAGAGGGGCCCGCGCCGCTATTCCACGCCCAGCCTGCAGCTGTGGAGTCAGCCTGTCTGCAGGCAAGCCGCACTTCCAGCACCCCCAAACTCCTCTGCCAGAGCCGAGACGCTGCCGCGCGGCCGCAGGTGAGGCTGTGCAACCCCGGGGAGCGGGGCGGGATCCCGCGGGATGCTCCGGTGCGGGAACAGCCGGGATCGCTCCCGGAACAGAACCGGGACCGCTCCGGCAACACGCGGGATGCTCTCGGTGCGGGAACAGCCGGGATCGCTCCGGGAACACGCGGCGGATCCGGTTCCGCATCCCACGGGATGCTCCCGGTGCGGGAACAGCCGGGATCGCTCCAGGAACACGCGGGGCAGCACCGCCCCCTGCTGCCCGCCCGCCGCAGCGCAGCCCGGCCGGCCCCGCCGAGCGATCCAAGCCCTCCTTCCCCCGGGAATAACGCGGATCGCACAGCCTGAGTCCTCAGCCTCAAAACCCGGCACAGGGCTGCTACATTTCCTCCTAAAATAATACAAGGGGTTTTACTCCATGTCCAGCACGTATCAAAGCCGGTGGGTACAGTGCTCCTTGACCGGTAAGAGACAAGGTACCTGCCATACAAAGATATAGATGGCATAAAATGCCCATAAATTTCTCTTAGTTCACCCAGACAAAGTGCCCTATCCAATCTCCATTTAAATCAATGGCCACCTCGACATTTCTGTACCCAAGCCTTGGGTTGGCCCCAACAAAGAAACAACGAAAGCTGAAGTGCCATTAAAAACATAAAAATGGGTATAGCATAGGAAATGATACACAGATTTTAGCTTAAAATGCTGGTAAAAAAACTCACACACACAGGCGCACACACACACACACACACAGAAGTCCAGGAAGTATGTTGCTAAACTGTTTCAAATTAACTGCTTCCAGATGAGACCTCTGATTCTCACACACTGAAGATATTTCGCTGAACGCCCAGCTCATAAAATGGATTAAAAATTCAGTTGGGGGTTCACCAAAAAGAAGAGATGCAAAGTGTGAGATGACTTGAGATTTCTATAATGTCTGAGCTAGAAATAGCTTCTATTGTGGAATTCTCATCACTCGAAGGTTTGTTTGTCAAGTTATGCTGTTACATTACAGCAGTTGCAGAAAATAAGAATGTTAGTTTCAGTCTACTGTAACTCTGAACTTCACATATGTTCCTTACACTAAATTAAATATGTCAGATGTTGTCAGAATAGCTTATTAATTGAAGCTGAAACCACGTGATACACTTTAAAGCATTTTATCAGATAAATCACAGAGATCACTCCAATCTTTGCAGTTTCCCCATATTTTTATGCAGAAGAAAAATTAATTTAGCTGCCCTATCTCTCAATCAACCATTTCTATACATATTTTCTTCTGAAACTGCTGCTGATAAATTGCAATGACTTATCTCATCCCCTGGCATGTCCTATTGTAGCAGTGTTTCTGCTAATGAAGTAATCTAGTTCCTAGTGATTTCTTTGGACAGGCAACACTTATAATTGTAGTAAAGTTAAAGCTGATGTGGAGAAGCCTATAAATAGTGTTCTCTGCCCATGCTCATTCTCTGATGTGCAAGGCTGAGGTGAAAAAAAAAAATCCTATTTCAGGGCCTAAGAACAAGAGCCTGCAAAAGAAAGATGTCCTTTAGGCAAAATTTTCCTAAAGGATTTCCGATTCTTTCACTGAATATCTTGTTCTTAGTTCTGTAACTTTATTTTGTTGTTCTGCAGGAGGCAGAAGAACTGCTTTTGAACTGCAGCCAGGAACTTCTGTTTTCTAGAGCACAGACTCTTCTAGACCCAGAAACGTGCTCCAAGAATGCCTTGTGTGTTAAGACACGAAGCTCAGAGCAGACTCCTGCTCCCCACTCCCCCGTTCTCACTGCCCCTCTCCCGGCCACAGGAGCTGTGCAGCTCTGCCAGGGACCTGCTGCTCCCGAGCAAACATCTGCAGCTCCCCTGCCATGGACTCGCGCGTATCTCTGCCTGTAAAACCAGCCAAAAGACCGAGCACAAGCATCGATTTGTGCTCCAAACCTCGGCAGACAGACCTGGCTGAAGCAGATGTCAGGTTAATTATCGCAGGACTTCTACACTGAAAGGCAATTTATTCACTGGGATCCGCTAGCCAGCATGGATAAAGGGAACAAAGTATTTACCTGGAGAATCACACAGACTTTGGAAACACTGAGGCAGACAGAGGAGCAAGGGAAGGGGGAAAGGAGATGGACATCCAGCAGTGCCTGAGTGCGTGCTTCCCTGCTCCTGAGCCCGGCGGTGCCTCTCTTATTCAACAGTTCCATTATTAAATAATTCAAAACATTTAATTTCTTAATAGGGAGGCATGAAGTCTGTGAAAACCTTATCGTATCACCATCACAAATCAACAGGAAGAAAGTCTTTTCCAGGGACTTGCTAGTAATTGGAACGTGAAAAAGAAATGAGCATTCTCCTCATAAAGGGCCAATTTCTGAATTAGTGACCTCATTTGCTAAAGAGGTTTCTTTGTCACAGATATCTGGGTAGGTAAATACTGTGTTACACAGCCACTCTGTCCTTTGTAGCAGCGGTACAAAGAAGCTCTCCCAGCATATACTGGTTCTCTCCTCACCAAATGAATATTTAAAAGAGTAGACAATAAAGGGGGACTTCTATAGGAGGTGAAGGCGTTTGTATCATGATGTCAGACTGCTATATGTGCTCCCGAAGGGCTGCACAGGAAGCACTTTTATTCTGAACTTAATGGTATTTATGGGGACCCGCAGCCTGATCTATTTTACCTTGCTTGGGGATGTGCTTATGCATGCATCACCCAGGAGTCTAATGCTTTTTGGACTAGCCCGTGTTAGAGACAGATACCATTTTAGTACCTTCTGAATAGTAATGCGCTTGAAAGCCAGCAAAATAATTAAATAAATAAATAAAGGGGGGGTTGGGGGGAAGGGTATAAATCAAAGTCTTTGCCTTTTTTATTCTGGCTAGAGTATCCTTCATTTCATGCACTCCTAATTCCTGCATATCTATTTCGTGCCTGGGAGCTACGGCGCAAGTAAAAGATTTTCAGTTCGGGGCTTTCTGCATCTGCTTCTCCGGAGGAACATTTTAAAACGGCCAAACGCTAGCCCTCCCTCCCTCTCCCTCCCCACTCCGAGCAAGAACTGAAGGGGGGGGGGGGGGGGGGG
>VWZS01007180.1:98332-334936 GCA_013397075.1 Rhabdornis inornatus
AAAAAAGAAAAAAAGGCAGCGTCTGCCAGAGCGTTTTCCTTCTCCCTCCGGAGTGCCAAGGGCGCCCCGGGGGCCCCGCGGCCGCCGCAGCGCGCCCGGCCCCGCTCGGCTCCGCTCAGCACACCTGCCCGGCCAACTTCGGGGTACCGCCAGCATCTTTCCTTTCCCTTCCGAGCTGCCCACCCGCTCAGCCCCGCCGCTCCCCTTCCCTTGCCCTGCCCTGGCGGGGCTCCCCCAGCGCTGCCCGGCTCCCCCCCGCTCACCTGCGGGTGCGGCCGCGTCCCTCGGCCGCCTGCAGAGCGGGGACAACACGCAAGTCCCATTCACAAGTGGCCGCGGAGCGGGCTCGGCAGCATCTTCAGCCTATTACACTCCAGCGGCAGCGGCGGCTGAATGAGGCTCCGAGCTAGTGGCAGGAATTAGAAAGAGGGAGGGAGGGGAAAGGGGAGAGGGAGGGAGAGGGAGCAAGGGGAGTGAAGCAAGATTAGAGGAAGGGAAAAGCTGGAGGCTGTTGCTTCGTCTCGATTTTCCTGTCCCTTCCCCCAGCCCAGGGGGAGCGCAGCCCCCGGCCCTGCCCTCCCGCAGGGCCCCGCTCCTGGCGCTGCCCGCGGGGACGAGCCGGGTCTGGGGAGCGAGGCGGGCGGAGAAAGGAGCCCCGGGCAGCCTGTCCCTGTCCCCGTGCCGGTGTCCCCTCCCCACGGCTCGTTCCGCACCCTCTCGGTCACGCAGGCACCCCCGGGCACGGCCGGGGACCCCCATGCTGCGGCGCTGGCGCCCTGTCCCTGCGTGTCCCCTCCCTGCGTGTCCCCTCCCTGTCGCCTCTCTGCGGGCTGCCCAGGGCCGACGGAGCTCCGTGAGCGGGGACACAGACACGGGGCTCGGCTGGGCGGCACGGACAGACAGCATTTTATACTCAATCCAGTCATGTTTCCTGTCAGGAGCAGACATTTGTCCAGGAATGAAAAAAAAAAAAAAGACAAAGTTCCTCAAGCATTTCTGGATGTGGAAAAATCTCGGTCTCTTACAGCTCACAGGCTGAGGCCAGCCCTGGAGGTGGGGGTAGACTCTTTCTTCTCAACCACGCCTGCCCCACAGCTGCCTCTCTCCCATCCCCGTTCTCCTCACCACCAGTGATTCCCAGGTGTGGCTGAGCTCCGTGAGCGCAGGGAGCAGCACCCTGAGCCCGTGCACCCATCCACACCCAGGGGCAGCTCACAGCCCCCCACGCAGGCACAGGTGAGCCTGCAAATCCCCTCTGGTCCACCAGCATCCATCGTGCCCACCCTGTGTGAGCCTGTGAGCACAGCCTGTGCCATCCGTGTGGCTGTGGAGCAGGGCAAGGAAGGATTAACACGTGGCCCCTCTAGAATAAGTATTGCATTCACTGATGGAATAAACCTGGTACCTCTTTGTGAAGATATTCTGCCCATAGTCAGGCAGCCCAGCCCTCTACTTGTTCCCCAAAGCAGCACTGGTGCTGCTCTGGGACCACACCACCCGGCCCTGGAGAGCAAGGCTTTTATATTCTGTGGTTAATTAGCTCTGCCAATAACAAGGCAAAGGGAAAAAAAATTGGCACGAAAGCTGCCATTGTACAAACAAAGAATTTGGAAGGAGGAAAGCTGATAAACAATGCATCCTTCGGAGGCCAAGGGACACTGAATGTAGCGCAGTGGAGCACTAAGTCATAGAATTGTTCAGGTTGGAAAAGCCCTGCAAGATCATCAAGTCCAGCAGCTCTCCCAGCACTGCCAAATCCACCACTAAACCCTGTCTCCAAGTGCCACATCCACATGTCTTTGAGAGCTCGAGTCACCGCTTCCCTGGACAGGCCTTAACGACCCTTTCAGTGAAGAAATTTTCCCAACAGGCAATCTAAACCTCCCTTGCTGCAGCCTGAGGCCATTTTCCCTTGTCCTGTTTCTTGTTACTTGGGAGCAGAGTCTGACCCTCACCTAGCTGTGACCTCCTATCAGGGAATTGCAGAGAGCTCTAATGAGAGGGAGCCTCCTTTTCTCCAGGCTAAATAACCCCAACCCTGCCTGATGGCAGCCCTGGGCAAACAGCAGGAGCCTTCTGGCTGCAGAGCTGGAGCTTGGAGAATTAAGGACAAAAACTGCTTCAGAACGTGGTCGAGAGCTGCCATTTCAGCTCAGAAAGGCACAGGGATGGGTCTGGGTGTGCCATGAGGGGGAAAGATGGGACTGGAGCATGGACACAGCCCCAGGTGGCTGAACAGGGTGAGAAACAAGGGCAGTGGCCATGGTTGGGACAGCCAGGAGCAAACCCAGAAACACCCCAGGGACTGAGCTGAAAGCATGAGGTAACAGCACAGCAGAGTAATTAGTACTGAAGGTGGAATGGCTTTATTTTGATAGGAATAGGGCTGTGAGATTAAGACAACATGTTTTAGGAGTGGGTTTTGAGAGAGAATTCAAGGAGCAATAAAGGCCATCAAGAACTGAAACATGGAAAGCATCGCTTGAGAACATCTTTAGGGAGATATGGATGAGGAAGGAGGGTGGTGCACATTAATTTGGAACAGTTGTGTCAATAAATTGGTTTTGGACAGAAAATAGGAAAGTCAAGTATGCCTCAAAATTTACAATATAGACCCTGTCCAAACCTGCTGCCTTCAATGGATACCTGTCAATGTCCTGGTGATGGTGAAAGAATTACCATTTAGTTTTGTCATGGGTACAGTGCAGTACTAGTGAGCTTTGCCAGAACTGCCCCCAAGCTGAGACCTGAGAGCTGGCTGAGGAGTTTTTCCCCTTTTCACCTTCTCTTGCTGGCTCTAGCAGCATGGTGGGGAGATGACTTTTGTAATTCCCTTTTTTAAACTGCTGAGATCAGATTTTTTTGAATATAAAGGAAATGTGAAAGCAATTTCAATCTAATTAAGCATATACAACAGGTACCCATAATATTCTCCAGTCAAAGAGCATATTGATCTATATTGAAAGGTTTCATTAATTCCATTCAAGGACGCACGTTAACAAATGAGTGCAGTAACATCTGATCTGGAGAGAGCCTTGCATCTTCCCTTCCTTCTGCACTGAAATCTCAGCATAAACTAATCAGATTCTGCTATTATTTTTCTCATTTGTTCATCTTCCCATAGGACCTATGGATAGATGGTCCTTATCTGCAAACAAAATAGAAGCAAAACTCCTGCTTCTGTGTTTGCACCTCTGGATAAGTCCCAGGACTGATTACCTGAATAACCACTGTAGAATTAATTTCACCTTCCTTAAGCCATTTTAAAATTGACTATCTAATAGACTGTCTGTAGAAAAAGTTCAGACAACGTCAATAAACAGTCCCTCTAACTGGGACAGGCCATAAGCTGGAGATGCCTCTCTGTATCCCAAAGACAACTTCCTCACTAAAATCCTACTACAACCATCTGCCAGCCAGGGGAGAAGAGGCAGGACCTGCTTTTTCTGTTGGACAGAGAAAGAAAGAAGTGCTCAAACCAAAACCAGCCCAGGATGCTGATAAATGGCGACATTTGGAATATCCCTTCAGCCACTGTAGTTCCCATTCTGGCAGCTCCAAACTGCCCTGCCATCCTTCCAGGAGAGCATTGCATAGGGAATAACAGCAGGTCACACAAAGGAGGGGTGGGCAGGGAGGAAGGGCAGCCTGGAGTGGCTGCAGAGCTGCTCCATGGATTTCTGCCAGGGTTTGTGATTCCTCAGCCTGCCCAGGCTGCACCTTGATATCCCCAGCACACACACAGAGCCAGGGAAAAGACGATTTGCCTCTCCCCATTTCTGCCTTTGGTGTCTCCCCACCTCCACAGCCCTGGGCTGCTGGTCACTCTGTGAATGGCACGTTGAACCAGGCTAAACTCAGTGTCACATTCACTGCTGGGAAATCTTTCCAAATACAATTGTCAGCTCTCTTTACAAAATGTTAGATGCATCTCCAAAAACCAGGCTGTGCTCTCCTGCTGCCAAGGAAGGCATGGGGAGCAGCAGGGAAGCACACTGAGCCCTGCAGTTTGCATTTCCAGCTGCTTGAAACCTGGAGTCAGAATGAAATCAGTGTCAGACATAAATAAAGGAAGTTTATGCATATTTTAAACAGTATTTGTTTTTGCATATCCATATATTTAGGTTAAGAACATCTGTGATAACAAATCTGTGAAACTGAATGAAAAAGGTTTCTTTCCTATTGTGGGTTTACAGAATCTGAAGTTTTTGAAATATTATGTTTATGACTGGGTAAGTTAACCCATTTTTTGTTTGAAAAGAAGATGGCTGCTTTGTTTTCTAAGCATCTGAAGGGATGCTTAGAAAACTAAGAAACACTTAGAAACACTTCTGCTAATTGAATCATTGTTCTAGGAAATTGTGAGTTTATAAAATAAGGGTAAGAAAGTTTAAATTGCACGTTTAAGTTGAACATTTTCATTTGGGTGCACGAAAAGTTTGAACTGTGAAGTTCAGGAAATGAACTGCAGAAAGCCTTTAGCAATTCAGAAGAATTTATCAGTACCCCATTTACCCACCAGCTTGGGCACATTTACACAGGAAGTAGGAAAGAAGAAACTTCTTTCTATCTTTTGACCCTGTTCTCTGCAGCCTCCCAGCCCTGTTTAGCTTTTCCAACGCACGCTCTTCTTTCTCAGCTTCCTTTAACAGACCTGCAATTTCCTTCACTTTTCTTCTCACCTGGAAAATATTACAGATTTAAGAGGCACATGAGTAGCACATTGCTATCTGCAGGAGCTGGCATCTCAGGAAGGAGCAGAAGAAGCAGAGGTTTATAGGAAAGGATATTCCACAGAGTCAGAACAAAGTTTTTTGTTCAAAATGCTCTTCAATTTCAGTGTCATTTTGCTAATGAATCAAAGCACAATTTGAATCCTATGTGGAAACATGAAAGGTGGCCAGGATTGAATGAGAGAAAAAACCTTGTTCTTAATAATGAAAAAAAAAAAAAGGAAAACTAATTAAAGCCACAATGCCAGCCCAGTGAGAAAACAAGTGTGTAAAAAGAGTATAACTAACAGAAGTGTTTTTCTTGCGGCGAGGAAACAAGGCTTTTACACCATAAATAATGAACAGCTCAAAGCAGCTGCTACCTAAAGCCATTTCTTCCAATAACAAATGTCTTCCTTGTAGAAATATAAGAATACAACAACATGTGTTTACTTGAAAAAGGTTAAAACAAAGGCAAAACCACAGAGGTTAAAACAAATGTACACAAAACAACTGATACAGAATCTCCACAAAGTTAGCAATGCAAACATTTTCTAGGGGTTAGACTTGAAGCATTGAAACCTGGAGGGAAAAGGAAATTTTGAAATGGGAAGAGGATCACAGTAAAAATAAACTGAACTATGGAAATAGTACAATCATAAACAGAGGATTTGGGGGTGGTTTTAAATTTCAGATGTGGACATATAGCTTCTTGCAAGGGCACAGGCTACACTGATAAACCATCAGCTGGAAACACCCATCCCAAGTGGAACAGCTATTCCATGGAGATGAAAATCCCTCTTGTCAGCCAAACCCAGGCATCCAGGCTCAGGTGACAGAACCAGCACCTTCCTGCCCACAAAAGACAACAGAATGGAGTCCAGTTTCATTTAGGCTGCAGTAGAAAAAAGCTTCTTTTCCTCTAGAGACATTTAAAGCTGGGTCTGTTTGCATTAAGGCTTTGGTGGGAGAAATCCTCTCATGACTTTGTTTTATAAAATCTGAGAATATTTGGCAATGTACGGACACTGAAACATTGCTGTCACTGAGCTTTGATATCATCTTACCTTCATACAATCCTATGACTCTTTTGAACCTGTTTTATTCAGTTTTATGATGTGGTAAGTGACTGTTGTGAATGCAGCAGCATTCTGGCCATCATCCCATTTCCTCAGCTCTGCTGGGAGGCAGAGAAGGCCAGGCAGGACTGGGCTGGTCAGCTTGTCTGTCCTGAGGGGTTCTCTCAAGCCTGGGAGGTCTCCAGAAGCACCAGGACACTTTTGGCTGCCTTGAGTTACACAATTGGTCCATGCAGGGATCAAGTTCCAGCTGGGTGATTTTCACCACACTGAAGTAGATTATCATAGAGAGAACATTATTTGGAAGGACAGTAATTCAAAAATGCTCTATAGAAAGGGTCTGCTGACCAATGTAGATTCACAGCTATGGACTATTTATAGCTTCAATCCAGTATCCAAAAACTGCACCCCAAAGAATCCAAGGGGGAAAAAGGCCTATATGGGTGAGTCAGACCGACCTCATAAACCTTTTAATGTATCAATGTCTTCTGCTAATAAGTTCTTTAGAAATGCAGATAGTAAAATTAAATTTCTCATTTAGACAAGGTATTATTTAGTTAGGAACTTGAGGCTCATTTATTTCTGACGCTGTGCATTAAAAGAAAGAAATGCGTTTTTTAATGTGTATGAACACACAATAAAGGACAGACTGGGAATGAGAGGCTGGGGAGAAGCCATGAGAAGGGACATGGGGGTCCTGGTGGATGGCCAGGTGGGTCTGCATCAGCAGTGGAGGGACAAATGATCCTTGTGGTCCCTTCCAACCCAGGATATTCCATAATTCCATGGTTCTGTGGTTCCAACCATGTGTAAGGCACTGTCTGCACAGGCTGCCAAGCAGGATAACACCTCCAAGTATATTCCTCTAATGTAGTCAACTGATAGCTTACTAATTTATCCTGTTAGAAAACAAGTTTAAAAAATCACTGCATCTTCCTAGAGAGCATGCACAGCTTGTACACACATCATCTGACAGTAAGATATAGCACAGCTAAATAGCTGCTAATAATCGTGTCTTTTCATTCCAGGTCTGAATGTCACTTATTTTGTGCAGCGTATGCTGTACAATTAACAATTGACTATTTCTTCCAAAATCTAAGAAAAAGTATATCATCTTCACAACGTTTCATTTTTGTCCTCCTGTTTTGTCTGGAGAAATCACATTTGATTTGTTAGCATGTACTTCTGCTGGGAATATTCTTTCCATGTGTGCTGGGCACACCTACCATGGGTTTGTGAGCAGCCCTGGCTGTGCCCAGGAAGATTTAAAGGAGAGTGCTGTCCCTGTAATCTCCCTGCTCACCCTCCTGTGCTGATGAACACCAGGCAGTCATGCTTATCTAGCACAAAGATCTTTCTTCACTGAATGCCCACAGCTTGAGATAGGCAATCTCACCCAGCCTGTGCCTGGAGTATTTCAGATTCTTCCTGGTGATTTCTGTCCCTGTCCCCTCCATGCCAGGCACCAGGAGATGGCAGCTAGGTAGCTCTCCACACAAGGCCATAATCAAAGGCATTTTCACGTCTGTACATGAATAGCCATGATCCAAGAGACCAACCACTCTGGAGTTCAGTAAACAGCTATAAATTGTGCACAGACTAGCAAAATAATGGTGAAATTATAAAGTTTTATCCATCAGTCACATATTGTCACTGCTTTCATAGCTATCTGCTACTGGAAAAAAACACAGTGGCTTTGCTGGAGTAAAAAAGTTATAAAAAGAAATATGTTCACTTTGCTATTTAAAGTCCACAAGATTATAATTCTTTATTATTGATTTTATCAGAAGATAAAAATATAACAGACTTTGGAGTTTGTCAGATGAGTCACAACTGAAAACGTCAGATGATTCATGCAATAATCAATCACAAAACAAGAAAACAATCTCAGTTATTAAACTTGTTAAAAAAAAATGAAATGGCACCTCTTTACTATAAATCTGCCACAGGGTTTAAAATCTCATTGATCACATAGTGCAATCTTTTTAAAATCCTGTGTACAATATGGCATCATTTTGCTTGAGCCCAGATAATTATTTGAAGATTCTGCTGATTTTTCTTTCCTCTATTTTCCAATAATTTAAATGAAATATTGAATAGCATTTTTAGTTCCATGTACAAGCAAGTCAGGGGTCATAAATCCCACTCATAGAAGGGATGCCTGAAAATGACAGGCAGGAGCTCAGCCATCTATTTGCCTTTAATTCTCACCTAGATAGATCATCTAACAAGATTCCATGGAAAAACATGGTGTCCTTTAGGCATCTATAAGAAATCGTAAGAATGCCTTTTTGTTGCTTGGTCATTTGCTGATTTTGGTTATTTGTTGTGTATATGTGGTGATGTTTTTTAGGTTTTAAGAAAAAACAAAACAAAACAAAACAAAACAAACAAAAAACAAACAAACAAACAAACACAACAAAAACAATTAAAAAATCCTACAAATCTTCTGTAGATTCCACAGAGGATATGTATTGCTGTTTGCCTTCCATTTTACAAAATCAGGAGGTAGATTAACACAGATACTTAATTCATCAAACAATGTCAGGGTTTTTTCCAAGTGAAATATTGCAGGTGCTAAGAAATGGTGAAAAACATGCCCAAACTGTGCTTGTGATGCTGTCAAATGCAACCAGGAGACAAATACCTTCCATCTGAGAATCCAATGTACCCTTCCTACTAATTTAATCAACAAAGGAAGCAAAACTGCGTATTTAAAAAAGAAACAAACGGGAATTTCCACATGGACTAGGCCTCTTGGGCCTCTGTTCACGTTATACCACACAAAGCAATGCTTCACAGAAGCATTTCATACAATTTAACACAGCTGAATGGCTCTTTCCTAGGAGTATTGGAGAAAATTACATATGTTCTGGATCTGCAGAGCCCTTAATCCATGGAAAATGCTTTCATTTCCATAAGACCTACACAGAGAAAGCCTCATCTTTCTCCATTTTCCACTGCTGCCATGCAGGAATGTGCAAGGAGCCCTCACTAAACTGTTTAGCATCTAGATGAACTCATTTCCATGGAAAGCAGCACCTGCAATGCTCTCCCATGCAGAAACCTCTAAAAGGTTCTCTGTAGTTGCTGCTGCTTGCAGGGATGTATTGATTGCTCTGACTCTCCGTAGCTTTCCCAAGCCTCTCCTTGGAGAGGGGTGGCTCCTGCAGCTTTTCAGAATCGAGAGGATGCTCTCTGCCACTGCTGCCTGCTCAGAGTTCCACACCAGGCACTGAGACCTGTCCTGAAGGGACACAAATACTGGCCCAATATCTAGAACATAACCCACAGGATGTTAAAACGAGCCAGCAGCTACTTTCCTAAGCTTTTAAAAGTCAGTTATTTCAATGTGGTCCTGTCTGGACTTCTGCAATAGTCCTGGGTCTGGCAGTGTGCCCTGGGCTGAGGCAGCGTGGGCAGCAGGGCAGGGGGGATTCTGCCCCTCTGCCCCCCAGGTGAGACCCTGAGCACCTGCAGAGCTGCCCCAGCCCTGGGCCAGCACAGCAAGGAGCTGGAGCTGCTGGAGAGAGCCCAGAGGAGGCTCCAGGATGAGCAGAGGATGGAGCAGCTCTGCTGGGAGGAAAGGCTGGCACAGCTGGCATTGTTCACCTGGAGAGGAGAAGCTTTGGGGTGAGCTCAGCGTGGCCTTGCAGGGCCTGAAGGAGCTGCAGGAAAGATGGAGAGAGACAATTGGCAAGGGCTGGAGGGACAGGACACAGGGAATGGCTCCCAGTGCCAGAGGGCAGGGCTGGATGGGATCTTGGGAATTAGGAATTGTTCCCTGGCAGGGTGGGCAGGCCCTGGCACAGGGTGCCCAGAGCAGCTGTGGCTGCCCCTGGATCCCTGGCAGTGCCCAAGGCCAGGTTGGGCACTGGGGCTTGGAGCAGCCTGGGACAGTGGAAGGTGTCCCTGCCATGGCAGGGGTGGCACTGGATGGGATTTAAGATCCCTTCCCACCCAACAATTCTACCACTCCGATTTTTATGGTATCATAATAAAGTACACAGAACTGTATTACAGGCATACATGTTTTCGTTGTGGTTTGATAATGCAGCTTGGCATTGTTTTCAGGATCTGATTGGACTGCACTACTTTTGCTAGAACACAATATTTGAGACTTTTACTCGAGAATACCAGAAAAAGAGAATTTAAATACAATATTGATAAATAACACCCCTGTGTCCCCAGGAGTTACACATGTTTATACATTTAAAGCCTGGACCTAGGGACATTTTTGAATTTCAATTGTAGTATTGAAATTAGTAATAATGATGGTTAAAATTGTCCAACAAAACCAAGGTTAGAAAAATATGTCCGAATGCTTGAAGCTACTGATCATGCAGTGAAAAGAGAGATTAATTTTATTTCATTGCAGTGATTCATGCAATTAAATTAATATTGTCCCTGTACCATTTCAGCATCTGTTCTGTTGAAAAGGTAGCTGAAAAAGACTGTAGGAGAATTGCAAAATAAAGAGGCAAAAAAATGAAGCAAAGAAGTTAGGGAACATGATTGATTAAATATTAATGTCACAAGTCTTCAGGTCAGGCCCAAATAAAGAAAACAAAACTTCTGGCTGATAAAGATGAAGAAACAAGAGCACGGGATTCAGAAACTTCCCTACTTGTTCCCTCAATGAGCAAAAACACAAGGAAGCCATGCCAGATTCTGTTCTCATGCCATAAATCCAAAATAACACCATTGGCTTACTTAGATTTTACATTGACTTCAGGAGAGTTACTTTGAATTTACATCACTGTAGGATCAGGATCAAACTGCTGAGAGGATATTAAAAGGAGATTAAACATGATCTTAAACAGCAATTTCCCAGGAGATCCAAGGATTTTCAATTTGCAAGATTTTACAACTGTCTGAGAGTTGGATAAATTTCAAATGCAGTTGCTGATAAGAGCATTGCAGCTGCCAAAAGAACCTGTTTTAAGGACCTGGAAGTTGGCAGAGGAGCTGAACGTCCTGGGAGAGTGTAACAGAACAAGGGAGGCTGTGAGGGAAGGGAGATCCACGTACATTTCTGGGAGCATGGGGGCGTTCCTGGATTAATTCTACTCAGATATGGATAGGTTTATACTCTGGTCACTGGTTCAGTAAAACTTTGAGTCCAGGTTTAAAGCACAGATATCAGATCTTGATATCATTCAGCTGCCTGACTCCTGTTCAAGACAGACTCATGCTGAAAGAACTCAGAAAACTTTTGAAGTACTTTTGTCTGGGTTGTTTTGCTTTTTCCCAGGCACAAGACTAATGTCTGAGTGTTGATTTCAACCTCGATGCCTCATCTAGCTTTTCCTTCATTCATTAAACGGGATTTCTACAGAATTTAATGGAAAAACAAATTTTTGTCTGGAAGCCTGTGCTCTTGGATCTCTACAGGTGCAATTTGCAGGGAGCTCTCAGAGCATCAGCGAGAGGAGTGCAACAATCCTATCTGTAATTCTTGAAACAGAATTTCATTTCACTCAAATTAATTTCTCATCTGCCATAAGAGGACACCATATCCATCTTCTGATACTTTGGAAGTCATAGGCTAGGTTGATAAATTTTCCTGAATAAATGAGAACCCTGAAGAACTGATAAACATAGAGTGAAGCTTGGTTTGGTGCTGGTCTATGGGTAAGAAATAAAATTAAGAAATATAATTAAGAAATTAATGCTCCACTCTCAAACTACATGTGCAGTTCTGAGCATTGTGTGTCCTTTAAAGTTCCTTATGCACCCATGTACAAACTGACCAGAAATCAGGTTGAGCAGATGTACACATGCTTTTTGAGCTCAATTCTAATGGTTCTGTACACCAAAGAACTGAATGAAACACACACAAAGCAGACATACAAATTTTTTTGTACCTTTACACTGAAAATCTAGCACAAATCATCCTCTTCAGGGGTGTGCTGTAGTAAATAAAGTATGCAGATTTTGAAGATACCAAGAGGATAATTTTAAATAATCTAAACTACATACAGACATGATACATTAAACATGAAACATTATATAATGGGCTAATTTGAAGAAGTCCCTTAATTCTACTGGCCTTAAATTTGGCTGAGGAAAATCCTTAGAAAAAGCATCTTCTCTAATTCATAAGTGATTTTTTTATTGTTTGTGTTTTATGATGCAACAGTGACCTAGTTCAAATTTTATACAATTATGTAGTGCTTCTTCTGGAATAAAATGGAACTGAAATACACATACAAGTGAAATAGTTTAATTTTATTTCCCAGAGCAATTACAGCATGAAATCAGACAAAAAAGGGGCAGAGCCTGCTGTAAAAAGACCAAAGAAAGTATTCAGGTGTCAATATAACTTCATTATCTAGAAACAAATCTGGCACTGAGAAATAGAAAATGGAATTTTTCATTCATTATAATAAAAATCCCAACAAGAGTATGGCAGGTACTGAAGCATGTCCCACATGACATTTCTGATAATCCATTAAATGACATTATTCCTCCATTATTTGCAGTTATAGCCATGGCCTCCATGCATTTCACCACCCTGACCCAAATCAAACAACCCTTGTGGCACCCAATGTCTCACCTCTCAAAGCATTTGGCACTTCAGCTTTTCCAATTAAAATCCCAATTAACAACAGGGATGTTTCTTTCCAGCACAAAATATTCAGTGCCTTGTGCAATTTGGGCCTGAATTTGCATGTCCTTTTCTCAGCCTCTGTTTAAATTGTTCATTTCCGTAAGACATATACTTGAAGTTTTCTTTGTTGCTAGTCAAAATATTAAACTGAAATTTTAGCAACAAATTATTGGTAAATTGATATTAAATCCAGTATGCAAATGGGATTGAGACAAACGGAGAAGTGAAATATTTTAGACAAGTCAAAACATTGTTTTCATATATTTTAAACAAAATGTGTGAAAATGTTATTTATACATGTAAACCAAAATGAAATGTAACTAAATTTCTCAAAGCTAAATGTTTAAAACTGTCTTTGAGCAGATTAGAACATTTAGTTCAACTGTAAATACATTTTGGGAGTCTCATTTCAAAAAGAAAAAAATGTTTAAATTGTTTTATTAAGTTACCAAAGTGGAAAAAATAGTTCCCAGTTTAAATAAGGTTTATGGGAGCACCTATAAATGTTGGTAACGAGTAATATGATAATGACATGCACAGAAATATTCCACTGAACTTGTAAATTATGAAGTTCACCGGTTTGATAAGAAAGTATTTCCATGACCTTTGTTCCCCAGGATCTTATGGATAGGTTCTCATGTTAATGTACCCAGCATATATTTTTATAATTTACATATGCCCAGAAAAAGAAAAGAACAGCCTAATTTTACCTATCTCCATACATATTAAACAACTAGAAGGCAATAAAATGTGAAAAGGCAGCAGTTAAAATGTGTAAAACCAAACATTTATAAAGATATGATCAAGACTGAGCACAAATGTCGCCCTATTCATGGTGCAGTTTACAAGGCACCTGAGGATTCACAGGGAAGGCAAAGTGAGGGTCTATCTAAAGCAGTGCCATGTTCAAGATAACGGGGTCATCGCTCCATTGTGCATTTTTGGAATGGAATTAACAGAAAAACTCATTGAGGGTCAAAATGCTATATTGCAATCAAAGTCCTTGAAAACAGCTCTTTGAGAACCTGTGCCTCCAAATGGCAAAGAGAGGGGGTTAGATAATCCATTTTTATAAAATGCTATATAACAAGCAAATTAGACAAATGCATAAAAATAAGAGGAAAATTTGAGCATTAAGTGTTGTTCATAACTACACAGTATGGCTCTTCCACAGAAAACAGAAGCACTGCATTGGTTTGTAATATCCACAAGCTGCACTCAGAAAAAAAGGAATTGATTAACCTGTCAAAAATACAGCTTTCCCCAATGACTGAAATAGGCATTTCCTGGGCAAAACCCAGAACAGCCATTAAACACAGGGTTGACCTGAGTGTGCTGAGGGTGGCTGAGACCTGGGAAGAGACAACATCTCAGTGCATGAAAGAGAAACTGAAAGAGGGGAAGTTTAGATGGGATATTGGAAGGAACTGTTCCCTGGCAGGGTGGGCAGGCCCTGGCACAGGGTGCCCAGAGCAGCTGGGGCTGCCCCTGGATCCCTGGCAGTGTCCAAGGCCAGGTTGGACACTGGGGCTTGGAGCAGCCTGGCACAGTGGGAGGTGTCCCTGCCATGGCAGGGGGTGGCACTGGGTGGGCTTTGAGGTTCCTTGAACCCAAACCATTCTGTGGCTCTGTGACTAAGAATTACACATCTTCTTTCTAAAGATGAAGACTTTTTGTCCAAAGAAATAAATGTTTCCAAAGTATTTTTGAAATATTTTGGAATACTAGCAGTGGCAAGTGGAAAGAAAACTTGCAAGTCTAATCAGATTCTCAGCCACTTCAATCTACAGAATGATGATTGACACCAAGGAAAGGGAAGAATTACTAATTTAAATTAAATTTAATTTAATGAATCTACAGGCTTGCCAATGTATTAAAAACTTATGCACTGCCACCTCAATAAACAAAATGCTATAACTCCATTAAACAAAAATGCTAAAAATTGGCAAAAACAAGGCAGTTCTAATGAGAGTTGTCATTCATCCCCTTCACACAAGGCGTGATTCATTACGTTTGTAAAACACTTTGAAATGCTGAGATGAAAGGTGCCAGAGACATGCAAAGCACCACCATGATGATCCAGAGGGGTGTTACCATTGCTATCGGGAAAGGACAATTTGTACAGCAATTCACTCGGGATTTGAATCCTCACTTAGTCCTGTAGGGAGCCCCTGCTGCCATCAGATCCAAACCTGCATCCAGGGAGGGAAACTGTCAGGAGTAAATCCTTCACTCCCAGCCCCAAGACTGCTAAACAGACCATGGGATCTGAATTAGAGCTCAGCAGGGTGCAGCATCAATTCAACATCCACCTCCCTGCACAGCAGCTCCCGCTCTGGAGCTCCTCTCCTGCTGGACACTGGGCAGAAAATTCCAGAACTCCTCTTGTCCAGGACACTGGACAGACAGTTCCAGAGCTCCTCTCCTGCAGGACACTGGACAGACAATTCCAGAGCTCCTCTCCGGCTGGACACTGGGCAAATCATCATCCTCTTTTGAGTTCATGCAAATGCTGTTCTAAAGAATACTGCAGAGAGAGTGCCAAAATAAAAATATATGCAAATGCATAATATGCAAAAGGAAAAGTTAATTTCTTTTCAATTTATTGTTATTATAATATATTATAATTTTTATTTTAACATCCCCCTGAATACAGCAAGTAGTTAAACTTCACAGTTACCCTGAATACCTCCAAAATGTCTTCATTATTAGCTGAGGATTGGGAATTTTTTTTTTGCTATTCTAGGCAGCAACAAAGGCTCACTTTGACATCTGTGTCATTAAAATAACAGGGCTGTGTTGCTATGGAAGGAGAGATTGTGGTTCCATCCATCAACACCAACTCATCCCCCATGACACAGCAGCAGGATTTCCACAGTCAGCATCTGCCCAGGCAGAGGAATTTGTGTGAAGCTTTGCAGGAGCCCCCATGTGCCCAAGCTCTGCCTTTTGCCACTGCTGTTTCTGGTGATGAAATATTAATGATTCTTTGCAAGGTTCAGCTATGCCGTGCTGGTAATCTGTCCCTTGTACTCACGTACCTATAAGTAAGCAAATGACATCAATGGTTAAAAGGTTACATTTTTTATTGATCTTAAGCCATGATCTGACAGATGTTACTTCCTTTCCATAGGTTTTTTGGCAGCACACCTCAGCAGAATCACCCTGAAATTAAATTCCTGCTTTGGTTCATTAGAATATTCAACAAGTGAATACATTTATAAATCATAATTAACTTTTCCTTTCTGTTTTGTTTCTCTCCTGAATTGTTTTGCATCTGTCTGTTACAGTTTTGGGGCAGAGAGAAAATATGTCTATTAAAGATTTTGGAAGTCTCCTAAAAAAAAGTAACTTTTATTGATTGCTGCTGAAGGAATTTGTTCCTGCTTGGAGAGGATCAAACTGTCCTTGTATTTCTCCAGTTAAACCCAAACCAGTCTGCAAACTTCTGCAGCTGACCAGTCACATACGGGCCTGTCCCAAATCACACCTCCTGCTGCTAATTCTGCTGTTAGCTCACAGAACAATTTTGAAGTTAATGGAGCTGTGCCAATTTTCATGTGCAGAATATCCTGCCCATTATTTCTGACACCAGACAATTACGGGCTCCTTGTTTTTATCAAGAAACAGTTTATTTAAATCAAGCGTATTGTATTGTATAACTCTTTAAAAAAGGCTTAAAAAGCCAAGGGAGTAGAAAGAGTAGATTACTGTATTACTTACAATAGGCGGGTGGAAGAGCTTCATTTTGATGTAAATTCCTCTAAGGAATGATGGGTTCATTTTGCCTTGATAACGTTCGAGGTGTCAGTAATTCTTTGTGGAAACAACATATCAGATATACAGAGAAGCTCTCCATAAGAGCACACTGGAAAGCAACATGTTTGTTATTTTTAATAGACTAACAGAGTCATTTGGGAGTAGTTTCTTTTCCTTTTGCCTTTTTCTTTCTGATGGTTTGGGAGATGATGGTCAGCATTCTCATGTCTCGGCAGAGGATGGTTTGGAAAACCAAAGGACACGTGAGCCATGAACAAAGGGTGTGGGCTGCTCTTCCCCCTGACCTGCCCAGCCAGCAGAGCAACTTGGACAGAGCTGCTCCTCATGCTGAGGGATGATCAGCGTGGAGCTAATCCTGTCTGCCGAGTGGTGATCACGGTGCTAAACCCCTCAGACAAGGAAATGGAGGATTGTGCTCCTGGGGTCGTTCAGTTCCACAGCTCCACACTGCAGACGTGCACCTGTCTGCCACAATCTGCCTCTGCTGGGCTGCTGAGGCGTCTGCTGACAGGAAAGCACTGGGTTAAAGCTTTCCAAACACAATTCCCAAAGATAATGCAAACATTTAAGCACGCCTAAAATCAATGTTGCCTCCCTCGAATCAGGGCAGATCCATCCCCAGCCCTGCCGTGCAGACTCTGCTCCCCTCCCATGAGACCAGAGCACAGCACCTGGGACACACTCAAGGGCTCAGGATCAGAGGAGACCACACCACCACGTTTGGGAAGCTCTGCCAGAGCTGCCAGCTTGACAGCTGCTTGTAATTCCCATCCCTGTACCCAGGAATAAGAACCAGCAGTGGGTTCTTGGCTTGCAGACCACCAGCTCTCTATGGAAAGGCCACAGGGTTCACAGGGAAAATAATGTGGCTTAGAGCACCATTTGCTCTCCCTGACTACTCATTTGGATCATTCCCCTGGTTCAGAACACAATTTCTCTTCCTGTGCTGCTGTTCTTCAAGTCACCACTTAACTCATTTGCATTTTTGCCTGGGCAAAGAGAAGTGTTCTGGTTCTTTCTAAGTGGATCCTTGTCCCTCTCCAGTTCACAACGTGATTATAAAAAATCAGTGTACATTAGTGTTGATCCTCCAATAAAACTTTATCTGAAACACTGTCCAGGAAGCCCAAGAAAACAATATAAAGTGAAAGGAAAGGCAGAGGGGGAAGCTGCATATTGCTGCTTCTGTTCAAAGCCCAGACTGCCTGAAAGAATCCAGTGTGAATATAACATTGAAGTGACCTACAGAAACCATAAATACTTGATGTTTGATTCACAAAAGAGAAGAAACCTAGGTAAGACATCAAATACAGTAAAAAACAGCAGAGAATAACAGCTACAAGGCAACGTACAAAGGTGAAAGAAGAGAGATATTACAAAAATCCTAAAACAAAAAGGTGCTAATTGCCATTCATTTTGAAAGTAGGCAATTTTCCAAGGCACTGTAACTAGCCTTCGTCTTCCTGTTAGATGAAAGAATATTTCAGGTGGAACACTTCAAAAACAAAGCAAAATCACCCGCCTCAAGCCTCAAGAAAAAAATTCTCACAGAATGTTCTGTGTAAATTGCACCAAAACTCACTGGATTTGCGAAAGCAAAACATTAGAATCCAGTTCAGTGTTTAATCACTGCAGCATCCTGTCAGTAATGACTTAGTGAGCAGGTTAACGTGATTATTTGTATCATTTAGCACAACCGTCTGGAGAAACAGAAAATATTGTTTAAGGACTCCCAGGGCCTGTTCTGTTCTGGTTCACCTTAAACTATTGCTTTGAAACAGGAAAGTTTGCTTTTAAACGAGGGCTTATATTTACTGTTAAATTAAACACATCAGAATGCACTTCCTGCTTGATTTTTAGGTCTCATGTTCACTTAGCCAACAGAAATATATGTTTCCAGCTGTAAATATTCCAGCCATGGAAACATGGAGCATGTGGAAGATTTGGATCTTCCTCTACCTTCAGAGCCCTAACTGAGTGGCTGAAATTGCTCCTTTGTCTCAGCAAACACTGGTTGCAGTTCACTCTTGGTGGCTCCTTGAGGAGGGTTTGGGGGCTGTAAGGTTTTGGGAGCAGGAGTAACTCCCCCCACCAGACTCTTCCCAGTGTTCACACACTCCTGTGTGAACCTCTTCTGGCAGGAGAACTGGCTCTGCTCTCCCCCACGGATGTTTGGACACGGGAAGAGTACATTTGGATAATGTTTCAAGTCAAACATGCCAATAGGTCAAGGCCAGCAGAATTAATGATCTGCATTAGTAAATCACACAATCATGTCTGTGCTGTTTTTCCCTACATGGAGAATAAAAGTAATGTGGTGTGGAATGCAGAAATAAACACCAGATCTTCTAGCTTTCCTTTCTGGCAGTGCTTCACAGGATTTTGGGATAAATTCTTACACAGCCATTACTCTTTTTGTTCTAACCTTTACTGAGCTCTCCACAGCACAAAAGGTGGGGATACTAGGCTCTGTTTTGTCTTTTCCACCTGTTCTTCCTGCTTCAGGAATACTGAAGGAACTGATCTTCCCCTTGAAATGTCAATCCCACTTCAGTTGAAACACTTATTCCAAACCAGGTAAGCTTAAGTCACTTATCCAGGGTTACAGAATTCCATTTTTCTTCCATCCTTTTGGCCAGGCCATGCTGGGACCTGAATTACACACAGCCTGTGGAGCTGGAAAAGCTGTGCCATGGCCACTTTCCTCCTCTGAATTCTCTTGTATAAAAGGACACGTTTATGAGAATAAACAGCCCCACAAGTCATGATTCAAACCTTCTCCAGCATCTTGAGGGTTTGTACTTGTTAAAGTCTTAGCACAGATTCCCCAGAGGAAGCCAAAAACTCCCTCAAACTTTGACAGCACTAAGGGATTTATAAGGACTAAAATATCCACCAGAACACACTCAAACATCCAGCGAAGGGATGTGTGGTTTAGACATTCTGATTAAAATCTCCTGTCAGTCTGGCTCCATCTGTGACGTGCTGGTGTTGGCTTGCTCACCACAATACAGCAGCACTGACCAACCCAACCCCAAACCATCCACAGGTTATACATCTGGGACTTCTGCTGGTTGGGACAGTGCTTCCATCTGGGAAAACTCACTGGGAATAACAGCAATGGAAATGCTGTGAAAAAGTGAAATGTTTCCAATTTGTTATGCCTTGAATGAAGAATACAACAGAGAAATAAGCTGGATTGCATGCTGTAGATGCAGAACTGGCTGTGAGAGGAGAGAAAAAGCTGTTCCAGTAGCAGGAGATAATTATGGCCAATACAGGATATCTCATAAAGTCTCCTGGGAAAAAAATTAACCCAGGCTATCAATAAAATAATTCCACTTTATCTTTTCATCTTTGTCTCAGCTTCTTTTCTCTCTTTCTTTCTTTCTTTCTCTCTCTCTCTCTCTTTCCTCCCTCCCTTCCTCCCTTCTTCTTTACTACTATTCTTATATAACCTTCAGCTCATCATCAAAGTAACCACTGAGCAGCAGCAACAATTTTATAATGTGCTCTATAATCTTCTTGCTTTTTAGCATTAATCTCAGGAAGTTTACTTGTTTTTAACATCACTTCTTAATGTTTCCAGCATGATAAGAATATATTCTCTGCTATTTGAATTGTTTTCTATTGGTACTAATTATTCCCCAAAATTTGAAAAACACTTCAGTGCCAGGCAGTGAGACCCTCAGCTTAATTCCATCTTCCTGCCAAAGACTTATTTTGGATTTGTGCAAAACTCTAGACCTGGTTGCATGACAGCAACTCTTCAGTCCACTGTATCCTTCAAAAAATAAATAAGAATTTCATAAAAGTCCTTGGGCCTCTCACTGATAAGTGACACAAAGATACCAGAACACTGGTGCTGATGTAGCCCTGAAAAAAAAAAACCAAGTACAAGCTTAAATTAAAAAATAACACACCTACTTCTCAGTTTTGTTGTAATTTTGGATATCCTATTACATTACCTATTACCAGGGACAGGGACTTTTATGATTCCAGTTCTGCAGAGTATAAACATCACCTTAACAGAATTAATAACTCTAAGTATTATGGCTGCTAAGAAAGTACCAGCAAAAACGCCAGAAAGCATTAAAGATATTAACATTAACATTTAAGACAAGCTGCAGAGAAATCAAACTGAAATTAAATAAGAATCTTTCTGCTGGCTCTTCATTTTAAGGAAACCCATGAATTTCACTCACAGGAATGCTATTAGGAAATTAAATTAAGCTGACTGTGCTCGCTGAAAATGGTCTGAGCCCCAGAGGATGAGACAGCACAAAGAGATGACTTCGGAAGCTTTATCCTGACCAGCCCCTGCACAAAGACAGGGAAACACGGGAGCAACACTGGAATGTAGGGGTTGGTTTGTAGCTAGAAACACCCAGCCGTTCTTCATGTCACAGCAACAACGGGGACTTCAGTGACAGCTGGAGGATGTGGTGGAACAAATGCTGGTTTTTACAGTGTCAGACAGAAAACTTTCCTGGCACAAACCATGCTGAAATCGGACAAATCCCAACCAGGTACGGCTTTGTGCTGGCTAATTGAACACAGTAATTAACAGCAGTAATTAAGGAAAGGAACCTTCACCTTCTCCCATCAAGGTGCTGCTCTTATTCAAATGCTATTGCCACCCTCACATCACAGGCCCAGCACAGAAAAGGAAAAGGGCAAGAGTTATTGCACATAAAAGGTCAAACAGATAATCTAATGGTTCCAGCCAATCCTGAAATTAAAAACACTTTTATTTACTTGCTCTCTGAGCTCTATACATACACACATTTTCATAAATGCCTGTGCTGCAAGGAGGAATTTCCTTCGTGTGCTCCTTTACTCGCCTTTCTTATTGTTCTCCAATTATTTGCTTTTTTTTTTTAAATGTAGAAGAAACAGGATGGCAAAAGAGGTCTCTTAATTTTACAAATATATATATTTTAATACATATTACATATGCTCCCTTATGGCTTTATGGCTGATATTTTCAACATTAATATTCCAACAAAGGGGGTGAATGGTCTGCAGTAGTCAGTCAGAGGCCATTCACACTGCAAAAGTGAATGCTCCTAAAAGAAAAGGTTTACTTTATGTTTTTTTATGAAAAAGAACCTATTTTGACTTTTTTTCCAACCCAAAACCTCTTTATTTCTGAACAAAAGAAAGCACTGGAACGCATTCAAGGTGAGTTCTTAGAATTAATAAAACCAGGATTTATGTGCTGTCTACAGATATCTCTAAGATGTGATTTGCCAAGATTACTTAATGTGGCATAAATACAAATGAAAGAAATCGAATCAACAAAACAAAATGCAGAAAAAAACCACCATACCAACAAATCTAATTGCCAAACATCCAGTGAATATCTTTGTACAGCAAAAAAATGCATCAAACAATGCCTGGATCCCTTCCACCCCAATTTTTATGGCTGGAAAACTGACAGAAAGGAGTAGGGAAAGGCCAATATTCCCAGCATAAATATATGGAATAAATAATCACCAAGAATATTTTTATGTAAAAAAATGTGTGCCATCAGAATGTATTGAGTCCTTTTGTAGCTCTCCACCCAAGCACATGCTGAAAGAATGTCACTTTGAGGGCAATAAAAATGTGTTCTAGATTAGAATTGCACATAATGAAGGAAGAATTCCAGTCAAAATAGAACGATTCTCATGTTACTTTCTTGGGTTCAAGAATCAGATACAGTTTCCCCTTTTTTTTTAACTTATGAATTTGAAAAATGTTTCCTCTTTAGGATATAATCAGGAACATGTGTGAGAAAGATCTAAACTGATGATACTCTCACAAGCACTGAAAGAAACAGATTTTCAGAGGCAGGATTCTGATTTGGTAATGTATGTACATAATTGCAAGAAGGAAGGTGAAAGCATAAATTGCTACAGGCACCTGCACTCAATCCACTTTAAAAAGCAAATAGAAGAGCTCTAAAATTCCATATTTAACCCCTAAAATGTTTAAGTCCCAATCCTGCAGGGAACTAAATATCTTTAAAATATATCTAAGTAGCTAAATATTTTTTAATAACTCGCTTAAAAAACCCCAGTGCAAGCAAACAAAAAAAATCTCTATTAGATCTCTGATTCTCTAAAACACAGTTTAAGGATTTTACAACTCTTCCCCTTAAAAATTTAATCTCTGTGTTTTTCACCAGTCATACAGTTTATTGTTCTATCTAAAAGGCAGAAATGGCCTGGAGCCTATTTGTGTTGAGGACAACACACAAATTAGTTCCAATATTTTTTAGGAAAATTTGATTTTGCAAGTCTTCAAAGTGATCTCTGCTGAGAAATATGGCTGTCAGACAGAAATTATCCTCCAGTGGAATCTGAGTGGAGCAGGTGAAACCACATCACAGAAGTGAAACACAGACAAGAATCAGGGAACTGAGTATCTCAACTCATTTCTGTTCATCTCCACCTGCATCCCCTGCACTGAGTCACATTTTGTGGCCAAATATCAGTACTCAGAAGCTCTTTGAGGAAGCTGGGGTCAAGCACAAATACAAATTTCCTTCAAATTTTGGCCAAGTTCTTCCCGGTGACAGAAAAAAGTCCCATCCTGGCCATTCTTCTCCTTTCATACACATAATAATTATCAGAGTTAATTTTAATCTCCCTTATTCTCTTCATTCTTTCTGAGCAAACTTGGGGTTTGTAAACAAGTCAAGCAGAAGAAATGAAAATATGGATACTGGCAAACTTGGATTGAACTAACTGCACTGAGAACAGGATTTTCCACCCTTCAATTTTTAGGGGATATTTATGACATACAGCACAAAAACACAGTCATGCATTGGGTAAAGCTTAAAAAATAATAATAATAATAAAAGCTTCAAAGCAGTTGGTATTAAGAAAGCTGGTACTTTGCTTCTCTCCTTGGCCTAAATATTTCTGGGAATTTTCTGAGCATAGATAAGACTCTGTTCTGGTGCAATTGGAACACAGCAAATCTGAGCTGGATTCCTCCAGCAGAAGATGTGCCCTTATAAGACAAACTTGAAAAATCGTATAAAAACCAACCCAACTGAAGGAGGAACACAATTCCAAGTGTAACGATACTGATTTAAAAACAAACAATAGTTCTGTTAGAAACTGGCAGCATTCCCAATAATAATATTTAAACAAGCAAAGACATAATACAATATGCACAGGCATACTCCAACTATTTTTAACTGACATATTACTTTCTGAGAAAAGTTCAACGAGATTTGTCAAATAACTCAAGTCTGGCTATTCAAACCTCTCTGCACAGAACAATGGCCTCGTTTTGCAGAGCTGTCTTTCTGTATCCCATTAAAAATGTGCTGAGGAGCTCCAGTCCCAGGTGGCACCTTGGTACCAACAGGAACATCACACACATTGTCCTGCACAGTTTCCTGTGACAAAAAGGGGGTTCAGTTACTGATGTGACATTCTGATTTACACACTGTGGACAAGCTGCTTCCTGCCTGCCCATCTTCAGATATTTGGCTCTTCAGGGAGACAATTTTGTTTTCTTCAGGAAAAAAACCATCTCTGGTGACAATTCTCTGCTCCAGGGTCTGGAAGTTTTCAGGGAAGCTGCTAAAGACTCAGAGCAGTGTGTCCCAACAAAAAATACCAGCAGAGCACCCTGAGATTTAACTCCTTGGCACCCAACTCATGGCATAATTGGAAATTTTTAGGCTGACACAGATTTTTAAGGTCTGTCTGATACTTAAGGACATCCAAGAGTTATGGCTCCACGCTGGCTTTTCAAAGATTTCTTTATCACCAAATGACCAAGTGAAAGCCATCAGTGCAGCCCCATGGATGAGATTAGATATGTTTTTAGGTTGCAAGCTAAAAGCTTGCTAATGCTTACAGGCATTCCTTGTCTAGGAATGTTTGTTAATTTGAACTCCCCTCCCTTGCTGGGTTTCTTTAATCTCCCAACCAGCTGTCTCCCATAAAAAGATATTTCTGTTTTTAGTTACAAATCTGTTTAGAGATAAAACTTGCTCATAAATACACAACTACATCCATGGTTGGGTTTTTGTTTTTGTTTTGGTTTTTTTTGCTGACAGTAGAAAACCAACTCCAGATGAAAAATATTGAACTTTTTTTAGGATCAGAATACGCTTCCTACTTGCTCAGAGCATGGTGCATGTGTAATAGATGCTGTCGATTTTAGGGCTGGCATGACACTGTGAAAGAACTCATTGAAACAGCCATTTTTGTCACCTTTTCAGATTTAGAGCTCATGAGATGGGATAAATTGAAGATCTCTCAGAGACTGGCAGTATTTTTACCTGAAGAACACCCAAATATATGAAATAGATTCAGTGCAAGCAATCAAAAACCTCCCCCAAGCCTCACAGCTTCTGCTTTTCTAATAACATCAAACCCAGGAAATTTCTAACTTGTTTTCCCTTCTCTTAATTTCTAGATTTTAACTAAATAAATGGTACCTATTTCTTATTTGTATATTCACTACAGATACATCAATCAGCACTTCTGGGAACAGCTTTGAGCACAATTAAGGGCTATGAGCCAGAAGCTCTGGTTAAAACACACACATTTAGGGAGTTTTTAAGCATTTTAACTGGAATGTGATAAGAGTTCTTTAATTTACCCATACTATATTCTTCTTAAAGCAACCTCCATCTTCTGAATAATTCTGGTTGCCACTAAAATGATTGCCAGGTATTTTATTAGAGATAAATTGAAATACTTCTCCCTGTAATTCAAGCCAAGTGCAAAGGAGCAATAGAATTCTGATGATGAATTTTAGTGCTGCAGAAAGTAACATTTCAGTGATACCCCAGCAACACTCTCAAAAATGCTTCTACCCATCACACTTCATACCTACAGAAAAACATTTACTATCCCAAACTTATCATTCCTCCACCAGTCATCTGCTAATTGAGGCTCTGGATATTTATCTTGCAGTACTAGTTTAGGATTTAGCCACGAATATTTCTGTATATATAATATTCCAGCACATCTTAATAATTAAAATACTATTTCAAATGTCTTTTCATTAATATTTACTTTACTCCTGCTGCGGTTCAGCACACAAATCAGTAGAAAACTGATTAAAAATATAGTTGCATGAAATATATGAAAATTAAATTCTACTTGTCTCAAAATATCAAGATTTTTGTAGACAATGTCCCAAAACTCTATGTTATAGTGTAGAGTATAAATATTTACAATTAAGTTTATATATTAGCAGTTAAATGCTGTGGGATGTATTCATTGTCCCAAGTGAATTTCCTTCTGAGGACACTCTGCAGTCTGTCAAGTTCATTATTCCACAAAGTTATTTTATCTAAGCTGTCTTCCATGAGAGGCCTGTGCTGTTTAGATCCTGAGGTGATACATGCCTTATAAATGCCCTGGCCTGATAAAGGTGACTGACAGGAGCTAAAAGGAGGCAGAAAACTAAAGATGAAAAAATCCTTCCCTGCTCTTCACCTCAGCAATGTTTTCCAGGCACAGGAGCTCCCTTGGCTCCTGCCAGGGCAGGTTCTTCAGGTGTTCCATCACAGCTGGGGCTCCAGGGGCTTCCTTCTGTGCAATGGAGAGGCAGAGCCAGGAACCAGGAACTTCAGCTCTGGAGGAGAGGCAAAATTACCTGAGGAAAGGATCACAGACTGGTTTGGGTTGGAGGGACCTCAAAGCCCATCCAGTGCCACCCCTACCCTGTGCAGGGACACCTCCCACTGTCCCAGGCTGCTCCAAGCCCAATGTCCAGCCTGGCCTTGGGCACTGCCAGGGATCCAGGGGCAGCCCCAGCTGCTCTGGGCACCCTGTGCCAGGGCCTGCCCACCCTGCCAGGGAACAATTCCTAATTCCCAAGATCCCATCCAGCCCTGCCCTCTGGCACTGGGAGCCATTCCCTGTGTCCTGGCACTGCAGTTCCTGAGGAATTGTCCCTCTCCAACTTCCTTCTGGAATGAGCTGTGGGGTCTCCACACAACCTTCTCTTCTCCAGGCTGAACAACCTCAAATTTGGGAAACTGGAACCTTGGAAAGTTTGAGGTCTCCTCACAATCCACCTTCACACAAACCATGGGATAACTCTGGGATTGCCTTGGCTCAAAGGTCTTGAAAGCAGCTGGAAGCTGAGCTGGTAGTCTGTAACAAGAAAAGAAATTCCACTGGTTCCTACCATCCCTCCAGTCCTGCTGAGCTCACACCTAAACCAGAGCAGAACCCTGTAACCCTCAGAGCTTCATCATAACAAGATTTTACCTGGTGCAGAACGAACCCTTCTGTGAAAAAAACCAAACATCGGCAAAATGAAGACTTAACTGAAATTTATTTTAAAGGTAATAACAATAGTAAACAACAACATGGAACTCCTCAGTGTCCTGTCTGTAAATTAATTAAAGAACTTGTTACAGGGAGAATGAATATCACACCCAGGCCTGTGTGGCACAGCTGAAAAACGATCTGACAAATATGATGCCTCCAGAGGAATGAGCTGGCAGTTAAAGTAGACAGGTTAATACCCTTCCTACAGCCACAAGACACTCAATGCTCCCTTGGAACTGCTGGGCCTTGAGACTAAAAGCTTTAACCAATAAAAACCATTAAACCCAGGCAATAAAACAATGTCAGCCACAACAGACCACATGACTCCAGATCAATACATGGTATTTCCTCTGGAAATCATGGCATAAGGGCTTCAGTCTGAAAATATTTAGAAATGCAGAGAGGAAAAAAAAATAAAAAAGAAAACTTAGTCAGGCTTGTATTTAAAGAACCCAATCCAGAGGACAACAAGTAGAAGAGATTCATGGTGAAATCATTCTTGGAATGCTAAAAATTATACAGGGACAGCTGTGGGGTGGTATGGACATAGATATGTCTTTGTAGGGCCAGTGGACTCACAGATTCACCCAGAGCTACACTTTGTCTTTAAATACATAGATACATATATGTTAATTAACAATCCACCAGATACTTGACAGAGTTTCTTCAATTTTTTTCTAGCATGCAGCAGGAAGATAATTACTAATGAGATCCGATGCCAAGTAATTCCTCCTCAGGATTCAGGCACTGCACACACAGAATCACTAGGCCAGTACTAGGCAAACCCACTTTGCCATGAAGCAAAATTCCCCCAGGAATTGGGTGGTTTGGATTCCCTGTACTGTCAGCACTGAGCTTTCTCTGCATGTCAGCCCCTCCACACCCCTGCACAGTCCATCAGAAATGGAGATTTTTACCCCTCACCAGATCTCCATCACTGTGGGGATTTGCATGTTCCCAACGCATTATTTAACACACCCAGAAAGTATTCTTGATATTTATATACCACCTAATTCTCAGGTAATATTCTACAACAGAGAAGAGAGCTCAAGACAAAGGCCAAAGAACATCCAAAGAAGGTTAATTAAAGACTTATTTCTTTCCCATTTTCTATCAAACCCCACTCCCCCTATAATAAATAATTACATTATACATTCAAAGAAAGCCGAGGGTGAACTTGCCACACAAACCCTCGGTGCCAGGCCTCAGGAGGGCTCTGGGGGCAGCTCCCCAGCTGTGCTGTGGCTCCTGAGCATCCCTGAGCTACTCTGCAGCAGGGGTGGGAGCTGTGCTCACCCCTCATTGATGGGGCTGGCCAAGATGAGGACAAAGCTGAGCCCTGATGCTGCAGCCCTGTGATTTTCCAGTGCCACCATCCTCCCTGTCCCTGTTATTGCTGTACACACGGGTGTTATATCCACACAGGCAGGGCATTTATCTTGCCCAGACACTTGAGCCCAGATAGGCAACACCATGCTTTGTTTCTTTATGAAAAATAATAATAAAAAAATGATATAAAACCATGATGAAACTTTAATTCTTAACTGAATGACCCCTTTGACATCAAATTGCTCTGATATTTCAATTCCTTGTGTCTTAACAGGGCAGCAGCTTTATCTCATTGTTAAAGGCCTTGGGAAGTAAGATCAGCCATCAAAGTAATAGAAAAAGCAATACAGAACGTATATAAAACTGAGCTGAATATCCTCAAACATTTCTCAGCATGTTGGCTGTTACAAGATCAGACACCTGCATAGTAAATTACTGGAGTTTGATTCGTGTGACAGGTATTTTGTGTGTAGTTGCAAAATTAGCAGAAACAATCCAAAAATTCCCCACGGTTACCAGTGTCCACTTTCTGTTTTTGAAATGTCATTGCAAGTTTACTTGGGAAGGAGCTTTGAAGGGCAGTTTTCCAGACCCAACTTAAATACATTTTCATGGGTCAATTTCTAAAGAATATTATTGTTTCTATTCTGAATTGTTTGACCTTCATGTTATGAAAATCAAAGTCATGCAAAGCCTTTTTTATATAAACTGAAATTAGGAAAATGTCACTTACACTGGAAAGGGAGGTTCAGAGGCACACAAACACACATATACACACTGCATTTCAACTCTCAGCCAATTTTCCGTTCCAGTAAATAGGAGAAAAGGAAAGATTTATGGCAAGAATAGTTTCCATTTCTTTTTCCATGATTTGCTTTTTTTTTTCTCCCTGTTATCCATGTATCAGAGAAAATATATTCAAGTAGAACAACCATTAAAAAAAAAACCAAAAACCAAAAACACTTAAAAAAAAAATAAACAAACCCCCCAGCTTTTTTGGGCATAGTACCAAATCTCCTGGACCTCCTATCTGCTTTTTCTTTTTCTTTAGAGATAAAGTATGGTTTGGGGGGGACAGGGTGTGTAATTAGAGCCCTGATCTTGGGCACACAGGAGAAAGCAAGGTGAGGAATTTCTCCTGCTGAGAGAAAGCATCAGGTGAGGAAAGGGAGAAGGCATGGGAGGAAAAATCCTCCTCTGTGCCACCTGACCCCTCCTTGTGGAGTCCAAAAGATTTTCTTCTTCTGAGGCTCCAAGTCAATAGGTATAAGAACATAATGACCAGATGACCTTAATGAGGAATAAAACACTTGCACTGTTTTTCCTGTCACTAATACCACAAACCCTTCATGCTTTGGTGTCCTTTCCCTCCCTCTGGCACCGCTTCTCTTGAAGTGTAACTAAGGTCACCTTTATTAAAGGTCTATTTCTAGGTGGAAAATCAGAATTCAGCCACTGCATTTAAAGATCCCACTGCTGCTGTTTGTTCTGCTCCTACAGCCACAGACCAGTCAGACAGAATGACACACACAGAGGGAGAGGTGAACACTAATATCTCCCAAAGGAGAGGTGAAGACAGGTACTTCAGGATGGCACAGCTACCTCACAGTGCATGTGGCTCTACCATTAAACCAGGCAAATGATTCATAACTATAGATTGTAGCCTGTTTTTTAAAGTATTTGAAATGCCTATTGATTTCTAAGGCAGCGTGACTGGAAATTGTGCTGACCTTGGGAAGGCTGAGAAGGCAGGAATTTTTGTGTCTTTACCAAATGAGCTGCAATAGCTCCAGGAACATTCCATGAAGCTGGGAGAGCCCCTGCAGCCTTGGGTCACCCCAGGAATACATCCCCAAACTCACCATCCCAGAACTGCACAGTGTCCAGGAGGGGAGGGAAGAGCAAATGATACATCCAGGGAGGGGGAAAAAGTGTTTAGTGGTGAAGAAGGGAAGGTGGAGAAAGAAGTGTTCCTTCTTAGAAGGAGATTCTTGTTTCCATTGGCTGGATTAAAGGCCAAGGCTCAGATATGAGAGTTCAGAAGCACCCAAAAGACTGCAAAATTAGGGGTGAGAAATGCAGAAAATTCCAAACAAGTGCTAGTAAGGCTTTTGTACCCTGAACCATCTCATATATTCTATCAAACAAAGTATTTATTGAAAGATGAAAAGGAGTTTTAAAATAGATTATTGAGACTATTTTTGCAGCCTGTGCCCATAAGCCCCTGTTCTCCAGTGAGTGCCAAGACTGAGGGCTCAGAGGGAGAGGAAAAAAAAGTCAACTAATAAATTCAGCTTTGCTTTTGTGTGTAAGGCACCCTCCTCCCAACCCCATGCTGATAAAACCTTTCTGCCTCTCTCTTGCATGTTCGCCCTCTCCCTCAGTTTCAACTTGAGTTTTTCCCACCTCATATGTAGCATATGCAGAATCCACGATGGTGCTGGGAATAAAGGTTTCATTAGCACTCATTTGGGATGCAGCAGAACTCCCTCCTGATTTCGCAACATGGGAGCGAGGGAGCCATTCCAAATACCTCCTGCTGAAACATTTGTAATGCAACCAGCGCTCTCCCACTTCGCCTTTCACTCCCATCCACGCTCCACCCACACATGCTGCCTGCCCCATTGCAAACTCAATTTTCTGTGCTTCCTAAGACCAGAATAAACAGACCACAGCCATAAAAATGTGCATGCAGTCCCTGTGTCTTCATGGAGATTAATATAATTTTAACTCCTCTGCTTTGGTGGGATTTTGGTGATGGGTTGGGAGAAAAAAACTAGAATGACTTTACTTAAAAAAAAAAAAATTATAACCCCTACCTTTATTTGAATGCCCTTTCAAATTATTGGGGGTTTGCCTTTTTTTCTTTCCTCATAGGAATCCTGTTGAAACTCTTGCAAGAATTTAGTTAACATTTTCTCTTTAAATATCACACACATTCTGAGGAATCTGTATATTAGAAAAAGTTTCCCCTCCAAAAAAGCTGAAAAACTTAGCATTTTAGCAAGATGCAATTGTGGGTCTTTACTTTGCTTGCCATGGAAATGAGAAGGAAATGTGTATTTATTTTAGCTAATGGGTAAGTAAAACTCTCAGGATCACGTCTTTGAATGAATCTGTCATTTTAAAGTTAGGTACTATACATAGTCCCTAATGGTACTGGGGGAAACTGTGCTGTTATGAAAAGCTATTAGGAAGAGGAGGAAACTTTTGGGTGGAATGTAGTGTTAATGAGAGCTCATTATGTTATTGCAAATTTTGACATAGTGCATGTTTTTCTCACAGCCTCAGCTTCCCCAAGCAAGGCAAGCCTTAGTTCTCTAAAAAGGTAAAATAAAATTATCTTTCCCCTCTGCCTCCAAAAATAAAAGCGGAATAAAAGGATCCATAATTTAGATCCCTATTACCTGAGACTACCCTAATTACTTAGGATAAAGCAATTTATGACTTCTAAAAGATATGACTGGCAAAACAAAGAATATTTAATACTTGCCACCATGAAGAGCAGCGAGGAATTGCCTTTCAGGGAAGATGGATCTGCCACTCCCTGGCTCCAACCCTCTGGCACTACTTTGCCAACAGGAGCCATGAGCCTCATTTGTTCAATGTTTGCTTTGCAGCTTTACCTACTGCAGGAAACATGAGACCATTACTTCTTCTGAGTTCCAAACTAACAGTGATTTAAGAATGGAAGCTATTTTTATTAGTCTGGGACAGTCTCTTAATGACATGATTTATAGAGGTTATTTTGGAAGGGTAGAAAAATGCACACAGACCTCTGTGTGTGGAGGCACTACCCCTGAGGAGTTCTGTGGTCTCTCCAAGAAGATGGGCCTTTCCCACCAATTCAGTTATAATTTGAAGCATCTTAAATAAAAAGGGTGAGTTTTCCTTATTCTTCTTAACTTTTCCAGTATTAGACAGCATTGGAACAATCCAGACTCACTGTTCCGATGAGTCTCAGACTCACTGAGATGACATTGCCTGATCTACATTTTTATCTATTGTGAGCCCTTATAGAAAATCAAATTAGAAATATAATAATGATTTTTAAAAATATGTGCAATAAACCCTACAAGCAACCAAAACAGGTGGTGTCCCATCTAAGACATGTCTTTGAATGAGACTGGGCTTCTCTCTTCACTTTCCAGAAAAATATTTTAGACTCTTTTGAGAAGAATACACACCTTTCGCATCTGCCGGGTGACAAAAGGAAACTGTTTCCTTATTACAGCAGGAGCATCACAGTGACACAGTCAAGACTGTATCAAATCTGATAAAAAGTCTATTCTTCCCTGTCTTACAGCTGGACCAGAAATGAGATCTAGTCTGAATCACAGCTTACAATAGGATTTTTCTGCCTATTTGTATTCTTTAGCATATTTTACAGTCTTTTCCCACCAGAAAATTAGAAGTGATTTAGTCCATTTCTCTTTTCTTTCAATACTCAATTTAAGGCATTCTTGTGTGCATAACTCCAGCACGAGTTTGTTTTCAAAACCTAAATTTGCCACTCTGTACATTCTAAATTTAGTCTAATTACTGTTGCTGTTGAGCAGATAATGCCCAACACAGAAAAGTGCCAGAGCAGCTCTGGATGTGCCTCTATGCTGTGCAGAGGTGAACCCAGCAGCAGAAACTAGTGCAGCCACACAGATTCCATTGCAGAATCACAAACACATTTCCTGCTTTGTCTGTGTTTGGAATGCAGCCCCTTGCTGCAATGCACTGACAAAACATGCACAGCTGAGAAAAAGCTGGGAAATTCATTCTGGCTTTATAGGGTCTAAAACAAGAGGGGTCTAATTCTAACTGGTCTTTTTGGACACCACCTAAATCAATAAAGAATGGCAAAAAGAGCAATCCATGCTTGTACTCATCAGCCTTTACTCCTACTGTTTATTTTTTGTGCCCTTCACCAAGAAAAGAAGAAAATATTTTTTGCTTGTAAAGTTCTGTTTGTATTGCAATTCCTTAAGAGGGGAGCTGCTGTTGACATGTCCTATATTGAAATTCCTTCCTTCCTTCCTTCCTTCCTTCCTTCCTTCCTTCCTTCCTTCCTTCCTTCCTGGAATTCTTCCTGGAATCCTTCCTNTTCCTTCCTTCCTTCCTTCCTGGAATTCTTCCTTCCTTCCTTCCTTCCTTCCTTCCTGGAATTCTTCCTTCCTGGAATCCTTCCTGGAATTTTTCCTTCCTTCCTGGAATCCTTCCTTCCTGGATTCCTTCCTTGCTTCCTTCCTTCCTGGAACCCTGCCTTCCTCCCTGGAACCCTTCCTTCCTCGCTCCCTTGAATCCTTCCTTCCTGGAATCCTTCCTTCCTCCGTCCCTCCCTAAATTGAAATCATCCCCTTGGGTTTCAGGTGATGATCCAGTGTCTCCTCTGGATACAGAGTTTTTTCACGTAGATGTAGGAATTACTGGTGCAACCAAGAAAAATCAAGTCCCAAAATCAAACCCAAGGGAAATCCCCACAAAATTATTTGAATAAATGAGTTTTCAGAATGTTAAACAATAATTGCCCTGTTAGGACTCTCTCCAAAGTGGTGTCACTGGGTTGGCACCCAGCTGTTCCCTTCAATGGCTCTGCCAGGCCTGGAGAGGCAGCAGGAATTCCAGCCCTGGTGCTGGGAAGTCCAGACATGCTCCTCCCACAGAAACAGAGACCGAGACAAAATCAACCCCACCAAAGCAAAACGCTCCACTGCACACCCACTCCCTCAGGGACAGAAAACACACGGGACACATGTAACTCCTGATGCTTCAATCGCTCCAGAAGGCACTTGTAAAAAACCTCTCTAAAGCCAGAGGCATTTCCTGTTCCTGCTCCTTTTTCTTTTCCTCCACTGCAGCAATAACAACTCACTTTGAAACTGAAGATCAAGTTTAGTACAATTACACTAAGCTCATCCTGTGCTGGCAAAATAAGAACCCAATGTTTTCTCAAAGGATCAGCAAATTCCAGGTCAAACAAAGCCATGCAAAGCCACAAGAGGTGCACAAGGTTTGGTGCCACCAGAAGCTGAAACATGAGGCCTCCAATACCTCACACATTATATTCTGTTAAAGGAAGATAAATTAAATTGAGGGAAATAGCTTCACTATATTTCTGCACAAACACAGCAAAATTCTTATTTGCATAGCCTACAGTATACACTAGCACACATTTACTTAAATAAACATTACCTTTTAGCATAATTTTTCTTCATTTCTATGTTTTTTTCCCATGAATGAGCAGAGATGACAACAAAATAAGTGACTAATTTGACTTCAAGCCTATTTGCTTTGATGATAAAATACAGTGCTGTAGGTATTAGCCAGTTTCACCTATGGCTAATATATTTTTAAAATATCTCAGATGTACCTTGTCTAACTCTGAAAGCTGCTCTTTATTTCTACATAGCTGTTTACAAATAATCAAACTCTATTTGGATGCTGTAGAGTAAATTTAAAACTCTTGAGTTTTTTCTAGGCTCAGAGTTTGATTTATAGCTCTGCAGGCTGGTAGAGCTGAGGGTGAAACCCCCGTTCTGCCCATCCATCACACGTCAGGGCAGCTCTGGGAGCATTCCCTGGCACTGGAGGAAAACCCAGGTGTGAGCTGCCATCCTGCAGGGTACAGGGCAGCACAGCCACACCCTGCCCTCATTCCTGCATTCAGTCTCCACATTAATAACCGAGACTCCTGTGATGAGGAGGCTTTAAAGGAACTCCCACATATTGATGTGTGCTATAGAATTTCAGCCTAAAAATGGAAAGCATGGAGAGGAAAAAAAGGTGCCAAACTAGAATGAAAACAATATATAAATCAGTAAAGTTTCTGCTGCTAAATTCACTCACATTGTACTTTGATTTATGTCAAGCTTCAAAATAATGTCTGCAAACATGGGATTATTGAAAATCACTGAATGATTTGGGTTGGAGGGACCTTAAAGATCTTCTCATTCCACCCCTGCCATGGCCGGGACACTTCCACTGTCCCAGGCTGCTCCAAGCCCCAATGTCCAACCTGGCCTTGGGCACTGCCAGGGATCCAGGGGCAGCCACAGCTGCTCTGGGCACCCTGTGCCAGGGCCTGCCCACCCTGCCAGGGAACAATTCCTGCCCAATATCCCATCCAGCCCTGCTCTCTTTCCCTGTCCCATGGGAGCTAGAAATCCTCATTCACAACACTGCTTGGAGCAGATGAGAAGAAAATCCAGTCCAGCAGCATCCCTTGTATTTTGCCCACACCATTAATATGAGCTAATCCCTAAGGTGTGGGCTGGACAATCACTGACTCTGGTCCAGAAAATTGTGCATTTGCTCAAACTGTAGGAGTCAATCCCAGCTCCAGTGAACATTAACATGCTGCATAACACGCAAAATAAATGATGTGTGCTACCACCACAGTCACTGCTATTATGCTTTGTCTGTACCAAAAGCTTAAAACACAGCCTTCTCTCATTTGTATTGCATGCAGGCAGGGCATTGTGTTAAAGAGTTCTTGACTTAAAGATGAAAAGTGAGCTGGAGAGAATACAGAAATTACTTCTGCAGAGAATTTTGGCTTTCTAAATACCTTTACATGCCTTTATTTCCTTCAGAGAGAAACCATAGGAATGAGTGTGAAATACTGGCATGTCTCTGAAAGCAGAAACTCCTCAAATTTCATACCAGAAAGACATAGATGAGTGTTGTGTTGGCATGCCTCAGGGTTTTGTCATAAACTTACATTTTCACTTTCCCTATGGCCATCCTCTGGGCAACCTGGGGTTTGTCTTAATCATTAAAGAGACGATCTGCAGATTGCATCCCCTTCTCTCTCACACGTCTATTCTGATCTCAGGACAAATTTATCAGCAGGAAACTCCTATGTCACACTATTCATCAAATAAATACAATTATTCATACTGGAACCACAAATCTGTATTGAAATATAACCAGTTGAAGATCACTATTTCTTTTTCTTCCACTGCAAGATGTAGATTTCATGGGATAGAGGAAGATGAAAAAGAAATTATTCCAGGGTACTTCTAGAGTGGTAGTTCTAGATTTCACAGAATCATAGAGTGGTAGAATTGTTGGGGTGGGAAGGGACCTCAAAGCCTACCCAGTGCCACCCTGCCACTGCACGGACACCTCCCACTGTCCCAGGCTGCTCCAAGCCCCAGTGCCCAGCCTGGCCTTGGGCACTGCCAGGGATCCAGGGGCAGCCACAGCTGCTCTGGGCACCCTGTGCCAGGGCCTGCCCACCCTGCCAGGGAACAATTCCTAATTCCCAAGATCCCATCCAGCCCTGCCCTCTGGCACTGGGAGCCATTCCCTGTGTCCTGTCCCTCCAGGCTTTGTAAATAGTCTCTCTCAGATTTCTTTAGCCAGATATGTCATGGCATTCTGCTTTGCCCAACTGATAGAGAGGAAATCCTCAGGCCATGGTGATGAAACAGCGCAGAGCAGAAACTACAACTGGCTCCAGAAGAGCCTAAGACAAGTTTTCAGAAAAAAATCCTAATCCTGAACCCCCATATTTCTAAAAGAAAAGGAGAATAAATTTTGAAAAAGTAACTAGTTTGGGCACTTCCATAAAGACACCACCTGTTTCCTGGGCACAAGGAGCATGAGTGACACAGGGATTGCTCTGCAGAAGGCCTCGGCAATGAGGCCTCATGAAACAGGCAGGTAAATCCAATTGTCAGTCAGTACCATTGGTGTCACATCCCCAGTGGAAAGCCTTGCTTCCAGCACCATCACAAGGGTGAAGATGTCCTTAAATCTGCCAGTCAGAAAGGAGAAAATCTCCCCAGCTGCCCTTCCTCTGAACGAGCCAGCACCCCTCCTGCCCCAAAGAGATTTTAGGTGATGTTCAGTACAGCCAGAGCTGATTTCCAGCCCCAGTTACACCAGTCCTGCCCAGTTTGTGTCCAGGAAACAACTCCCTCAGTCCCACTAAAAAGGCAGGAGTGTGAAGTGCTGCAGCCTCTGCTGAGCAGGCTGTCAGTCACTCTGTGGTCAGTGTGACCAGGCTGTTGGTCACTCTGTGGTAAGTGTGACCAGGCCATCAGTCACTCTCAGTCTGACCCGGCCATGGGTCACCCCGTGGTCAGTGTGACCAGGCCATTGGTCACCCCGTGGTCAGTCTGACCAGGCCATCAGTCACCCCATGGTCAGTGTGACCAGGCCATCAGTCACCCTGTGGTCAGTCTGACCAGGCTGTTGGTCACACCGTGGTCAGTCTGACCAGGCCGTGGGTCACCCCATGGTCAGTGTGGCCAGGCCATCGGTCACCATGTGGTCAGTCTGACCAGGCCATGGGTCATTCTCAGTCTGACCAGGTCATCACCCTGTGGTCAGTCTGACCAGGCCATGGGTCACTCTCAGTGTGACCAGGCCATCAGTCACCCTGTGGTCAGTCTGACCAGGCCATGGGTCACTCTCAGTCTGACCAGGTCATCGGTCACCCCGTGGTCATTCCCCAGGGCAGGCAGTGCCAGGCCTGCACATTGCTCACCTCCCAAAGGCTCACAAAGCACACCTGCCTCAGCAAGCTCAGAGTAATTCTACCATTCCACCAGGCTGAGGCTTTTATATCGGTTTTATGAATGTCTTAAGGGATAGAAGAATATATTCCATAAGCTAGAGATTCACTGAATATGCTATGATGGTATATAGAGCACTCAGGCCCAGACTAAAATAAAAGAGCTATAATTGGTCTCTTGTCCATATTTAAGGTAAAATAAGTGCCTGGATTTCCAGAAGCGCGGAGCTCAGATCACTCAGAGTGAATTTGGAAAGTGCTGAGCAATTTTGAAAATGAGGACAAACATTTTTCGCAGTCTAAATGTGAATAAAATCTAAACCAAGGCTCCAGTTCTCTGAAAATCCTACTGCCCTATATTTGTTTTTCACTTATCTTCTGATTTTACACCCATACACAGGAAGAAGTCTTCTGTTTCCTGCCTCCATTCTGCTTTTTACAATTTTTTTTTCCTGGTAGAAACTGAATATCAATATGAGTCAGCCTCTCAAAGCCATAAGTTGAGTAGAAATCTGTAACTATACTAAGGGAGTTTACTCTTTTCTACCTAAAATATAGCTTGGTTTTTGTTGTGGAAAAAAAAAAACAACCAAAAAAAGTAATGATAGAAGCAGGGTACTCATATGAAGTATACATGCCCAGTAGTTACAGTTCAAAATTTAATTACTCAGTTTTCCATTGGGAAGCACATCGTATTCTCCCTGCCTCTATGTTTGCGATTTACTGCTAAAGGAAAAGATTAATTCCTGCAATAAAGAATCAATAACATTATAGTTGCAACATATTTTCACTCTGAATTTAGACCAACATGGTTCACCAAGGAGTCTGAAGGGCTGCTTCCAGTCCTCTGAGGTGAGAATTCTAGAAACTTCAGTTTGCAATTAATAATTTCAGCTGAACAGGCACAATAAGAACTCCACATCTTTTTAAGCTTGCCTGACTATAATGACTTTATAATTGTTGGAAATAAAGATTTGTCTACACGGCAGATGAATCTGCAGCCTTGCTGTGTTTCACAAACTGTCAACATATTTTATATAATCTCCTAAGGACCTTTAAATGCACAGCTTGAGGGGGAAAGCTGCAGCTCTCCAAGCTGTCTGTGCTCACAGCACATTCCCCTCTCCTTTCCAACTGAAAATGAAAATCAGACCAGAAATTTCCCTCTGCCACTTTTCAGAGCATAAATCTTTGTCTTGCAGTATTTATCAGAACTGCCCTCAGTTATCAAGTCCTGTAAAAATCCTCCACAAGCAAAAGAACGCAGTGACCAATTTATATTCTTTTATGGAGACAGAATATAATGGACATAGGGCTGGGCTCCATGGCTGTGCTCACTGCAGGCACAGGAGCCCCTGGCACCACCTCACCCCCCAGTCCTGGTCCAACCAGGCACATTTCTCACACTAAATCTTGGATTTTAAATGTTACATAAGCCCATTGCTTTTACATTTTCTTCAGAATCTCCTCTGGCCAGTTTTTTATGTTTGCTTACAAAACCTTCATGCTCATGTTTAAATTGAATTAAGAATGCAAATTACACACACACACACCTTGCTGCTTAGAAACACACAGGTTCTTATTTCCTGATATGATTTCCCTTAAGAGTGTGGAGCAGAATATTAAAAGTACCCCAAGAATTCAACAGGGAATGGAAATTACGTTGGACAGAAGTGAAAGGCGACTTTAAATGACAGAATAGTCAAACCACATTATTTCACATCTGAAAGTGCAGCAACTTAACATCGAACTGATTGGAATTTTCAGGTTTTGTCCCACAGAAAATTATTATTTTTCAACCCCTGCCCAATGGTATAAGTAGGTTAAATATCAAGTAATTATGGAATCAAATATTAATAATGAAATGTCAGTTCTAGTATGGAATCAGATGTTCTAAAATCACTGACACGAGGGGCACTGCTCTGAACTCCAGGAATCTGGATTTGCTCTGGTCACAGACCTGGGAATGTGTTTCCAAGCTCATGTAGCACCAAAGATTACTCAGGTAACAAAGGTAGGAAAATCCCGTGAGGTGCTGGACAGTTACAAATCTTGGAGCTTGAAGAGTTTAAAAGGAAAACACAAATGTTGTGTGGCCCTGAAGCAAACTTGTAATTGTGTGTTTTTTCACTACAGCTCAAGATACATATAATTACCTTTAAACATTCCAAAATCCAAAGTGACAAGCATTGTTCAATACAGACTAGAAAGCATATATCAATCACTCTCTTAAAAAATGTAATTTTACCATTATAAAGAATTATCCCAAATTACAGTAAGAACATCACAGATATTGTGCTTGGGAAATGATTAGAACTATTCAAGCATCTTGGTTATTATAAAACAACTGGTAACGTTCCTGCTACTTGGAGGTCTTGGTCTAATTAAAAGATTGTATTTAAGAGAATGTACGTAAGAGAAATTAGTGTTGTAAGAGTACAAGTGTATATGTAAAACCTAAATTCGTTCCAGTTGAACTACTTATTTAGCAACTAAAGATTTTCAGGTTGAAGCTATTTGCTCCAAAATTCTAAAGATATTTAATTTGTGAGTGATTTAAACACCTTGGCTGCTCAATATGGTTGTCAATCTCTATCAGGGCCTGTAGATTGCAATTAAAAATATATTGATCTATAATTACTTTATTAAGGTTGCTAATATTTAAGTGGGATTTGGGTTTAAAATGTCAGGTAGGATTTTGAGGGGGGGTTGAAGGGGAGAGGAGGAAGAAAAGTTTTACAAAGTCAGCTGATAAAACAATATTAAATTAAATACAAAATTCACTGGTGATAAGTGAACTCCACCAAGCTCAGAGTTGCAGTTTGGGCATTTAGAAGTCCAGGAGCTTATCTAGGCTTATCAGAAACAGCTAAATCCTCTGGGTCTGCAGAACTGAGCTGCAATCTTGCGAGAGCTCTGCTTCTGCTAGAAACACTTCACAGACATTATTTCATTGCATTTCAACATTTTAATTATCACTCTGATTGGGACTTGGTAGGCTTATGAAAGTGAAAAGAAAAATGAGGATGCTGTTTTTAGAACTTCCATAAAGATTCCTCAGTCAAAGTTCAAATTATCTAAAAAAAAAACCCAAACCACTTGCAATTTTGGGATTGGATCTGGGAGGAAATGCAGGGGTTTGTTTGCTTTTTTGGATTTTGTAGCTCCATTTATTATCCAGACCTAGTCAAACTAATGAACCATGGAAAGGGATATTAATTTTAGAACTCACCTAGCATTGTTCTGGGATCTGCTGGAAATGTCATCAATAATAGAGAACATATCTAGCGTGAAGGCAGCTTGTCAACAAGATTACTGAGTCCTGCACTTTTAAATTGGTTATTTTAGCTCACATAAGTTCTTATTGACATGGATATATCTGAAACAATCCTCCCATACACAGTCATGAGCTTTGGCAAGTTCTGAAGCCAAGATAAACTATTGAGCCACATATTTCCAAAGGTCAATATTATTTATCTCCTTCAACAGAGGAGCCAATGATGAGCAGGAGCCTGCAGAAGTGGGTGTCCTGGACATAGGAACACAAGCTACCCAAGAAGACAGTTTTTTATTTGCCACAGCCAACAATTTGAACAGAAATGTTAGCTGCTATTTGTTAATGCTCCTCTTTGTTATTGAAGGGATTTCTCTGGGATAAACAGGGCTTCCCAAGCACAGCTTTTAGAGCAGACTGCCTTTCAAAGCTCAGAGCTCTGCTGAGGCACAGCCACTGCTCTGCTCTGCTCCATCAGGCTCTGCAGGAGAGACGTGGACCTGCCTTGTCCCTGCCAGCACTGCCTCTTGCAGGAATGGTCTGTCCAGAGAGACACCCTGGTACTGCTGGGACACACAAAGCCTCGCCACTGCTCTCTCATTTGGAGGCTCTTTCACCAGGCCCTGTTGCTGCTTCTGCACGAGCAGCAATGCAAAACGTTAGTGCTCATCTTGCCTTTCCCATCTTCTCCCCATGACAAGAAAGCACAAACATTGTGGGTTCATGGTGAGATTTCATTTAGCAGCTGCCTCAACACTCTCTGAAGCCAACAGAAAGTTTCCATTGAGCTTGGCACACTTTATCGGGTTGTTTTATTTATTCTGCAGCACAACAGTTTTACAGGGAATGGTGGAAGAGTCACTTTTGTTATTAGTCTTTTTAAAGACGGCAAAGTTTGAGGTGTAACCATTAATTCCTAACTCTGATATATTCTGCAATCTCTTGTGCAGTTTGTTATCTACACACAAGAGCACAACTGCAAAACTTTGTCTGTCACCTGCCACTAACTTTAACTGGCTTCATGCAAATACCTTCAGGTGCCCTAACAAGTGGATGAACCTCAGGAATTTCCTGTCCCAAGCTTGGTCAGTGGAAGCCTGGAGGAAGGGACCAGTCCACTCAAAACACTCCTAACACTCCCAATGCAAAAAGAACTTTTTTACTGCCAGATTCCACCAGCTCTTGGGGTTATCACAGAATCTCAGCATAGTTTGGGTTGGAAGGCACCTTAAAGCTCATCTCATTCCACCATGGCCTGAAATACTTCCAGGGATGCAGCTTCTTTGGGAAACGTGTCCCAGTATTCTGGAGAGAAGAAGCAAAACTAAAAAGAATTTTTAGATGCAAAGAGATAATTTTAGGGAGCAGTCCTACCATGAGTATCTGGTAGTCAGTACCCCAATGAGCAACCCCATGGTACAAAATCCAGAGCTGATTTCAGACCACAGCACCAAGTACCAGGTTCAGAAAATTCTGACACCTTCACTGTTCAATACAGGAGAAACCCCTGAACTGACTCTGCACTTATGTGCAGGTGCTTAAATGTTCCTTCTTCCAGCACTTTTCTGGCAATGAAGCTCAGCCAGGACTCTGAGGTCACTCTGGCATGCAAAAACGATTCACATAAAATTATCAGTACTCATTTGAAGGAAGACAAGTGATTGTACAGAACTGTGCTTTCTGTAGAAGTCCAAAAGGCACAGAATATGGGCTGAAATGTCCAACTCTAAGTGACTCATTCCTGATCCTATTCCATCTTCAAGATACTAATTATATATTAGGCTAAAAAGTCAAACCCAGTGGACTTCCTGGCTATGAAGATTTGTAAACAGCACATTAATTTCAGATGTACATTTTTTTTTCATTATTAAAAGACAGCTCTTACAATGATGTGGCATTAAACATTTATTTCCGAGTCACAACCAGGTGGTGTTTATCCCCATATGAGGCAATTGTGGGAGGACTATTTTATTTTTATATGTGTATATATATATATGCATATGTATAGGTATATACACAGACATATACACGCATATATATGTATGCATATATAATGTATGCATACATAATTGTACTTAAGAATATATGCATAAAAATTAATGTAATATCACAAGGCAAAATTCAACTGGGTCGGGGCAGCCCTGGGATCCATCCATGCTGGGGCTGAGCAGCTGGAGCAGCCCTGGAGAGCCCTGGGGAGCTGTGGGGCAGAGGTGGGACCCCAAACCCCCTGCTCTGGGCTGAGGCAGCGTGGGCAGCAGGGCAGGGGGGATTCTGCCCCTCTGCCCCCCAGGTGAGACCCTGAGCACCTGCAGAGCTGCCCCAGCCCTGGGCCAGCACAGCAAGGAGCTGGAGCTGCTGGAGAGAGCCCAGAGGAGGCTCCAGGATGAGCAGAGGATGGAGCAGCTCTGCTGGGAGGAAAGGCTGGCACAGCTGCCATTGTTCACCTGCAGAGGAGAAGCTTTGGGGTGAGCTCAGCGTGGCCTTGCAGGGCCTGAAGGAGCTGCAGGAAAGATGGAGAGAGACAATTGGCAAGGGCTGGAGGGACAGCACACAGGGAATGGCTCCCAGTGCCAGAGGGCAGGGCTGGATGGGATCTTGGGAATTAGGAATTGTTCCCTGGCAGGGTGGGCAGGCCCTGGCACAGGGTGCCCAGAGCAGCTGTGGCTGCCCCTGGATCCCTGGCAGTGCCCAAGGCCAGGTTGGACATTGGGGCTTGGAGCAGCCTGGGACAGTGGGAGGTGTCCCTGCCATGGCAGGGGTGGCACTGGATGGGATTTGAGGTCCATTCCCACCCAGCCCATTCCATGACTGTGTGGTGTCACTGGAAAGCCCAAGCACTGAAAGCCACACTTTGTCAAGCAGAGCCCTGCAGGAGTGTGAGCAGGCACAGGACTGCAGCAGCCTGGTGAAGGCTGCCCTGGAGACACTTTCTGCAGGAGTGAAGGTAATCCTGCTTCTATATTACTTCATCTTTAGCCTTTCTCAAGCAGACACTGGGATTGCTTTGGCAGGCTAAATTTTTTTACAGTTAATGTCTTCACAGGAGGAATACTGTTCCAGAAGTGCCAAGCTGAAACCACCAAATAGATTTCACACTGGGCTGGACCACCAATTAGATGGAAACTTCAGTCCCATGGCACAAGTTTAGTGCTTTATTCATTCTCCTGTATCTATTATTTATCAGTGAGGAGAGACTGAAGAAGAAATGGAGAGAAAGCAAAATCCTGAAGTTTAATGCAAAGTCTTAATCTCCCAGATATGGGAGCTGAAAAGAATCTGAAATAAGTGACTGAAATGTGGTCAGTCACTTCACTGCAGCCCTCACTGACAGCAGGGTGAGAAGAAACTCTTTTTCCCTCTGAGAATTATACAACTGGAGGCACAAGAAAAATGAATTAGTGCCTTCTCAGGGGAGCATGGGCTACGGGGCACAGCCCAGGCCCACAAGAGACAGTGTGTGCAAAACTGAACTTCGAAAGACCTATTAGGCAGAAAATCAATCTTGTTTTTACCTTGTTGTAACAAAGGCCTTGTGAAAGAATAAGCAAAATCAGTTTAGTTTGAAAGCTCCCTTGCCTGGAAGGAGAAGCAGGTCAGAGAAGAAGCAACAGACAGGAAAGAAGTGCAGCTTTCAGGCTGAAGAGAGAAAAACCCCTGAGCAGAGCCAATGACACCTCACTGTTAATATTTAAAACTATATTAAAGGCCTAATATTCCAATAAAAAATCCAGGGTCCCATTACCTGCACCTATTGCTCCCTCTCTGCTAGAGAAACAGCCTGAATATTCTACTGGCTGGAAGCATGACATTCTGTCACTCACTGGAGTGAAGCTTTGTGCACTGTTCTCCTGATAACCAATCCATGGAACGCCCAGGATGGCCCCAAAGTATCCTTCAGGTACTTTGGGATGCTCAGCTACGATGGACATTCTGAATTATACATGGATGCAAATGGAAACACATCCCAGTCCTCCAGCTGGTGCAGTGTATCCACATCAAACCAGCCCCACCAAGCACACTGGCAGCCTTACTTTGCACTGAGTGGACTCCAAGTACCTTTCCATGTTGAGAGCAGCAAGGTAATTAGACTTGTCCTGACAAAGCCATAGATCCACATGCAGAGGGGGAGATTTAATGGAGGAATGTGTAATTACCTTGCTGTATGCAAATGATGGCACATTTCCCCCCCAGGCTACAGCTGCTGGCTATCTAATCTCAGCCACAGGGCAGATACATAAATCCCACTGTCCTGTTCCCTGGACTCCTTGGATGAGGTGTGTAACCTTTTTTTCACTCCCTTAGCACAGCTTTTCTCCAAATAAATCTAGTCCAGTGGTTAGAGTCAGGACAGACTTTAGCATCCAAACATCTCTTCATCTGAAATTAATTCCAACTCCTATCCAACACTTCAATCCCTCCACCCCCAAAAAAGTTTATTGCCCTCCCCATCTGGCTCTGGAAGCACAAACCAAACCGATTAATCTCAAATGAAAAAAGATCTCAGTGATTTTTCAGCACCATAAGGAGCCCTGGAAACCACAGTCCTTCTGGATGATAGGAATATGTGCTTGTCACCCAGAGAGGGATCTGGTATCCATTCTTCTTGAGAAGCTACATCCATGTATTTATCCAATCCCTTCTGAGGTCACCAGGAATAACAGCTAACCAGAGAGTGACTGTGGTTTAATCAGTGAACCTCCCCTGCTTCTTTTCTTGCTCTGGATGCATTTACTCTGCACCTCACACTCTCCACAAGTCCCCAGGAGAGCTTGTCACACCCTACCAATATTAACAGTCAGCCTCCCTCCTAGGATTCAGAGTTCAGACCTGAAGATTCTCTTTGGAGTAACATCCTCACACATAAGAGTCTTGTTCTTCAGCTGCAGGAGCACTTCTGCTGTATTTCAGTTCCTCTCACATGATTTAACCAAAAGCATCCCAAATTTTTTACTTCTAAAAAAGAACCAATTTTTCAGCAATTTTTCTTCCTGGCTGCCTGCAGGCTGCTCCTGCCTCTGAGGTGAAGCATTGTGGCAGAACATCACACCACGAGAAACTCCCAATTCTCTGCAAGAAAGAAACTCCTTCAAAGCACTCCTCACTCACCTTTACCCCTCAGCCATTAAAGTCCTCACCTGTAGGCCAATCAAGACATGGATTAGGAATTTCCAGCCTGATTGAGTGCCTAATCCCCTTCACTGCTTGTAGTCTGGGGGTGAATTGAGTCCTGAATCGCCACTGAGTGTGGAAAAGGCAAAACTGCTGGGAATTGACAGTTTTTTCCCCAAATTTTGCAAGACAAAGTTATTTATTTTCTTCAGAGCATATCCTGAAGACACATTCTTTGAGCCCTGTAAGTCAACCACCTGGAGAAGTTTAACACATAAATATATGGCTGTGGAAGAACACAGGAACTGCCACATATTTGGTCCCCTGGCCTTCAAAAAAATTAAATCCTGCTTGTTGTTACGAATTGCAGTGTTGTATTTACGAGGGGATATTGATCTCAATTTTCTCTCCTTCACATTGAAATAATGCAATTGCTTACTTCACTATGGGAAATCAGGAGACTTTAAATCCTTTTGAAGAATAGATGTGAAGTCTTCAGTTTTACATAGTATTAATCAGGCCTGAAGGCAAGTGACAGGAAGCCAATAGTGAAGTTTTAAAGTAAGGAGGGAAAAGCTGAAAGCCTCAGATTCTCTGCTGGAGCATCAGTGATACATTTGCACCCAGGTTCTGGACAGGAGTGGAGTAAAAGAGCCACTGGGAATGCATAAATATCATTTCCCACGGGTCCACCTGGAGTAAATCCCTGCAGGAAGACAAGGAAAATCAGTGTTTCTGATGACAGCCTGATAGGAAATAGCCCAAGGTAATGTCCTGCCCTGCTCAGAGCCTGGAGGAGGGAGCCTACATTAAGGGAATCGTGGAAGTTTCAAATGGACGGGAAAGCAGAGCAAAGAGATCTTCTCCTGGTTCACAGGTCCATGTGGGCTCAGAGACTTTAACCCTGGAATTCCAGATGGGGCTGTTTCTTGCATGCCTTGGTGTGCTCCATATCTGCCCAGCTTCTCAGAGCTCCACAGGCAACACAATCCTATAAAGATGCACAGAGGAAAGACATCCTTATCACCTAACCCAGTGAGGTGTTGTGTCAGAAGATAGGAAATGTACCAAATTTATTACTGCCATTAGCATTTTCACATTGCATTAGCAAACAGTGCTGGCGAGGAGCAGAAAACTACATGGAATTCATTACAACCTTCTGGGTTTGTAATACTGGAAGTGGAAATGATAATGGATCCTGCAAGGAAGGGAGCAACATTTGCTGCCTGAGACCCACAGACACCTCAAATAGGGCAAGCAGGACAGCTGAAATTTTTAGAGATATTAAACTATCATGAAGATCACAAGTCAGCTTTGAATTTCTATATCATCAACAAAACTCCAAGGATTCTTTCCCTGTGATATGTAGCAGTTGCAGTGGAGGTTTCTCATGCCCTTTAACTGGTTTTCTGGGGGAAAGAATGAGCATATGTGCTCTGATAGTGTGCTGAGAGAGCCGCAGCACCATCAAGAGCTGACGCTGCAGAACACTTCCCATCATTTATTTAAAGTGGTCTGAAAAATCTTTTGAAAGCATATTCCATTCTCAGAGCTCCAGCTGTGAAGATACTTATCACAGTACACACTATACATGTTCCTTTGGTCAACTGCTTCCCACACATCCTTGGAACCATTCCTGCTCCTCTTCAGTGTTTACAGCCTGGAGATTTTTGCAGATTGTTATCACATCCATTAAGATACACAACACAGAACTGCAGGCAAGAAAAACACTGAGCTGACCTTGCAGGGCTGCCTGTGGCCTCTGGAATGACACAAAAGCCACACAGAGACAGGGGAGTCAAAAAGTTAAAGGGAAAGAAGGACAGGGAAACAAGAGTTTAGACAACTGTGAACTGCACACTGAAAAGAGCCCTGTAAGACAGAGTCAATAATTTCGTGGGTCTGGGGGAAGAGCAGAGAGAATCAGTGATCAAGTCAAGAACCAGGACTAGAGTTTATGAATAAGGCACTCTTTTTGATGCAAACACAGCAGCCAAACACCAGACCAACTGGATAATTAAGTTTTATAGCCTTGCTTGCTCACCCATACTAGATTTACACACACATCTCAAACTGAATATGTTAATACAGCACAGTAACAAATTTCTGTAGCACAGAAATTTTCTGAGCACTCTAATGAGAATTTTTAAGACTAAAGCTTTTTTCCCTTTCAGTCCTGCAAGCCCAAGTGACAGAGACCCTGTAGTTGGGAAAACTCTGGACACAGCTTCTTCTCTGCAGCATAAAATCCTAACAAGTAGGGCAGGAAGGGACTCAAATATAATAAGTCAGCTCCACCATTCTCCTGCCCAGAGCAGGACCAACAATACCCACATAGTCCATGGCAAAGATTTGCCTCATTCCCCCTGAAAATCCCTGGTGCTGGATGTTCCCCAATCCCAAGGCAATCCCTTCCAGTCCTTCCCCTCTTTGCCATTTGGCTGTCCTTGCTAACATCTAATCTGGTTCTGGGCTGCAATTCATACATGTCTATTGCTTCTTTTATTAATCAAGAACAGAGCAGATCCCTCCTTTCCTCACTGCAGCACCTTTAATAAATATGAGCACTGTGAATATCCACAACAGCACAATCCAGGAGGGACACTGGCAAGAAATACTGATGCCACCTGCTTGTGTGCTGAGAGAACATGTGCCTGGGGACAGGCAGAAAGAAACCTGTTTCAGCAGAAACTCTGCTGCTGTTGAATTTGTATTTCTCCAAGCGTGGGGAGATGGCAAAAAATGCCACAGCAGAACAGACCAAGCACTCATCAGACCTCCCAAAACACTCAGGATAAAACCCAGCAGAAAAAAAGCATTAAAACAGAAAATATCAATAGGGGCATTGGTGGTTCCTTTTGTGAGTTTTTCCTGTGCTGAGAAAATAGGAAAGGAATTTTTGAAATACCGAGTAAGGGGGAGGACTGTGCTTTGGGGAGAAGCTGGGGTTTGTGTGTGTTTGCTGGGGACTCATTCTCCAGGATCTGTAGAGTCTGTGTGAACCAGAAGCCTCCATACACCAATCCTGCAGTCTCCAGGCATGCAGCTGTCTTGGAATTCGTGTGCCAGGAAGTCTGTTAAGAAATCTGACAGTGATTCTAATAAGGTACCAAACTCTTGGGTAGTGTGTGTTTGCTCCTCCTCACCTCCAGCAGCCTGGCTGTGTGATGTGGATGTGGGTCAGGCTGGAGCAAGAGTTTATTTCACTGTGTACAGCCCTTTCATACCATTTGCTGCATTTCTGCCCCCTATTTAATAACTCATGTAATTATGAAATGTACAGAAAGAGGAGCCCCTTGGGTTTAAAATTAGCAAGAGCTGACTGCTTTGTTCAGCTGCAACCCAGCTAAAAGCAACCGTGAGGGGAGACCCTTGTGTGGGAACACTCAGAGGAGCAGAGGGTATAATTCTTTAAAAGCAAAACTTTAATAGTACTGGGGAAAAAAAATTTAAAAAGAATTTTCATCAGGACTGAAATAAGAGGCCTTCAAAGTCAGTTTTGTGCTGCTCTGAGTATTTAGCTGAACACCAGCATGATAACTCCTGGTACAGTCACTCCCTATTGCAGAAACAAATCTCTTCCTGCAGAGAACCAGTGCAACATAGTCACTCTAACATCGTAATATTCAAATCCAATCAATATTTTAATAAATTTGCCTAATCTTTGGGCATTGCTGAAACCCTGCAGGGCCAGGAGAACATTCTCTCTAAGAAACAAAGGCACTTGAATAGCAGATTTTTCAAGTGTTCTATGATGTTTTAAATCATTGTGTTCATTCTAACACTCCTGTTAGTTTTATTTTTCTGCCTTAGACCAGGCTGCATTTTTAACTTCTGTTTCTAGAAATGTAAGATGGAATAGTCTTACATTATAAGGTTGAACTGAACCCCACTTGTTGCAATCTGGAAGATGATGGCCCCATTTTCACACTGATCTTGTTTTAAATTGGATGTACAGAACTCCAGCAAGACCTTCACCATGATTTTCATTCCCACTCTAAGCCACATGGAGACCTCAGGCTCAGAACAAAGAAAATGCAATACAAACATTCGCTTATTAAAATATCTACATTCTTCCACATCTAAACGTGCTGGTAATTTCCAGCCACATTTCAACCTGTAAAATTTCTAATTACCAGGCCCATCAGACAGTTTAGGGTTAAGCCACTTCAGGGAGTAAGGAAAGAGGCCCATCTGTGCAGAGATGACTTGCTCCTCTATAGGATAATTAAAATCAGAATAAGAGATGTCATGATACACAGCATTTTCCCACTCCATTTCTCCTCCCTCTCTCTGAAAAAGGTTCCAATTATACATTGAAAAAATGGGGCAATGTCAGCTATGAATTTCTGGACTGTTTCCACTTTCTTTATATTTCTTTAACCCTGTTTTCTCCAACACACACTATCCTGACTGTCCATAATTTCTTCATCATTCTCATTCCTACCTTCAAATCTTACTGCCTTTCCTCCTGCCTGCAAAAGGCATGACAGTCACACTGTCTTCTGCTTAACAGGCCATGTACAGTTAATTTCCCCCCAACCCTCTTTGTTTGTTTGTTTTAGGAATGACAGCCTATCCAGTTCCCAGCACCTGGTGCACACACAGATATTCCACGGCCCCACTGCTCCTGTCCTCAGTGCCCCTCTGCCTTGCCCCATGCCATCCTGCCCTTGTGCCTCTCCCACATCTCACACAGATCTTCCACCGCCTTTTCACCATCCTCTGCCCTGGCCTTTGCATCTCTCTGGTGTCAGAGTCAGCCCTTGTGTCAAACAGACACAGGAAGGGCAAGGAAGAGCCCTAGTGCAAAAGTCTGGTGCTGCCTGAAATGCAGGATCCATTCTAGCCAGGGGCTCTTGCTCCTCCAAAGCAGCCTCAGGACAGAGGCAGCAGTGGGGACTGCACTGTGCTGGGACATGACAATCTGCCTGTGCCAGCCCTGAATTTTGTGGATGGAAGGGATTTACAGCCCCAAGGAGGCTGCACACACAGGAAGCAGCACCTGGAGATGCAGAAGCTGAAAGAGGAGAGAAGAAAGGATACACCATAAAGGAGAGACAGGGGCACGAGTGCAAGCTCCTGCCACCAAGAGGTGGATCCCAAAGGAAGAGTCTGGAACTGTGATGGAGGGGGGAATGGAGAAAATCCAGCTGGCTCAGTCAGCCCCTGGAGCCAGAGGGAAGCAGGGAGGCAAAACAGCCCAAAATGGGCTGCTGTGGGTGCTAAGGAGAGTAAATGCAGGGCTGCACTTGTGCATCAGGTACAGGATGCATTTTTGGAGAAGAAAACCTTGGATTCATTCCCAATTCTGCTACACAGGCTTGGGGGTTCCAGCTTTCAGGCTGCACCTGCTCTTTCCCACTTTGCTCCCTGTCCGTACCAGCAGGACCTGGGGGTTCAAGGTCACACCTCATCTCCTACATGGGGTTTTACAGAACACACCATACACTGCAAGAACCAAAGTCCCTAAGAGAATGAGGAAAGCACCAGAGCTGGCTGTGGGCCAGAGCCTTGTGCTGGCAGCAGTTCAGTGACACAGCAGAGACTGAGCTGGAGCTTGTACCGCATGCTTTACTCCAAGGGCCATGACGCAGCTGCCTCTGGAGTCTGCCTCTTTAATACTTTTGTTAACAGTGTTAAATGTATGATACAGGAGTGATTTAACTCTGGCAATACAAGCTCTTGTTGTGAACCCTATCTTTCCCATGGAAAGTTTTGTTATTGTTACAAGTTTTGATGGTTGGTGCAGCAGCTCTCAACAGCAGTGATTATGACAACTTTAACATATGTGAAAACACTAAAACTTTCCCTGAGCATCCTCCACATCCCAGATCCACCTGAGGTATGGTTCCTTCAGGGAAGCTTGGGGTCTCTTCAATTGTCTCCTGTGAGGTGTATGGCCTTTGCTGTTCTAGCCAGAGACATCCCAAACACTGGCCTTTGCTGCGTCACCCTGAGCAGTAACACCCACTTTGCCTCTGAGCATGATCTGTATGTTAAACACAGGCTAAACAGAGGTTTTCACACCTTAGCTGGTTTGTGCAGGTTTCAGCAGTTTCTCCACTGAAGTTGGCAAGAATTCCCACGGTGTTTGTAAAGCTTCAGTTCTGCTGTGAAACGAAAATTGACATTTCAGCACAACACTAAATTCCAACAATTAGGCTTAAATTAAAGTTCTACTGTATTCCCTAGAAGTAAGGTTTTCAAAACATAAAGGGAAGCAATATTATGCTAAATACCAATTCTGTCCTCTCTCATGTAATAATCAGTTTGCAATCATGCCATTCGTTCTAATGGCTTTGCATACATTTCTTGCTAGAGCTGTCACATAAAAGGCTTACACTGGGAACCCAGCAAGTTGGCTATTTCTCTCTAATTTCAAAGGTATTCAGAAACACTGGTATTAACTGAAAAGCATTTGCAAGACTTGATGACACAGTTAATTTCATTGCAATTGACCAGAGGATGAAGTAGCACACACATAGATATAACACACACAGAGCTCACCAGTGAGGCTGGAACAGCAAAACTGAGAAGATAGGAAGTGCTATCAGCATCACCCTGTAACTTGAATACCTGTCCATTGCATCTGTACACACATAAATCATAAAGATAAACTTTACTGTTGTGCTACTTCACCATATTTTCCCTGCCCCAGTGCAGCAGGCAGTGCTTACTTAATGAACAGCCACTCGATATTTTGTTTTCTCATCAGTGCTCAATGCACAGCCTAAATCTTATTTATTGCTCCCTGTTTAAACCTTACTCTGCAGACAATTATTCTCGAGCTTTCCACTGTGCCTATCAGGACAGTATTTAGCACCCACCATCAAAACTTTGAGTCTGTGCTGCTAAAATCTGGGAGGAAATCTGCCAGCCACAAACCCCTGTTATTAATGGAAAGCATCCCTTGACTCTAACAGCAGGCAGTGAACTCTTGAATCACAAGTTTGCACTTTTTTACTCAGGGATCTCAATATCTCGAGGGATATCTACACTTTAAAGACAACCAATTCCTACACTAGCTCTGCACTGATTCAACACCACATGGATAGGGATAAATGAGACATTGATCTCTCCACAAGAACCCATGACCATGCTTTTAGGCTTCAAAGAAAACCAGGAACTGCCACACAAGCGTCTGTGCACATGGAGAAATGCAAGAGAGCAGCGCCAAAGGTGGGAACAGTGCAGGAGGAGGGCAGGAGGACCCTGAGGGTCTGGTCATGCTATAAAGCACAGGCTCTCCCTGCAGAGTGTGCCTGTCTGGCAAGGGCCCAGCAGCCCAGGGACCTCCTCTGCTCTTCCCCATTTGTTAGGCAGATTGTTAAAATGTCCTCTGCAAACTGAACAGGGCAGCACAGGGCAAAGCAGCTCCCAGAGCACTCCCAGGGTGTTCCCAAACACCCCAACAGCAACAGCAGCCCCCCCGTCCCTCCCTCCCTGCAGACAAACCCCAGCAGCACCATCCCACAAAATGGCCAAACTGCAGCCCTGCTGAAAAAGCAGAATAAAATGAAATCTCTCTTAGCACAAAGTTTCCTTGGGTAGAAAACTGCATTTTTTTTTCTTTTTACTACACAGGTTTAAGCCCTTCTGCTTTATCCTAAGTTACATTCCAACCTTCCACATATTCAGACATAGTCTGTTGCCAGACTCCTAGAGAACTTTAGAGCTTGACATGTCAAAACACTCATTCTGTTTGGGTTTCTAAAGGCTGAGGATGACCCTAAAACTGAGGCCAGGCACTACAAGATGACTTTTACAGTGACTTTACATTGCACAATCTGCTGCAGGAAACCAAGGATAAATAATGGGATGTCTATTCCATACGAGCATGGATGTGAGTGAATCCATCTGTTCATTGACATGGTCAAGGTACCAAATAAAACTGACCTGCTAACCTATCATTAGCACAACAGTCAGAATCTTTAAAGAACAACAGAAAAAACATATTAGAAGTGCTAAAACCGTGGTTCAACTGTTCTGGCCACCAACAGGAAACTTGCTGAATAGAGTGACACAGAAGAAATGATAGTTTTTGAAGTACAAGAAAGGCTTCTGAAAATACAGATCATTTGTATATTGTATCAAACAGAAGAGACTTCTCTATATTTTAGCATAAAATGTTAAAAGCTCTTAAAAAAGTCTCTAAAAAAGCTTTGGAGCCTCCTGTGGCTACACACATATTCCGATAGGACTAATCTGATCCACTTTTTGGAAAGGATATTAATCCTTTTTGGGAACAATCTTTGTAGAAGAAGGTGTGGAAATGCATCTAGTCAGCTACTTCACATGATAGCTGGGAGAGCATACAGAGAGGATGTTTGTACACTAAATATTGGGAACAGAGAGTTAATTATTTCCTATGCTGCAAAGTGGAGACCTTAAAACTGAGTTTCTATAAGCAGCAAGGATAATGGACGGAAAGGTTGCAATGATTACAGCAGCTCTGGATCAACTTTGCAAAATTCACAACTTTCAGAGGGCCAGAAATGAGTTTCATCAGACAAACCTAGACTGAAGCATCTCTATTTAGACAGTTTCACTGAGTCCTGTGCAAACACAGAGAACAGCAGGAGAGAGGGCCCAAGGTGCAGCCCTGCTCTGCAGTTTGTGTCCCTGACCTGCTGGGAAGGGGCAGAGCTGTTGTGTTTATTTTTTCTTGCTGTCTGCCTTGGGGCTAAAGGTGACACCATTTGTTTCTGTTTATTTATTCTGAGCTTTTGGCTCACTTCTGTTCATTATCCTGGAGCTGCTGGAGAGAGCCCAGAGGAGGCTCCAGGATAAGCAGAGGATGGAGCAGCTCTGCTGGGAGGAAAGGCTGGCACAGCTGGCATTGTTCACCTGGAGAGGAGAAGCTCTGGGGTGAGCTCAGTGTGGCCTTGCAGGGCCTGAAGGAGCTGCAGGAAAGATGGAGAGAGACAACTGGCAAGGGCTGGAGGGACAGGACACAGGGAATGGCTCCCAGTGCCAGAGGGCAGGGCTGGATGGGATCTTGGGAATTAGGAATTGTTCCCTGGCAGGGTGGGCAGGCCCTGGCACAGGGTGCCCAGAGCAGCTGGGGCTGCCCCTGGATCCCTGGCAGTGCCCAAGGCCAGGTTGGACACTGGGGCTTGGAGCAGCCTGGGACAGTGGAAGGTGTCCCTGCCATGGCAGGGGTGGCACTGAGTGGGCTTTGAGGTCCCTCCAGCCCAGGCCATTCTGGGATTCACACAGCAGTTGTGTGGTACCTTTGCTCTGTTCAGGGTGGATAAAGCCTTGATTTCCCGTTTGATTTCCCAAAAGTCAGGCAGTTCACCACCACTCTGGACTGACCAGTCACAGCACCTTTCAGGATGCACTTTACAGTGGTTAAACATAAAGGAATATAACAGCAGCATGTGATGTTATTTGAAGTATATCCTGTCTTTTGGTTAATGCATACAGTTCATTTAGCATCTGCTCTATAAATATCGCTTCCTCTTTCCACATCTTCCTAGCACACACCACTGTTTCCATGTGATGATGAATCCTACTGCAGGCAACTGCAGGAAACGTTGTAATGTTCTACATTAGAGCACAGCATTAAACAAAGGGCACTTTATGCTGCAAAGAATAGACCTCCAGATTTGCATTCCCTTGACCACTGAATCTCAAAAGGCAGCATTGCTCAAACTTGGAACCCTTTGTCTTTAGCGAAATTTTTCGAAAGCTTTTGCTTTTGCAAGGTGCACATCCCTCTGTTCCTCTGACTTCATCTTGCAGTCTGTCTGATGAGGATCACAGACAGAAGTCTCAGATGATGCATCAGTTTGCTCTCAGAGAGATTAAAAGGGCTGCAGAGTGGGGATGTGAGAACAGTTCTTCTGGAACAAAGCAGCAAAGAAAGGAAAACACCCCCAGAGTGAAAATTAGAAGAGAAACGACATTGGAAGGGACAAATTGGAAATAACGAGGTAGAAAACAAAAGGCCCAAGAAAGCAGAGGTGTGTTTCTAGCATGGAGTTGTGATGATACAAACCACAACCAAGGCAGGTATCAGGGTCCACCATCAGCCAGTGGCAGCCTCCCTTTGCCTGGATCATTTTCCTTGCAAAGCATTCATTTCATCTGATGGTTTAAGTACTTTTCTCTTCCTGTTGTTGGCTGCCTCTTCAAAAGCTCTAGGCATTTCATTGCCACGTCTGTCTGGAGATATTCCATTGTGCTGCAGCAGGCTTCTCTAGAAACCAGCAATATGTGTGCCTTCCTCCTTTTTCTTCTCTTTTTTTCCCCTTTCTCACTGAGGAAGGCCCTGAAGCCACATTCTCATTAAATCTTTATGGCTTTTTAAAATAAGAAGCTATTGTCCCATATACCTCCTTAATTATGCACCAATCAAAAAGTTTGAAAGAACAGCTCTGCCTGTGACAAGCAGGAGCAATGGAAAGGGAAGAAAGCTAAGGAATGACTGCTTCAGCTGTTTTCCTGTAAAACGGGAACCTGTGTAGGCACAAAGATGGCTTGGCACAGGAAAGGGACTAAATGCTCATAAGGGAAAAACATTCTGTCTAAGATTCTATTTTTGTCAGAATTATATTCTTATTTAGAGGACGTATATGTGATTATTTACTGCCTCAAGTAGGCTTCGTGGTGCTCATAAATCAAACAAATATTCAAAAGAAACGTTTGGAAAACTCTTCAACTTCAAGTGACCACACTGAGGCACCTGGAGCTCGAGCATTAGCAGTGATTTAGAAATGAAGCAGCTTATTACTTTAGTAATACCTAACTAGACAGGTTCACACATGGAATATTTAACGAGATAAATTATGGCACATGCCTGGTGCCTGTGTAAATTGCTTTTGCCCCAGTGACAGTAAGGCCAAAACCAAGAGAATAAATTTATAAAATAATACCAATGGTATGATCTGGAATTTCTTTGTCTAATTCCAAATCAGGTTTGCACTGATTCATTCATGAGATTTGGAAGTAACATTACAGCTTCATACAAATAAAGAAGCTTTTAGACAAATTGCAGAAATCTCTAGAAGAAAAAGTTATTTCTACCACAGAAGTAAATGCTGTAATATGGTGATAGTTCTGACATCATGAGTTGATCCCCTAGGTTAATGCTCCATGGTCTGGGAAAGATCAGGAAAAAGCACCTCATCTAGTTTTCCCTCTGTGTGGAACTGCTAGTGAGAGTTTAGGCTTAGGCTTCTTCAGTTGAAGTTTAGATGAAGGTTATGAGCAGAGTTATCATTTTTCCTCCCCCAAGCTGCGAGGCTGCACCCCGTTGGGAATGCTCCTGGCTGCAGCAGGAGCCAGGGCTCTCCTGCCCTCCACACTGAGCTCTCAGCAATGCCACTTGTATTCCAAAATCCCACCCTGGACACGAAGCAAAGGTTCCCCGGGGATTAAATGCTTTTCTAAACCTACATGATATAGGAAATAAATTAACATAATTATTCAAAGCTACTTTTTCATTAAACCAGCAGCACTTGCACTGCAATGAACATCCCTTTTTGTGCATTTTGAGCTGTTTAACCAGGGCAGGGTTATCCCTGAGTGCAGCAGTGCTGGGCACAGACACTCGGGATGGGTTCCCCCAGGGCAGAGAAGGGGTGAGTCCATGCTCAGCAGCCCTGGCTGTGTGCCCAGGCCCAGGAGAAGCAGCAGGGAGCTGTGGCTGAGCTCAGCCCAGGCTCTGTCCTGGCCCTGCAGCTCCTCCGGCAGCAGCAGTGACAGATGTTGTGCACGGGTAATCCCTCATCCCTCTAATCCCTGCAGAGGGGGAGGATGGATGGGCACCAGGCACTCGGGAATAAGGAATGTGGAAATGTGTACGTTGGGGCTGGAATAAACAGTATTGAATAAACATATTAATAACAATACGGGCTTTGGAGTGAGATTAGCTGCTGACACAAATAGCATTTATTCACACTACAGGGAGTGATTCCAGAGAAACAACATGAAAGTGCACAGACAAGTACTGCTAAATCAAAAAAGCTTTGCATAAAGCAACAGAAAAAAAAAGTGTGTGGGGGGGATATGACAAGAGAAGTGATGATGTTTCTTCTTTTTACAAGTGCATAACAAAAAAAATTAAACAGCTGTAGCAGCTACAGGTGCAAAGGAGAAAACAGGGGGATCAAATCAATGTTTATCTTCAAACGTTCACAACTCTTACAAGTGTGGGACCTGAACAGAGAAGGGAACAGTTTGGTTGTACACCCTGACATAGCTCATCACTAAAATCAGGCACCATTTCATTTTGTGGTGTGGAATTGCCTCTTTAGAAATGTCACCACAGAAACAGAGTGTCTACCTTCCATTTGCTGTGGGTGAATCCATCATGTTCACATCTCAACACTTGCTTAAAATGCTCTAAATTTGTCATCTGCTGTTCCACTAAACACGGTTGATTCAAAGTCAAGGCCTCAGTTACAGCTGGAAGCATCAGGCAGGTCTGATTTTTGCAAGTTTGGCCCCTAAAAATGAAATTATCCAAAGGTGTCTCAGGCTCTCAAATCTGCTTCAGCAACCTTCAATTCATACAGGTGATTTTATCTGAGATTTCTGCTGACAGGCTGAGCAGAAAATAACAGTGATTTCTGGAAGGAGTGGAAAAAAGAGCTGGGAGGTGGCTGGTGCAGCAGGAGTGGAACAGTGAGGGATGCAGAGAGGGGCTGGAGGCTCCGGGAAGCACCCAGGGTTTCTGCCTGGAATGAAAGGGACACGTGGGTTATCCTGATCCCAGGGATTTACCATTGTGCAGGTAAGCATTCAGAAACATCAACCCCCAGAACTGCACCTTCAAATGCAAAATGTGCTCTGGTGCACCAGTGCTGAGGAAAGTGCTCAGCTTGAAAGGCAGGAAGAACAAATGGGAAACAATGGGAAGTAATTATGTTTGTTTTTTTCACTTTCTGTCCCTAATTTTGCTTTAACCAGGCATCTGCTGTATAATACTGTCTTCATATGCAACAGATACAGAATTCCATGCATTTTAAAGGACCCATGTATGGTTTCAGTGTCAGACACAAGCAAAGCCTTTCACTGGGTGAAACCTGACCACTGACTCCATCAAAATGACACATAAAGTTCTTAAGTGCTTTACTGTCCTTTAACCTCACCTTTTTTCCATTGTTTTCCAAGCCAAAAATTTAAGGAGACAGAAAGAACAAGCAAAGAAAATAGAAAGTCCTCTATCCTTGGCATACCTTCTGCTCTGACAAGTCAGGAAGATGATTGAAAGCCAGTGAAATTTCCCAGATTTAACTGAATATTTCATGTATTCAGCACAGAGAAATGACTTTTTATTCTTCAGTGGTCTCACAAGGAATAATGGAAGTGAGCTCTCATTAATAAAGTGCTTGTGATGAGTGCTTGTTCATGAATCCTGAATAAGCAGAGTTGAGTAAACTCTTTCTCTGACAAACTGAACCACAAGTCAATTGGAATCTTTTTACAGCTTAAGAAATTGGCTTTAATTCCATTTTTCATGACGAAAATGCATTCTGCTGGACATATAGGACACAAAGTCTGAGTTTCTGTGGATAATTATGGTCAACTCAAGACTGACAACGACTTTCAAGATGAACCTGATGCATTTTTAAAAGGACCAGACTCAGCGTCCTGATGTCAGTCCTAAATGGTGATGTGGTTGCTTTCAGGGAGCCAAATAAAACTTGGGAGACCAGACCTTCACTTTATCCTCTGTCCACAGGCATCCTCACTGATTTTGGCTCTGGCACTTCCTACCTCTGCACTGAAAAAATGGGAGTAAAGTCCTTTTCAGTCTCAGGGCTATTGTAGGAAGAAGAAGCACGTGGAAAATGAACCAGACTCTCAGCTGTCAGGGATGAAGGCTGCATATCTGACACTAAAAAATGTTCTCCCATTGTGTGCTTTGAGGACTGGCACATCCCTCAGAACATGTACCTGTGAGGAAAACAGGAGTGTGACATTTCCTTGCTTTTTGAGAGCTGAGGGCAGCATAAATCTCATCCCACAAACAAACCTGGCTTCCCTTTCAGTGGGGTGGCACGAGCTCCTTCTACTGTGCCAGTCACAGCCAGGCCCCATGGAATCCTCCTCACACTCACAGTGAGCTCCCCACGAGCTGCCAAAATCTGTCAGAAGGGGAAAAGCACCTTAAAGCACCCAGCACATCTGGAAGAGATAGCAGACTGCTTCCAGAGGAGAAAAAAAACCTGAAATGCAGTGGTAAAACCTCTGCTGAAGCACAGTTAGTGGAGGGATTAGAGAAGTGGACTCTGCTGGAGGGTGAACCAGGATCGTGGCACTTTCCTCATCAGAAACCACAACACAAGGACTGAAGGGTCTGTACCCAGCAGTGTGGCAAATGCTGACACAATTCCAGCTGCTCCCTGTCTGAGCACTCCATCTCTGCTGCCTGCCCACTTGTGCCTCCCGGAGCAGCAGGAGGAGCCCGGGAGGCTCCCTGCCCTGGGGCTGTGAGAGCACCCAGGGAGTTTGTCTGTGAGCTGCAAGGATCTGCTGCTGTTCCTCTGTCCTGGCAGGGACAGAGCAGACCTGGCAGTGCCATGGGGAGGGAGGGCTGCTTCCACAGCTTGCACATTTCCCTAAGATTTGCATTCCCAAAAGGCCACAGAACTCACTCTGAAATCACTCGGTGTTCTCCTGACAGCAGCAGTGAAAAACCATTCAATGGAAAAGGAGCTCAGTGCTTTTTTATGGGAGGGCTCAGAGCTCAGGCCAGAGAATGGCAAAACCCTTCTGGTGTGTGGGATGAACCCTCCCTGTTGCCATCATCACTGCTGTCCTGCCTACTGAACACAAGGAGAACAGCAAGTTGTGCACCTAGCTGGCTGTGATGGTGTTTTCCTCGAGGTGCTGCCTCTGTACAGCTCTGCACCGGCCCTGAGCAGAGGTTGTGTCCACAGCAGCACAGAAATAAGTCTGGGATGCTGGGTTAGTTTACAGACACCTTTGAACACACAGTTTCCATGTTGTTGTTGGGTTTTTTTTTCCTAATTCTTCCCTCTGCAATTTTATTACTGACTTTCCTTTACCATCCAACACTCTAAACAACTAAACTTTGAAACCAAGCAGAAGTACAAAGCCTCCAAATGAGCCCAGAATTTCCCATGGCTAAATTGTCAGGCACGATCCTTATGGAAGTACCTAAAAGTAAACCTTATAATCTAATTTTTTACCCTTATTTGTTAAGCAGCAACACTAATGATTTGACTGTGAAACACTTATGCATATGAATGAGCTTTTACATAAGGCCTGATTTTAATTAAAAAGCAAACCCAACTTTAAAACAAACCCAATCCAAACCCAGCTTCCAGAACCAGAAAAAGGAAAAAGCTCTGGCAAGTGGGGCAGTAACACTGCAACTGGTACCAGCTATTAAACAGAGCTATGCTACTGTAATTTTATGGATTCTTTTAGAAACCACAAAGAAATATGCATTATCTGCCAGAGGAAAGATAAACAAGATTGAGGCAAAAGGAAGAGTTCAGAGGTTACTGAGAAAAGGTGTTTGAAAGAAATTGGTTCCAGGGAAGAAAAGGGCTCAGGAGAAAAGGGCAGGCAGCCAGGGAAGGTCAGGGCTGGAACAAAGCAGGCATGGGCAGGGCTAGAAAGAGAGCTGGAAAATGCTCTGAGAAAGTGTCCAAGAAGTTCTGCAAACAAGGATCAGTAATGTGGTTTCTCCTCCACTGAAATAACTCAACAGAAGGACACAAGCTGGATCTTCATCTCATTGAGTGACATTGACATAATTTTAGAGGAAAGAGATAATTCCTGATCCATATTCCTATATTTCAGAAATCAGGTTTCAATCTGTACATACTGTTGCAAGACTTTTGATCCCATAGCCTGCACTTCCTAATTTCTTTACTAAGGTCTAGCAGAAGCAGTTCATTACTTGGCTTCTGATGAACAAATTCAAGCCAATGCCTGGATAATTTTTCATCCTTTTTTTTTTTTTTAATGAACAAATCAGAAGTCCAATATTTGAAATTGTCGTTCTCAATACTTAATGATGACAAATTAATAGCACAGGCATAATTTCATTTAAAGCATTTAACTTTCTATATCTTTAGAGAGAATTAAGAGTTCTGTTACATTTCAAATTAAGTAATTCCAACCAGCAGTCAATGCAAAGTATCTTGATAAATACTAAGCATTTTCTACTCTCATCTCTGATTTTAGCCCTCTATCTGCTTCATGCTTGAACTCTCAGTTTTCCCATCTTTCCTTCACAAGTGTCCATCAGTGCAAATACCTGTAAATCACCTGTTTACCCCATACACTTAACCAGGTATAGCTGTGCTACTGCTGAAGATCAAAGCACCAAACCCACAACTTCTATTTCTTTCTCTGTAACCCAACTCTCTGTTTACAAAACCTCTTTTTTTTTTTTAATTTCCTCACAGAGCAGGCTTTGGCAATCTCCTTCTCAGCAGCAGAAATAAACCCTTTGGGCTCCAGACTACTGCTCTGTTGCCCTCCAGTTTGCTCTGTGTATCAGCAGAGATGTGACCCTCAGCCAGCCCCAGGGCACTTTGAGGCTCAGATTCATGGCCCCAGCCCAGGGGTTCTCACGTGGCTGCCTGGAGCTCAGCACTCCCACTGGAGAGGGAAGCAGCAATGTATTTCCTTTATTTATTCACATTTTTCTCCAAGTCCATCATGGTGCTGGTCGATCAGCTCTGATCAATGCTAAGGTGTCAGTTTAGATGTAAACCCTTTAAAAAGCTGCACTTTGGGGCTTAACAATAATCAGGAGGTCTCCAGCCAACATATTTATTGAGCCTGAAAGCATCACCCTCAGACCAAATGTGTTTGACCCTTTGTTCACATCACTGCAGCAGAACCTTAAGCAGCGTTTTGCACTGGAATACTCCTAAATATCCCAACTCCAGAAATTAACTCCTTGGTAATTTGATTTGTAATTCAGCTTTCAAGGCTTTCCTGCTTCCTTGTGTGCTGCAAGTTAGGCTGCTGTGCAGACTATAGGGACTCTGGGGACCACCCATTTCCCCCAAAGAAAACCCCAAAATCTCCCAAGCAGTGTTTCCATACAGCCCTTCAGGGCACACCTGCAAAACCTTATTTCCTTTAATGTTCTCTAGTGGCATGAATTAATCTCTTATCAGGTCAGGAGCCCAGAGAACATTACAAAAGGGTTTCCAGGTGCAGGGTTTTAGCTGCTCTCTGTGCTTTCAGCACAGAGCTGTGCTGACACCACTTTGCCCCAGGAGAACACATTTGGTTTTGTTTAGGTGAAAATGTCATAAGCAGCTTTGAAGCCTTTCTGAATATTCGTTTTTGGGAAACAAGTCTTAAAAGTTCACTGTTCTACTTCTTTCAAGGGGAAATCACAGATATTGAGAGCTGCAGAGATGGAGATGTGGCTGGAGCATCTCTGATGAGGAGATACTGAGGGAGCTGGGAGAAGGCTGAGAGGAGACCTTATCAATGCACACAAATATCTGAAGATGATGGGGCCAGACACGTCTCAGTGGTGCCCAGCCACAGGATAAGGGGCAGAGGGCATGAGGGGGAACACAGGACATTCCATCTGAATACAAGGAAAAACTTCTCTGAAGGTGACAGAGACTCGAGCAGGATGCCCAGAGAGATTGAGTATCTTCTCACAAGATATTCAAAAGCCACTTGTGTCACTTGCTCGGGGGTGACCCTGCCTGGGCAGGGGGCTGGACCGGATGATCTCCAGAGGCCCCTTCCAACCCCAACAATTCCTTGATATTCTTTTGGTACTGTGTAGATTTGCTGATATGAAAACATCAAAAAAGACACTGCAGGCGACCCCTGAGAAGCTCCTCTAGGATCTCCTTTGCATCACACCAGCACCTGCATTAAAGAAGGTTTGGCCACAGAGCAATGCAAAAACTTTCCTCTCAACAAGCCCTAAGTGTAGCCCATTCTGGAAAGCATGCAGAGCAAATTAGTCATCTAAAAGCTCCTATTTTGGCATGGGGAGAGGTAAAATGCTACACTGATTTCCCAAGTGTCTAAAAAGTAGATCAAGTGACACTAAAATGAAATTGTCAAACTGGAAAATTATTTTCACCGAGATAATCTTTATGCTTCAGAAATAAGTATTGCAGAGGATTTCCAGTCCAGCCCAACTCTGATGTGCAATATCCCTTTATCAACTCTTCCCTCTTGTCACACATTCATTTCTGCCCTTTTTCTGAAGATAGTTGCAATCAGCCCCTAACATGGTACTCATGAGGGTCTGGTGAGGATTGGGGATTACAAGATTTGTGGTGAGTGAACCCATGGATTGATACAGAATATTTTGCTTCTGACCCTGTCTAAATTCAATCCTTCCCTATATACTTTATCCTAATTAAATCAAATTTCCATTGATGTTCATCATAAGTCATAGGAAGAGCCCAGTCCAAAATGCACGTGGCTTCTCTGCTCCCATCTGCTCCATGTTCCTTTGCTCCAAATAGTGCAAAAAGTACAAAATCCTGGAGAGTCCTGTAAAACAAACCTGATCTCTGGAAACAACTTAAGAAGGACATGGAACTGTTGGAGAGAGCCCAGAGGAGGCCACGGAGGTGCTGAGGGCACTGGAGCACCTCCCCTGTGGAGCCAGGCTGGGAGAGCTGGGGCTGCTCAGCCTGGAGAGGAGAAGGTTGTGTGGAGAGCTCACAGCTCCTTCCAGGGTCTGAGGGGCTGCAGGGAACCAGAGAGGGACAATTCCTCAGGAACTGCAGTGCCAGGACACAGGGAATGGCTCCCAGTGCCAGAGGGCAGGGCTGGATGGGATCTTGGGAATTAGGAATTGTTCCCTGGCAGGGTGGGCAGGCCCTGGCACAGGGTGCCCAGAGCAGCTGGGGCTGCCCCTGGATCCCTGGCAGTGCCCAAGGCCAGGTTGGACACTGGGGCTGGAGGAGCCTGGGACAGTGGGAGGTATCCCTGCCATGGCAGGGGGTGGCACTTGGTGATTTTTAGGGTCCTTTCCAAACCCTTCTGTGATTCTATGATCCTTAACTCCATACGGAAAACCTTCTGGAAGGTTCTCTGTTTGAACCAATGCAGAGTTCAGACTCTGCACTGTCAGGCAGCAGCTGCTCTCCTGCCCACAGAGGGCACATGGTGTCACAGGACACATAGCTGAGCTCTGGGGAAAGCTGCTGGCCTGCCTGCCAAGCAACACAGGAGCTGCCCCTTATGCTCTGGGGGTTGCTCATCTCTGAGATCCAAGTGTTTTCTTCCCTCTGCTGTATCACTTGCAGCACTGGAAAGGTGGGAATATCTCTTCACATCCCATGATACAGTGACATAGGACCAATGCAGTGTCCTGAATTTGAGCAGCTGCAAACATGAACACCCCACTTGTGGATTCTCACTTCTCCACATCTCTCCTGGTACTTGCAGATTTGGAGGTCTCTTTGGTCCCTGAGCAGCACATGAAAATAGTATTGTAATTTCAGAATGAACGACTATGGCATCATTTCATTAAGAGATGAGGGGCTGACATTCCTAAAAATACAACTTTGGTGCTAAACAGACACCTGGCATCACAAGCTGAAAGCGAACATTGTTTTAAAAGCAAAGCAAGCTTTTCAGTTGGGGCTAAAGTGGAAACTCTCCCTCCTTAAACCTACAGTGTCTCTCCACACTCCACTTCTCCCAGGACCTCTCACTAATGCTAATTAATGATGTTCCGGGTTACTGGAGCATTTCCTTGTCTCCCATCCTGCCACAAGAGGGAAAGACAGTCTGAATCACAGAGTTAGAGAGAAGACAGGGAAGAAAAACAACTCTTCATTTCAACTTTCTTCCTTCCTCTCCAGAACACACACACGCTGATTTCGAGCCTGCACTGATTTGTTCCATCCAGTTACATGATATTCCAACAGCAGGAAAATGCTTCACAGCATCAGAGTCCATCTGCAGGGAAATTTCCAAAGGGGCTGCTCATGGAACAAAGGAATTTCCAGTAGGACCTCTCACTTTTATCCTCTCTGAATTCTTGGCAGGCTACTTCGTAAAAAGGTTTGGTTGTTAGGTTTGGTTGGTTTTTTGATATTTCACTGTGTGAAGTCCTTTCCTGCTGCTGCAGAGATCGCTCTCCTGGCAACTGAATGTTACAGAGAACAGTTCTGGTGGCCCCAGTCCTGAACTTGGTGCCTACTCTGCCAAGGACGAGCACATGTGAGAGCCCTTTCAACTCTGCTCCTCCTCTCTGCAGGCCAGGCTGTGGTCACATCTCTGCTCCATCTTGGTGAATATGGCTTAACCCCAAGGGAAAAATCAGGCTTCAGACTTGTGAAACCCAGAAACAATCAAGATGGTCACTGCAAGACACAGGGAAGAAAGGAGCTGGGGCAGCATTTTCAGTATCGGATTCATATTTTTATACTTTGCTACAATTTCCCACCTGCGGTGCTCTTGAGTCAACCCTGGAATAAGAGCTGCAGGCAGCCGAGGACCCTCAGCTCCCAAAAAACAGAAGACGAAAAAAATCAGCTTCCTTTCTTCACAGTCCTCCAAGTGCTGTGTCAGAAAAAGCTGACAGGAGAAGCTGAGGAGACAGGATGGGGGTGAAGCTGTAAGAGATGCTGAGAAATCAGAGGGTTTACTATGGAATGTGGTACAGCAGCCAAGCTCCATGGCACTGGTTCAGGAAAGCAATTATAAACATTCCTAACTGCCTCCCTCCTCAGGAAACATCTTAATAAGACACTTATCTTTAAAAAATATCCTGTGTGCTGGGATGTATATGTCCTGAACTGGGGACTGCATCTGGAGGTAAGATCCTCATGGAAAAGGGGGTCTCACCCAAGGTCCAGAGAACAAAAAGTTCTTTTGGGAAGTTAAAAAAAATCAAAATGAGTTAACATTTTTATACTCCCGGCCAAGGAATCTTAAACTTGTGATACACTGAACACTTCCAGGGGTCCAGGGGCAGCCACAGCTTCTCTGGGCACCCTGTGCCAGGGCCTCCCCTCCCTCTCAGGGAACAATTTCCTCCTAACATCCAATCTAAACCTGTTCTCTGTCAGTGTGAAGCCTTTCCCCCTTGTCCTGGCACTCCAGGGTCCTGTAATTCCCTCTCTCCACCTTTCCTCCAGGCACCTTTACAGTGGCTACAGAGGTCCCTTCTCTCTACCTGGAACAGGCTGCAGCTCCATCATTCCAGGTCTCAATGTGACCACATCTGCAAAGGACATGACGGCTCCTAGGCATTTTCACAAAATTCCAAAACTTCCATAAAGCTACAAATGAATCAATGTACATCTGAAGGCTCGTTTTTACAGGCCACTGGGATTTTTGCCAGTCTCTGAGGCACCAACATTATTTCTGCCTGGCCTGGGTATGGGCAGAACTGAGCACAAACTTTCCCAGAGACACCAAACTAAGGAGTAAAGGATCATCCAGAGAGAGGCTCCCCTGCACCAAGAACTTGTGAGGAGTGGGCAAGAAAAAAGCAAGGCAACTGGGAGACACAGGGCACCCCACAAACAGCAGGGTTTAGGCTGGGGCTGGATGAGATCTCCCTGCTGGGGGGCTCCGGTGGCAATGTCCACTTCTAACGAGGTCCAACAGGCCCACCGAGGTGGCTGTTCTCTCTCTCTGTCTGATTTTATTCCTGCTTTCATACCCACAGGCCCTCTCCTTTATCCCATAAATCTTCCCTCACTTCCAGTACAAGCAGAAGCACAGAGAATTCATCATGAGAAATGGCATAACAATGCTGAGATGGGTTATCAGCACACTCCAGCTGAAAATGAGAGTGTGAAACAGCAAGGAAAGCAACAGCTCTTTAAGAGGTCTAAGGACCTCACTCCCACCAAAAGAAAATGAGAATAAGGAACCCAGACTCTTTTGTAACTCCTCCAACCATCATTTTCAGCTGCATAGAGGAAAACATCTCATCAAAGTAGCTTATCTACAGCACTGCAGCTAAACCAGTGTATAAACTGCCATAATTCAGTGTCCTTTGATAACTGGAAATTCTGGGAAAAGATAATCCTGCTCCTTCAAACATAAACATTGTTCTTCCCTTTAATATAATGCATATAAAAATACAGGATCAGGCCTGAGTAGGCAGGACACATGTGAAAGCCATTCAAGAATTTGCAGAGACCTCTGCTGTCTGTGTGAGTAGGGTGGGATATTTCAGCCCAAGTCTGTTTTGAAATACACCTAAAAGAGGAAGAAAAAGCAAAAGGTGAGAACAACTGCAGTTCAGTCAACAGAAACAGACAATGGAAAAAGATCAGCTAAAATTCCAAAAACTTTTGAGAAGATCGTAAAAGTTTCTGTTCCATCAAAAATTTTCAGGATGTTCACAAAATCCAGGAAAATACAACAAAAATAATAAACATGCAATTTATGGTGGGCTTTTGCTTCTAACTGTAAAACAGAACTTCCAAGCTGTCTTCTGCTCTGACACATCGTGAGAATAAGCAAAGAAAAGGAAGAAAACAAAAGCCAAATTGAGAAAGAAGCTGGCCCCAGCTTGCAGCCTGAGTGCTGCAAGAGATGGATGTGGGGTGGGCATGAAGTCAAACTGTAGCAGAATAAGGAGAGGATTTTAGTCTGGATTTAAACAATGAGAAAAGAAATGGAGGAAAGAAAAGGAGGGACAAAAGAAAGGAAAGGATTAAAAAAAAAAAAGGGAAGGGAACAGTTAGATAACGACTGAGCTGAGACATTCCTGTATAAGAAGTGCAAAAGCAACAATCACCTTTCATGTGTTTATAAAGTAAGCCACAGAAAATCCAGCCCGGCCAGTCCCAGAGCTGCACAAGGGAATTTTCACAGGCCTCCTATTAGCTGCACATTTTCCCACATTCTTTAGGGCAATGAACACATTTCCTGTTGAGAAAGGCAAAAGCAAGGCAGTCCATTTATCCGAGGGAGTGCACCCATCTTATCACAGTGTCTGAGCAGATCAAAGCCTCCTCACACTCCCAGCACTGCCACCAAAAGTGGGGAATGTCTGAAGAAATCCTCATCCCCTCAAGTAAATTAAACAGTCAAAAAAAGAGTGAAAGCATCAGTGCCTTCAGCAAAGCTTTGCTGCAGTGCTGGCAGTGGATCAGGGGGTTCTCCTGCCGTGTGAGGAGGATAACACAGCACAGAGTCAGCTCTGAGCCTGCATCTCCTGCCTAAACCCTTGTGACACATTCTGCCAAAAAATATGTGCTGAGGCTTAAAATACCCAGTTCTGCTTGTCACTGGGCTTTTCAATCTCTTCTAATGGACTGCATCCTGCTTGACAACTTTCAGCTAAAAGGGATTCCATGGCATTTATTTTCCACATACAATTCCTATTTATATATATAAATGCTTTCAAAATGGTCTGGATTTTCAAGTGGTCCTAGGAGTGTCAAAGTTAATTTTTAGAATGAAATACAGACTTCTCAATCATGAGAGCACTTCCTAAAACTTTACTCTGACTGTAATACTAGCTGAAAAAGAATTCTCTAAGAAAACTGCAATTTGAATAAAACCCAAAAATGCCCATAGGCTCACCCCTAGTTTATCCAATTAGCTGCATGTTTGAGAGATTAAAGCAGTTATAAACATTATAAAATACTCCTAATGAACAACCAGCTGGGAGGTTTTACTCCATGGGATATGTGTGGATGGCTCACTCTGACTCCTCTATTTCAAGTATTCCTTCAGCTAACCAGGAATAGCAATAGTGAATTAACTTCTGGTTCTTTGAAATCTGCAGACACAGGGGTTAAACCTGCAAAGTCCCAGGCATCTTCTACTCCCAGTGCAGCCAGGACAAAGTCCCAGAGAGCCATTAGGCAAACTTGAAGTAATCTTATATAATTAATGGAAAAATCCTGTAACTTTTGGACAGCAGGTGGGTTTATGAAATATCTCATAACACCTCCAGAAGCCAATTGAGAGATTACAAGTGCCATAATCTGCTGTAACATTCCTTCTGTAATTCCTGCCAGGGAATGAGATGGAGGTATGTCTTTATGTCTCTAAAATTGTCATTTGATTAAAAGTCAGCAGCTGCATCATCTGAAACAATACAGTGCTCATGCTGGGAAGTCACAAATGCAAACTGCACTTTATTAAACCAGTTAGAAGCTGTTAAAATGCAGAATGCTGCTGGCACACCTTTTAGAGCAGATACTAAAATGTGCATCATGTGGGCACCTTAAATGAGTCACTTTTAAAAAGATTTATTTTTCAATCATTCCATAAACAAGAATAAATCAAAAACAACTCAGTCTTTCACCCCACTGAGATAAAGTAAATGCAAATGCTCTTTTCAAATTTAATTGGCTCTGAAACACTTAAATCTTGGAAAATAATGTTGAATGGTGGAACTTTGGAAAAACTTATATATTTTTCTATATCCGTCATCTTTCTTAGAATCTGCCGCTCCTGAAGCATAGAAATATTTTAATAAGTTAACACAGCTCCATGCAAATACTGGAAAACGTACTGTCCCTCATGCGAAATCCGGTTAAGATTTGTCCTTAGTGTAGCGCCGAGCCAAGGCGCAGAGAGGGGCTGAAGGCGGAATGTGAGCGCTATGAGCGAGGCTGTGACACGGAGGAGGGCTCGGCTCGGCAGTGCCAGTGGCTCCATCGGGGCCCCCCTGTGCCCGCTGTTCTGGAGCCGGAGCGCCTTTGTTCCCATCCACGCACATCAGTGCTGAGCGCGACCCGGAGCGTGGGCACTGTGGAATATCCCGATGCGCTCCGGAGCAGTGCTGCTGCTGGGGACATCCCTGTCCCGGGGTGAGCCCGCTCCGTTCCGCAGGACACCGAGGGGCCACGGGCTGCTCCTGGGCGGGTGCCGCCCTGGGACGGCCCTGCCCGGCACCCCAGCACCTGGAACGCCGCGCCCAGGGATGCTGCAGGCAGTGGGACGGCCCATCCCGTTCCCTGGGATGCTCCGGAATGCGGAGAGCCTTGCACTCTGCTGAGAGGTGGAGACCACCAGGACAATTCTGCTGCTCTGTGTCCGGCCGGGGTCCCTGCACGGCCATGACCTAGGCCAGCTCGGTGTCCCAGTGCCAGCTCGGTGTCCCAGTCCCAGCTCAGTGTCCCCGACCCCAGCTCGGTGTCCCCGACCCCAGCTCGATGTCCCTGACCCCAGCTCGGTGTCTCAGCCCCAGCTCAGTGTCCCCAAACCCAGCTCGGTGTCCCCAGCCCCAGCTCGGTGTCCCCGGCCAGCTCAGTGTCCCTGACCCCAGCTCAGTGTCCCTCTCCCCAGCTCGGTGTCCCAGCCCCAGCTCAGTGTCCCTGACCCCAGCTCAGTGTCCCTGACTCCAGCTCGGTGTTCCAGCCCCAGCTCAGTGTCCCTGACTCCAGCTCGGTGTCCCTGACTCCAGCTCGGTGTTCCAGCCCCAGCTCAGTGTCCCTGACTCCAGCTCGGTGTCCCGGCCATCTCGCTGTCGCCAGGGCCCGGGCTGGGCTGTGCTGCTCCGGTGACACTGGCAGCTCCCTGCTCCCCCTCTTGCTCTGCCTGCTGGAGAACAAACCCTGGGCGCACCCCTCCATCCATCCCTGCATGCTCTCCCTCCTCCCTTCCATCCCCAGTCACAGGATGTTTCAGGCAAAAGGCGAGAGCATTGTAATAAAATGACATCTCCAAACAGAGAACCCATTTTTTCCCCCCCGAGGCCCCCGGCTATCTCAGTTTCATTACACATCTCAGGAGGGGGCATCGCTCCCCGACAGCTAACATCTGGCCCAGGAGACCTCCTAATTTAAAGCAACAAACTAATTATTGTCACCTACTCTTTCCTGTAGCTTTTATCTTTATTGTTTTTTTTTCCTGGAAGAAATATGTCAGCATATTTTTCATTTGAACTGCGAATGCTCTGGGGTTTCTCCCCCTTAAGTACTCTTAACTTTCTTCCAAGGAGAGGAAATCCATATTTTATCAATCAGCTTCAATTACCTTCTGTATTTCGCTCTGTGGTGTTGAATTATGAGTTGGAAGAATGTCTTGATTAAAGACCTTACAAACATCCAGATATCAGAACCACCAATCTTCCTGCCCACATGACTTGCTGTGAGAAACACTGAGCTAACATTAGGGGAGATTTTGTTTATTGCAATTCCTTTTTAAAGTTGGAACTCTTGGTCTCTTTGTTAGAATATTGATAGAAGGAATAAGGAGCTAGAGGCACTTATTAAAAAAAAAAAAGGTGAATTTATTCTCACTTTTATTTCTTTTCCTCCCAGAGTGCTGTTGGAGATCTAGAGGCCAGGCTGATATTTTTTTCTGGACAAGGAAGAGCTAGAGGGGCTTTATTCTATGGAACAAACATTACATCCATGGCTCAGACATGAAAAGTTGCCACAAATTTTCCATGCCTCTTTGGCAACTTATTTACCAGAATTTGTTCTTCAATTTTCCTACCTTTAAACTGAGGCTCATAGTGCTAAATTTTCTGCTTGCAGTGTTCTTCAGTGCTTTCAAAGCCGAACACTTTTAGAAAAACTCAGCATTTTTAATTACTGATAGTGAAAAATTCCATTAGTCCGCACAACAAATATTCACCAAGATTTACCATAGAGCTGTGTCTGAGGAGATGATTCTTTTTTTCAGGTTTGATGGGGAAAAGAACAGTGTAGCCAGGAGGAAACAGTTGAAAGTGAAATCACAGTCAGTTTTAAATTAATATAAGTTTTTTAATTGATATCCATGTCAGGATTTTATTTTTGACTTACTCTAGAGCTACAATCCCAAGCCAATCTAGTTTCTAGGACATCCTGGACACAACAGCACCTTATGCCCTTTGGTTGTTGGGTACATATTATCTACCCAGAAAATCTCCAAAATAATTTAGCAGCTTGAGAGACTCTTTCCTCCAATGGAAATCATGATGGAATCAGCCATCCAAGCCACAAACCATCAGATGCACACGGCTTTGGATCACCCCAAGAAAATACTTTGACCAAAATGAAAAAATAGCCTTTTTAAAGAAAGGGAAAAACCCCTTTTTGAAATAAGCAAACAAAACAAAAAAACCCCACCAAAATTATATTTTAATATGAGACTAATGACCATTAATCCTGAGTTGTACAAGAAAGAGGGAAAATTTTTCTCCATGAAAATAAAGCATTGATGTCATCACTGATGACAAAAATGGGCCATTTAGGAAAAGAACAGGGAGAGGAGAAGCAAATGAAACATTGGGTTTCGAAACTCAGAGGGAAGAGAAAAGTGAGGCTGCTCCAAGCCTTTCTGCCCCAGCTATTGTCACCTGAGCACGTCCTGCCCCACCCCACGGCCGTGGCTGGGCACAAACCAGTCTGGGGCAGTTTGGGGCCACCAGGCAGCCACCACTGGGGTCATCAGCACCAATTGATTTATTTATCATCACATTCCAGCGCTCCTAGCCTTTGATGCCAACCAGAGCTGCTTCCATAAGCAAATGCTCGGCGGGAGACAGGAGCAGTAAATAGGCAGCACAGGCTGGCCAGGCCCAGGGAAGGCTGATAAAATGTTCCAGGCTCGTCAGGAAGCAGTTGTGTTTTACTGCTCACACTAATTCCATAACACAGAGCAGGCTCCTGGCCCCTGGATTTTTACAATTGAGAGTACAATGCTTTCAGCAGAAGGAGGTGATGCTTCCAAAGCTACACTTTTCATCTGAATGCATTGTTCTAAACAAAAGTAAGTAAATTTTTAAAAATCCCTTTTGTTTACCTCCATATTTTCACTGCAGGAGCAATCCATGACAAAAGTCTCTCTTTAAGAACCCTGGAGTTTATTGAAAGAGCACGAGCTCCTTGATTGTGCTTTGCAGGAGAGCAATAAAGGGCTCGTTTAAGTTTAAACTGGCTATAGAAGTCTTTAAAATTATTAATATTATCCTTCTTTATGAGGAATAATTTTATCCCCACGTTTTTATCCTGGTATCAGGAGACATTACCGCAGATGATTTTACATTCTTCAGTGAGGTTGTTTTCAGTCCCTGTTGCTGACGGCACAGGACTGAATTACCCACTGCAGCCTGGCTCTCCCCATCTCTGCAGCCCTTCAGGAGAACTGGCTGTGTAAAGAAGCCAGGATGGGGGGGAGATTTTGGCAGAACACTCCATCAATCACTGGGGCCAGGCTGAGGGGGTGGTTTACAGCAAAATGAGTTTTGAATATGATGAGGGAGATAAAGAATGTTATTTTAGGCCCAGGAACTTCAGCTGTGGGGGATTCAGCAGGAATCAGGGGCTGCCCACATGGAAGCCAGATGACAGCAATTTAGTCCAGGCTTTCAGACTCCCCAGGAGTCCCATTTAGTGCCACTGGATGGGATCCTGGCTAATACCAGATATCTTAAGGGATGGCAATATCTCTGGCTTTCCCTTTTAGGTCTCAAAGGTCCCCCCACCTTTTAGCTCATTGGAGAGAGTGGATTTTAGCCTGGGAAGATTCAAGGGTTAATGTGGTCCTTTTGTGATTTATTGTAAGCTGGGAGTGAGGATTTTCATGGTGCCCATGAGGGACCAGGCGAGTCCAAGCCCTGACCTGCAATTTAAGCAGCTTCTTTTTCTCCCACTAAATTACACGGTGAGAAGGGCACAGCAGCCCAGATCACCCTCAAATTCCATGGGGACCCTGGGCCCCAGGCAGAGGAGCTTTGTGCTCCTCCAGGGAATGATCCAGTGCACATTCAGAATCGCAGTCCTGCTGGGCCTGATTTCTGCACAACCCAGGGACTGCTTAGGACCAGGGATGCATATTTCCCTCATGTACCATTGAAGTCTGAGCTCAACTGAAAGGCAGACTGAGAAAAGACATAATGCAGTTGTTTACTTAAAATGTTTGAGACCAGGAAGTTACTTTATCATGTCCCAGCCAGTGACATTGAATTCCCCTGAGCTCCCAGCACACGCTTGCCTCAGTTTTGGGCTGTGTGATTTGGGTATGAGCTGCTTGGCATTTGTAAAACACCCAGTAATCTGGCACACACCAAAATGATCTTTGACTTTTTTTTTTTTCCTCCTGGGGTTTGCTTTTGGCTCCTAACAGCACGGCCTTGATGCAGACCCAACAAAAATTTTAAAATACTTAACAGCATAAGTGTAACTGGATCATTACTATAATTATTGCAAGAGCAAAAGCATCTACTGGCACTTCTTTTAAAAGGAGAAATTTGACAGGGCTGTTTGGAACAGCTCTGAAATATACTGAGATTCAGGTTATTTAATGCATATGGTTGTAATACAAAAGGACAGATAACAGGAATACTATTTTAAAAAATAAAGTTAGAAAAATCTCTCCAATCAGAGTATTTGCACTCAAAACTAAGAGACATCACAAAGAAAATTCTACAGGGTCTGAGCTGCAGTTTATCTTTACTTGAAGGTGCAGATACCAGAGTTATAAGAATTTCTATAATGGAGAGAGAGGCAGAAATAACTGCTCAACATTCAAAGAACCCCATTTCCCCTTTTCCTGTCATTTCCTGGGCTCAGGCTCTGCAAGGTGCTCAGCAGCCACTCTTTTGGATGACATGTGCTCCCCAATTACCCACCTTATTAAACAGCTCTGAATAGAGAATTTAACACAAGAATTAATTATTCAGTGACCAGGTTTATCAGGAAATACAGCATAAAACCTTCCTGAAGTTGCACCCTTGCTTTTGCACATGGTTTAAAAGTAGCTAAGAAATGCTGGCTGGCGTTTGAGAGCAATGGTGTTACTTCCAGATTTATGTAGACAAGCAAGACAGAGACCACAGGGAAATGAAAAGAGGAGGTGACATCATGAAAAGGAGGGAAAAAATTCCACAGCAAGGATGCACAGGGTGGGATTTTTGGTGGGGTGTCTTTGCAGAGACAGGAGCTGGGTCAATGATCCTGGTGAGTCCCTTCCAGCCCTGGATATTCTGTGATTCTGTGAAATGTTTACAGACACCCAGCACTCAGTGGACACTCAGGTGACCCTGCTGACCCACAGCACAAATCCATGTGCGGTGGGATCACCTCCTCACTCCCTCCATGGAACTCTGGAACCTTTGGAGCAAAGCACAGCATCCGACTGAAATCAGCATCCCATGGCATCTTCAAACTATATCCCCTCATTTTCTAAGAAGCCTCTAAAAATAACCTCTTGAGATTGACACATGGGGAATTCATTTTGAACTGTAGATGATGTGGAAAAATCAGTATTTGAAACTGTGTCATTCAGGACATTATAGTTAGGTATTTTTTTTTACTGGCATAAAGGGGCCTTAAAGTGAAAGGTAGGGGGATGCTTGAAAAATAAATTTGGTCGTACAGATCCAGAGCAGCCTGAGAAAGTGGTTTGTTTAAACTTCTCTGTTTTGAAAGTTTTATCTACAGAAATTTATGTACTACTTTTGATTTCTGCTTCCCTGAGTTTATAGTGATTGTCACCAGCACAAATGACAATTTAAAGTGGACAGTGGCAGGACACTGTACATATATTCATCTGAAAATTCCTGTGAACTTCCTGAACTCCTGTAAGATGTCTCGCTCTGCTTCTTCTTTTCTTTCCTTTTTCCTCCCCAATCTTTTCTCCCTCCTTGAAATTGTGAGAGTCTTAGTCTACAATATTGCTTTCAGCTCTGGCTAACATGGTAGGACCATTTTTTCCTTTGGTACAGTCAGAGAATCAGTGGAATTTGGGTTATTTCCTGACCTCTCTTCCCCATATCAAATCACAGCCCTATAATTATCTTTGGACCTGATATCTGCCACTTTCCCAACAGATCACTCAGCACAACAGATTTCCTAAATATTCTGTTATTGTCATCTGGTGGCCAGCCCCCTTCCACTTTTGCTATATTTCTTTGCAAATTTAGTTGTTTTTCTCCTAGTCTGCCTGTCATAAATATTACATCCTCATGCAACCCCTTCCTTTACAGCTGCCAGTTTTGGTAAGAGAGGATTATCCCCAGAGATTCTTTTGTTATTTGGTGTCTCTGTTTACTGGCATTAAATATTGCCCTTTAAATCTCCACCATGTGTGGGACAATTTCCTTTTCCAAAGAGCTATGAGCACTCAGGTATTGGGACTACCAGGATGCCGTCAAGTCCTGCCCCAAAATCTTAGCCAACAAAAGCCCTATGACAGTCTCCAGGCCATCCCTAAATAATTTTTGGTGTTTGGAAAGTTATTATCTGCATGGAGATTTCAGGAATGTGTACCTATATTTGAAATAAAACAAAACAAAACAAAAAGCCAACAGGTTGTACAAAATTCCCCCAATTCCCCACTCATGTAAAATGGGCCAAGAGAAGAAAATAATGACAAAGATCTTTCATGTAGCAATGAAACCAACTAAGCAGGACCTGTCAGACATGCAATTCACCCTCTCTGCTTCAAAATCACTCTCAAAACCACTAAACTGAATTGATGGCAGAATCAGGATCATACTTGAACCTACACTTTCTCTGATGAAGAATGAAAAACCTAGAAGCAGCCATAAGTTAAAATGAAAGAGAGCCTGTGATTACTGTAAATCAACGTGGGCTCACCCCAAGCCCACATGCTTATCCACTCCCATATGTTTTTGGAGATAAAGTTCCTGCAAAGCACAATACCCACGTTTTTATGGCACTGAGTTATGGCTGCAAATAGGAAGCCAAATGCTCAGTTTCTTCCTTGCTCTTTGCAGCAGAAAATTGCAATTTGCAAAAGGTTTTTGGTAACATTTGGTGTTAATTGGACTTAAAAATGTTAATCGCCCAAATCACTGTGATCTTAAAGACACATGTAAATTATCTCAGCATGTAAGGGAGCAGAAGCTCAGATTGCCTTGAACTTCTCAGAATATGGGTTTCCTCAATGTACAGCTAAAAGGTAGCAGGGTCATTTACTGTTCTTCATCTTTCTGGTGTGAAAATTAACAAAACACTCATACACTATATTTAACATATACAGATAACAGTTTAGGATGTTGATAACATAAAATATGTATTTTCTTACTAAAAATGCAGCAAATTAATTATTACTTCCAGCCACAGAGAATGTTCTCTTTCCTTCACTAGTCTACAAAAAGGTGGACACTTCCTGGAATAGAAGCTGCCCTCCTTCATGATATACAAGACACATAATGCTATATAGAATCACAGGATCATTATGTTGAAAAAGACTTTGAAAGTCATTGAGACCAGCTGGCACCCCAGCCCTGCCAAATGCCACTAACCCATATCCCCAAGTGCCATATCCACGTCTTAAATCCTTCGAGGGGTGGGGGACTCCATCCCTGCCCTGGGCAGCTGTGCCAGGCTCGGGAACCCTTTCCATGAAGGAATTCTCCCAGTATCTACCCTGAGCCTCCCCTGGCCAGCCTGAGGCCGTTCCCTCTCCTCCTGTCCCTGTTCCCTGGAGCAGAGCCCGACCCCCCCGGCTGTCCCCTCCTGTCAGGGAGTTGTGCAGAGTCACAAGGGCCCCCCTGAGCCTCCTTTTCTCCAGGCTGAGCCCCTTCCCAGCTCCCTCAGGAATTCTTCATTCCTTTCCCTGGACTTACTCCAGCCCCTCCAGGTCTCTCTTGTCCTGAGAGGCCCCAAAGCTCCCCCAGGACTGGAGGTGAAGAAACTTAACCACCAATGTCCCATAAACATGACAGGGGGAAATCACCAGTGCCAGAAGCATTTTGGGTTGACATTACCAAGAGTGAGAATTCCAATCCTGTCTCACATGGGACTCTCCCCCATGTAGCCACTTGCATCCAATTAGCACAATTTCACTGCAGAGCAGTAACAGGGCCTGTTTAGCTGTTTGTTCATTATAAAAGTTATGAAAATGAGATCAGAGGGTTTTTTTCTTTTGCTTGAGAGAGCAGCACAGTCCCCATTTCTCTGATCGTTGCACAGGTTTCCATTCTAGCTAGACTATCTGGTTTACCTATTGCTCTCAGCATGTCCAATTCCATTTCAGTAGCCTTTAATCAATTTTCTCATTAAATATATCATATATCCCATCACTTGGGAGCTCCATGTGTATCTTTCCATAGTTTCCTACACTGTTTTTCACTTCCTATTTCACAATTGCACTCAAAAGCCAACATTTATTTTACTCTATTTCCCCACGACCCTTCTTACCGTAACTTCTTCTTACTGTGTCTGAATTCCATGTCCTGTTTTGAAGCCAGCCTCAAAAGGGCACATATTTCCAACAGACACAATTGCCTGGTTCTAAAGCTGCATAAACAAACAAACAAAACTCCTGAACGAACCCAACTCCCCCCCAAAAAGGGCATATTAAAAATAGGCTGGTTTGGATCAACCCAAGATGAGCCCAAACTGTCTCCTCCTTCATTTATCCATGGGAATTGCTGGTTAGTCTCCATCTCACAGACCTGCCTGAGCACAGAACTTGACTTTTCCATCCTTATTAACACTCAGAAATACACTTTTCATAAAGCCTTATTAATTTTGGTGTGGCATGAATGAGGTTACAGAACTGGTCCTTCCCTTTTAATCTTTGTGTGAGAGTTTTGCAAGATGTGGTCATCTCTAAACTGCTGCATTCACTCCAGGCAGGAGGGCATTAGAAGGAATAAAGACTTTAGGCTTCCAGAGCTAATAAAAATACATTAAGGTTTCAAAATCACAATCACATAAACCCCAGAAATTAAAAAAAAAAAAATACAGTTAATTCCAGAAAGAAATCTTTCTTAAATTTTACTTTGTGCGAGGAAAATATTGGAAAACACCAAGTTTTCTTAAAATTTCTTCAGGTATCAATGCAGAGCTTGGCAGATGAGCATGTCTAAAAGCTCTTTTAGATTCTGAATATCAGAGCAAGCTACAGTTTTTATAATAGAAAAACGAAATTATTCTATTTTGCAGATATATTTGGGATTCAATACTGTTCAAGATACATTAAAATATTATAAGTGAAATTCCCTTTGCAAGTCTCAAATTGTGACCTTGATCTCAAACTCAGGGCTTTTGCTCAATACCAAGCTGTGCTGGGCTCTCCAGTTGTCCTTCCCAGTCCTAAAGTTTCTTCGACCTCAGAACAACACACAGAAAAACTGAAATAAAGACCTGCTTATCCAGACTTTCTCATCTTCCACCAGCTTGTTAAACTAAACTTAGATTAACTAGTAATGTTTTTACTGCAAAGAAGGTGATCTCTGTGTCACTTCAGGAATCTGACAAAAATAAGGCCACAGTATCAATCAGTATCAATTTTGACATAATCAGCTATGGTTCACATCTATTGATCCTAGGACACTCAAATCCATATGAAGGCAGTACTATAAAATTATGGAAATCATATTATACCATCTGTAACAGAGGGTGAAGGAAAAAAAAAAAGGAATAAGAAAAAAAGGGACTTAAATGTGTTGACCAGACTGCATATGGGGCACATGAGAAATCAAGCATATGCTGCACAGGCAGAGATATTTTTGTGACTTTAGCCGTTATGAGAAATAGTTTAAGAAAATAAAACTGGTGTTTTTAAGGTCTTTATATTGAAGACAACATGTCCACATGCAGGAAGCAAAGGAATAGACCACCTGCTAATAAAAGCTTACATTTTATCATTGAGAAAAAGCCCAAGAGCTGTTAAAATGATGCAGTCCTTCGACTGTCTCACAGGGCATCCCAAGATTTAATGTGGGTGCCTGACCTAATGTACTGTACAGTTATGCCAGGCTTAAATAAAGTTGCTCTCTCTCTTTTTAAGATGCTGTACTGGAAAAGCCACGTGAAGGAACCTTGCACACAAATCAAGGGCTTCTGAGGACACTGTAAGAGCCAGAAAAGAGCATTCCTTTGTCACAGCCTAAGAAACTCCCCTGTGTTTGCTCTGACATATGTCACAAATGTCCTCTACCTATTGCATCCTAATAGGCAAAACACCTGCCATGAGAATATTAGATTTGATTTGTTAGTGACAAAGGTTTGGCATAAAGGATTAAACAGCATTTTCATTTCACAGAACCCCAGGTTGGGTGAGGCTGGAGGGGCCCCAGGGGCTGCTCTGGTGCCACCTCCCTGCTCCAGCAGGGCCATCCCAGAGCACAGGGCACAGCAGTGTGTCCATGTGGCTCTGGAATATCCCCAGGGAGGAGACTGCACAGCCTCTCTGCACACTCTGCTCAGGGCTGGGCACTGCCCAGGGCAGAAGTTGTGCCTCCTGTGCAGGGGCAGTTCCTGGGCTCAGCCCCTGCCCGTGGCTCTGGTGCCATTGCTGGGCCTGGAGCAGAGCCTGGNAGGACACTCTGCTGGCTCAGGGACAGCTCCGTGTCCCCAGCACCCCCAGGACACTCTGCTGGCTCAGGCACAACTTTGTGTCCCCAGCATCACCAGGTCCTTCTCCACAGAGCTGCTCCAGCAGGTCCCCCCAGTCTCTGCTGGTGCTGGGCTTGTTCCTGCCCAGGAGCAGGACCTGCATTGCCTTGGTTGAATTTCAGATGTTTTATCCCTGCCCATCTCCCCAAGCTGTCGAGGCCCCTCTGAAGGGCTGCACAGCCCCCCCAGATTTGTGTCCCTGGCTCCTGGGTCATGCAACATGGAAATATTAAACCAGTTAATCATTCAGGTACCAAATTCTGAGTAAAAAAGCAAAGCTATGAAAAGCACTCCCTGGCTGTGTATTAAGCCCATCTGAAGCACTGTAGCAGACTTCAGAAAAAGAGTCCCAGATTTCCATGAGTATGTTCAACCATTACTTGTATAAACAATTGTTTCAGTTATGTGGCTCCACTTAATGTAAGTATGCCTACAAGAAGCCAGCTAAACATGTAATTGGATTTTTGTGCATACAATTACTGTGATGTGGCCACTGTAGAAGCCCTCCAAAATACAGATAGTTAACAGAAATTATATGGGCAAATATTCTGCCCCAGGGGCTAAATATGAGAATCCTATTTTAGAAATCCAAATGCCCAGAGCATGACTCAGATACAGAGCAGGTTTATAACCAGGATATTAATTTTTAAAAACTAGAACTTGTGATACTATTTAAACCGGAGAGTAAAACTTCGTACTCTTCTCAATATTTCCTGTTTTCATTTGTATTCTGTTCATTTGTGCATCCCCATTTCATGGTGACTTTTTTTCCCCATGCACATAGCCATGCTAATATCTTCATGGATTTGTTTATAATAACCTTTTAATCCTTTCCCTGTCATTATGCTGCAGAGCTTTCTGTTGTATATACACTTTTTACTCTGGTTCATTGCCTACATATTGATTATTTCGCATTTGTCTATGTTAAACACTGAACAGCATTTTCCACTTGCTAGTCCAGCCATTTGAAAATACCCAAATCTATCAGAAAAAAAATAGTTGCTTTTCTCTCAGTTATTAGCTGTACATTTAATTTTGATATTATTAGCAAAACATCCAAGTTGGTCACAGGGAACACGGTATTTTTCAGAGAAGTGGCCACAAAACACCTGCTTGGATACTGTCATTTTCAATAGGGATACTCACACTCAGATTGAAACTGCTGAGGTCTCTATGCTGACTTTAAATACACTTCAGGGCCAACAGGAGCTGCTTCCCCTGCTTGTTTTGTGCAGGGAACTGGATTTTGTTAATATTTAATACTATCTACAATCACCAAATATTTATCTCATATTTCCAGCAACAGAAAAATCATAGAGTCATGGAATATTTTGGGTTGGAAAGGACCCTAAAGTTAATCTCATTCCCCCCCTGCCGTGGCAGGGACACCTCCCACTGTCCCAGGTGCTCCAAGCCCCAATGTCCACCCTGGCCTTGGGCACCGCCAGGGATCCAGGGGCAGCCCCAGCTACTCTGGGCACCCTGTGCCAGGGCCTGCCCACCCTGCCAGGGAACAATTCCTAATTCCCAAGATCCCATCCAGCCCTGCCCTCTGGCACTGGGAGCCATTCCCTGTGTCCTGGCACTGCAGTTCCTGAGGAATTGTCCCTCTCTGGTTCCCTGAAGCCCCTCAGACCCTGGAAGGAGCTGTGAGCTCTCCACACAACCTTCTCCTCTCCAGGCTGAGCAGCCCCAGCTGCTTTATAAAATATATTTAGATTTATTTCACAAATAAAATATATTTAACTTATTTATTAACACTCTACATATTAATTGAATAATACTGAAATATTATATCTGTGATGTCTGAGTATGATACTATGGTCCAAATGCCTTTCAATCTCCCATAGATCTGTCTCACCAGAATATTCCTGGGCTTTCCATAATCGTGAAAGGGATATGAATAAGGACTGGTCAGCTCTGGCTGTTTTGCCAGGTAATGGCTCTTATATTCAAGCTGCAGGCCCTCCTGAAGCCATGAGGCAGATATAGCTTGGGTATAGCACAGTGCCTACGCTTAACGGGCTACCTAAACATCTTCCTTCTATTTTCTCCAAGGCTTTCACTATTGTCTGGTTAAATTTTACCCTTCACTGGTAAAGTCAAAGTATTTTTGTAGTCTTACTTCTCTACTCCCACTTTCAGTGACATTTAAGGCAAAGGGAGGGGCTGTGACACAAACAAATTAAAACTCCCGTAAGATGCTCTGAACAATCTGAACTTCTGTGGTGGGCCCAGTTATTTGCTGCAGATACAAGAAAAATTTAAGGGAAGTGTCCTCTTCAAGTGTGTTACCCTTAGGTTTTCTGGAATACCAGCCCCCATTCGCAACTTTATTGAGCAAAAACACCCACCTTACAAGTGTAATGTCTTAGCCATAAATATTAGTATCATCTCCATATCCTTTGTGCCCATTCCCAATAAAAACTTTATTCAAACATCAACCTGAAATTTGCCAAACTTATTTTAGCCCATTCAGTGCTTTTCCTTTCTATGTTATCTTCACACTACAAACCCATCTTCCACCCCAGCTGAGAACCAGGACTAAGGCTGTTCCCCAGGTCAGACTTACATCCCATTTTTGCCATCTTTGAAAGAAGCAAACCAGGCTTTTATCCATCTTTAAAGAACTCACTTTTCTCTTTAATCAAGATAAGAATATGTGTTTAAAAAAATAAACCAAATTTAAGCAATACAAAAAATATAATTCTAACAGAATAAAAACTTAATTTATAAATATTGCCTTAGACGGATTATTTCCATATGAGGTGTAACCCAGCAGAATTGATGGTGCAGGTTACAAATAAACCTTTGAAATCAGAGTCAGAACTGCTGCTGGAAGCAGCACCATTGAGTAGTAGCACTGCTACTAGGGGAGATAATTTTGTGCAGCCAATGTAATCTATTTCTAATGCAGACCTGAGAAAACAGAATAAATTACCTAGAAAAAAATAAAATTAAAAACTCACAAAACTAACCAATAGAAACCCCCAACTCCCTAAAGAAGAGGCTTAAAAACATTTTTATAAACCCTTTAAAGGTATCAAGTTCTCTGTCCTCCATAATTATTTCTTATTTTTCTTCTCTTCTCTCTCTATAAATACTCAATTCCAATGCTCATCTTAAAGAACTGCCTGCTGTAGGTAATATGAGCATTACAAAGGAATTCATTTGCCCTGGACTTAGCAATAGCTACAAAAATACAACTTCAGGAGCACAAATTTAGGAAACACTCATCTCAAAACACTGACAATCACCATACTGTACCCAGAAGCATCAAGCTATTACAAATTTAGCCACTATGACAAAGATATAGAAAAACAGAAACCAGATAAAGTGAGAGAAACAAAGGCAATGAGGCAGTGCAGGAAGGTCTTGTATTTATCATTTGCATTCTGTTGGTTTTATTGGGGGCCTGGCCTATTATTGCACCACTTCCTCCATTTTTAAGAACAAACTGACATCATTTTATACAATTTCCATTCTTGCTTTCTTTTCTGAATGTTCTCCTCTGTCCCTTTAGCTCTCAGGACACTTTAGCAGACATCCAGTATCCACCCAGCTGTGGCTGCCCCTGGATCCCTGCCAGTGCCCAAGGCCAGGTTGGACACTGGGGCTTGGAGCAGCCTGGCACAGTGGAAGGTGTCCCTGCCATGGCAGGGGGTGGCACTGGGTGGGCGTTGAGGATCCAACCCAAACCATTCTGGGGCTCTGTGTTCTGCACCATTTAGGTATTTTTTCCTTTGGGCTATGGGCTGAGCCCTCATTTGGAGCTTCCCCACTCTGTACTTGCTTTGCATAAGCAAAGAGAGTTCAAAGTCTGCCAACACAAAAGGAAAAGCTGACTGAATTCCCCTCTGCTGGTGAAGAACATGGCTGCCAAAGCAAGAGTCACCTGTATTTTATTTATATTGTCAGACAGAATATTTACTGGGAACAGAGGTAGGAGGAAGGAATATTTTGTTAGTGATACAAGAAAATAGCAATTTCTATTTTACTATTCTATATCTAATGAATATTTACCCCCAGAGGTTATACTATTCTTTTAGGGAAAAATCAAATCAAAAGACAATTACGCAACTGTAAATATATTCCTACTGAGAATTGCATTCACCTTGCAATACTCAAGGGAAAGCATCTCATTTGTACAATTAATCTGACCTTTATCAGGAGTTTGTACAGACAGAACTCTCTCCGGGAATGAAGTACTTGGAGTCAGAGTAGCAGCACTGGGGACCTGAGCAGGGCTGCACAAAGTGATGTTTAAAGGATGTCCCTGCACACACTGCAGAGCTGCTGCTGATTTACAGGGGGTGCACAGCTTTTGGCCAAACTGCTCCCCACAGTCCTCCCAAAAGCAACTGAGATGCCTCCAAGTGCCAAGGAGAAGTGGTGAGGCAGCCCTCCCCGGGCCCCCAAAGTCACATCTCTCTGCAGAACACACTAAAGCCTCAGCACCAATTTTAAAATTCCCACTGAATGATCTAAAACTGCCCAAGAGCAAAGCCTGGTGTCACTCATACAGAACAGCCTTGGCTGGGGAACTCAGAATTGTCTGAAAAATCTCCATGTTCTCTCAAAGGCCCTCCCAGTAGCTACAGGGACTGGAATGTCAACACTGGGGTGGTTTTATCCCCTCGTAACAACAATCCAGAGGGGAAGGTAAGGAGTGAGTCTGAAGGCTGATGATGGCTTTCACAACAACAGAACTGGAGGGTACTGGGTTGAGAAGGGTGAAATGAGAGCAGGTCTGGACATGGAAGGAAGGAAGGATTCCAGGAAGGATTCCAGGAAGGAAGGATTCCAGGAAGGAAGGAAGGATTTCAGGAAGGAAGGATTCCAGGAGGGAAGGAAGGATTCCAGGAAGGATGGAAGGATTCCAGGAAGGAAGGAAGGATTCCAGGAAGGAAGGAAGGAAGGAAGGAAGGAAGGAAGGAAGGAAGAAAGGAAGGAAGGATCACTGAACCATCACAAATTCAGAATTGCCTGAAGCTGAAATCCAGCCCAGGGTGTGTTCTGAGATCCACCGATTGCTTTGAGAATTGAGGGATCAGTCCTGAGAAAAGAAAAGTGCTGGATACTGATTTTGCTGTAAATGGCCCAACTTTGTCCTAAATTGGAGCACCAGATTATTTTTTATTCAATTATTTTCAAGCCATTCTTATCTTTCCTCTCCCCCAGCACCCCCATGATGCATTTTGCTGGTCTGCTGATGTGCAGCACTAGAGACATTCACCTCAGCCACCAAAATATTCCCCTTCCATCTGAGCACCCTCTTGTAGTCCAAAAATGCCTTAAAGTCCTAAGTATGACTTTCATACAAACCCACCTGTTCAATGGCAAAGACAGAAAGGTCCAGTTTAATTAGGCTGCTTTCCTTTTGGGCCATTTTCTTAAAAAGCTAATCACTTTCAGTCATTCTTTACTGCTTTAGGAATATCAGTTTTCAGTACAAACCCATTTTGGATTATTACACCAAGTCTGCTCACATCCATTGAGATGCAGACTCTGGAGTAACAGACCTTCCTTCCTCTCCTAGGCCAAAATTACCAATCTGAAAGCCAATTTTAAAAAGTAAAATTGGAAAATTAGAAATTCCAATAGAAATTCAGATTTTTTTTTCTTTTTCCATCATTAATTCCTGGCTGCAGCCTGTGTAACTAATTGCAAAAAGAGAATGCTTGCTAGAGGAGCAGGCATGGATTGGAATCAGGTGCCTGCATCTGGGAGAGAGCTATTAAGCAACAGGTCATGCTGCCTGCTTTTTGTGAGTTTATTACCTCCCATTCAATCTTACATTAAATTTACTTTACCATAAATTGAGACTACAGGATTCTGCAGGATCAGTTCCTAGCAGCAAGTGGATAAAAGCCTGTGCAAATGCTGGCAGGGCCAGAGTTGCCAAGCCTGCTTGGCTAGAGAGCCTAAATTGACTCACAAGTACTGCTGCTCCCAGCCAAAAATAAGTGTGGATTGCTTTACATTTCCCTTTCTCCATTTCTCACAGGCATTTACATTTATATCAACACATAATGAGTAGAGGAAACACAAAGACATTCAAGCAGAATCTTCTTTAAGCTTGTCAAGAACGCCTTTTTCTTCCTTTTTCCTCACATTAGCATTAATTGGAGCTGGGCAAAACTCCTGGCATTAATAGCAGTAAAAGCAGAGCTGGTACATTAGATTTAATTAGCATCTAAACTAAAGATCCTACACCCCCCGAGACATTTCCACCCAGGAAACCTTTCCTCTCCAGCCAGCTGGGATGTGGCTCAGGGCAGCTCCTCCCCATCAGCAGCAGCAAATTCCACCAAGAGCGGCAGGGATCAGGTAAGGAGGGCACACCAAGCCTAACTGGGACAGCGGGCCAAGCGTTGCCCTCCTTGTGCGAGCAGCTTCCCCATGAATAAAATCAAAACATTCTTCAGAGATAACTGAAATCATGTTTACTGCATGGGTTTGTAAGTCTGAGATGTGGAGCTGCACAGACACCACTCAATCCCAGCAACATCATCATAAATCAAAGGACCAGCAACTTGAAAGCCCCTGACGCTTTTTAGAATAACCAAAAGACTTATTCTCAGCATTTGTTTTTTTCTGCTTTCCTTTATTTTTCTGTCTTGTAGGATGTGTGTTGCCATTTATATTTAACAGCAAATGTAAAAGAGAGCTTCATAGATCAGAAAGACGAAAGTTTCTTCTTGTTCTTCTGTTCCTTTCAGCTCACTCTGGTACCTCCACCCCCTCCCTGGCTCTTGTTTTTCCCATCTCCATGCTGTTTCCTTTATCCTCCCTTCCTCAATCCCCACAGCTCCCTGTTGTTCCTCTTTCTCCTCTTTCAGTTCCACCTCTTCTCGTTTCAGCACTTGTGTTCTGATCTCCTATTTTCAAAAATACCAGAAAAGAAGGTAACAGAAAAAGAAAAAAAAAAAAATCAAAAGCTCTTGGCAAGGTTGCTGTTCTGTAAATGACATAACTGGACATTGTGCTACTTTTATTTTAAGAATTTTTTTAGGACAAATCCATGCAGCTCTTCTTTTTCTGCTAATATGAAGGTTTTTTTACTCTGAAAAAGTCCAAGTTGCAAAGAATTTTTAACCTCTTCCAAGGAATATGGACATTTGTAGCTCTGCTGATGGAAGAAGATTGGTAAATTCAAAATAACACCATGTATCAGTGATTCATAACCTTTCTAATTGCACTCTGCCTGTAAGTGACATCCCTTTTTTATATCTGGTGTGGAATTACAGGACTGATTTTGACTCTGGGCTAAAACCAAACTTAATTTTCTCAGGTCACAGGTCAGGACAAATAATCCCTTTAAATATGGTTCTGGTTCCTTACGAATATCTTGGCTCCTGGGCTCCTTTGGTAAGAAAAGAGGACAAAGTATCCCATCATAAAGGGTTTCAAATGCACACAGAACTCACAAGCACATTTGTATGCCTGGTTTGGAAATGTCACCTGTCTGTTAAGGACTGTCCACTTCCACATCCAAATACCCAATTTGTGCATGCAGTCATGGCAACTGGAGAGCAACCCTGCCTGGAAAACCTGCTTTAGCTTCTGCTGCTCCTAGAGCACATCTTTGAAAGCACATTTGAGTAGAAATTTTAATGATTCCTTTTCAAGGGTGTTTAAAGGTATTTTTTAAAAAGGTTCTTTCCAGGGATAAAAACATTATCATTGTCACTGAGTAGCATCACACAAGTGTCAACCTCCATGGACCCACTAAATCCCTGTGATCTAAGAAAAACTGTATTTCCTATTCATTTTTGACTACCCCAAATAAAGGTGGTCAAGTCAGGCAAGAGGAGAGGTAACAGATGATCCTTTCCTTTCCCAAAAAGGAAATCAAAATATCCACAAACATGGAAGAAAAATCCTCTGTCCCAAGGTTTTTAGAGAGCCTGTGCACAACATAATGTGTATGGAATTGGGATTGTTCAGCTGGAGAGGAGAAGCTTTGGGGTGAGCTCAGTGTGGCCTTGCAGGGCCTGAAGGAGCTGCAGGAAAGATGGAGAGAGACAATTGGCAAGGGCTGGAGGGACAGGACACAGGGAATGGCTCCCAGTGCCAGAGGGCAGGGCTGGATGGGATCTTGGGAATTAGGAATTGTTCCCTGGCAGGGTGGGCAGGCCCTGGCACAGGGTGCCCAGAGCAGCTGGGGCTGCCCCTGGATCCCTGGCAGTGCCCAAGGCCAGGTTGGACATTGGGGCTTGGAGCAGCCTGGGACAGTGGGAGGTGTCCCTGCCACGGCAGAGGTGGCACTGGATGGGCTTTGAGGTCCCTTCCAACCCAAACCATTCTGTGGAACTAACATCGTATATATATCAAAATTTTCAAAGGTACAAAACAGAAACAAGCATCAAAACATATTCAGAGTATTTTTAAATGGGCAAGTGTAAATTTCATAGAGGTATTGCAAAGAATGAGGTTTTGGGCTGCTTTTCTTCACCATCTTGAAGCAAAAGTTGCTTTTTCCTGGGAGGGGCTGTGGTGACAAAGTCTGTTAAGGATCATCTCCAGCTGCAGAACTGGCACTGCTCTCTGCAGCTCTTTGTGTCCTGTCAGCTTGTTCTGACAGCTGATTGCTGGGATGAGGATGGACTGTGACATGTCAGAAAGCAGGGACTTGAGTTTGCACAGACTTCTGCCACTACTAGAGCCTGATAAGATTAAAACTGTTGTTTTTGTTGTGAGGGAAGCTCTGTGGCAGAGAACTGCTCTGGCTCCAGGGCAGGGCTGTGTGAGCCTGGGCAGGCAGGGAAGGAGAGGAGGAGATGTTGGGGTACAGACACTCTTTCTACCCCACTGAGGAGCACTGGAGAGCTGGGCATATTGGGAATACAGTATTTCTTACACATGGCATTAGAGCTTGTGCTGTCCAGTGACATTTCAGAGTAGCCAGGTGAATGGGGTGACCAGATAAGGAAAAGCATGGTTAATACAAAGCATATGTAAATGAGGGTGTACATTATCCTAAAGGAGCACAGCATGAGAACATCTGAGCACTTTGCAGAGGAAAGGAGCTGTTGTCCATGTACAGAGAGCCTGCAGTCAGTGCTCAGGACAGCCAAATGCCACACGCCCATGGAATGTGTCTGTCCTGCTCCTGGACATTCTGCAGCACCAGCTGGCTGCCCTTGCATGTACAGCCCATTAACCCATCCCTACATTGGGCAGCCAATAACCCATCCCTGCATGGACAGCCATTAACCCATCCCTGCATGGACAGCCATTAACCCATCCCTGCATGGACAGCCATTAACCCATCCCTGCATGGACAGCCATTAACCCATCCCTGCATGGACAGCCATTAACCCATCCCTGCATGGACAGCCATTAACCCATCCCTGCATGGACAGCCATTAACCCATCCCTGCATGGACAGCCATTAACCCATCCCTGCATGGACAGCCATTAACCCATCCCTGCATGGACAGCCATTAACCCATCCCTGCATGGACAGCCATTAACCCATCCCTGCATGGACAGCCATTAACCCATCCCTGCATGGACAGCCATTAACCCATCCCTGCATGGACAGCCATTAACCCATCCCTGCATGGACAGCCATTAACCCATCCCTGCATGGACAGCCATTAACCCATCCCTGCATGGACAGCCATTAACCCATCCCTGCATGGACAGCCATTAACCCATCCCTGCATGGACAGCCATTAACCCATCCCTGCATGGACAGCCATTAACCCATCCCTGCATGGACAGCCATTAACCCATCCCTGCATGGACAGCCATTAACCCATCCCTGCATGGACAGCCATTAACCCATCCCTGCATGGACAGCCATTAACCCATCCCTGCATGGACAGCCATTAACCCATCCCTACATTGGGCAGCCATTAACCCATCCCTGCATGGACAGCCATTAACCCATCCCTACATTGGGCAGCCAATAACCCATCCCTGCATGGACCGCCATTAACCCATCCCTGCCTCCATGGACAGCCATTAACCCATCCCTGCCTGCATTGACAGCCCATTAACTCCTACCTACATTCCCCAATGTTGACATGGAAGATCCATCACTGTGGCACAGCCAGGAAATGGGAAAAAACCAGCATTGCCTGTGCTCTGCTTCAGCTCTCACTAACAGTTACTGTTGTTTGTACCCAAACAATCATATCCAAACCCTTGGGAAATGATGAGGGCTCCAGAGAAGCCAACAAGTCTTGGAATCAATTTGTGATTAAAGGCACTGCAAAATGTGGGGCCAGGTTCCTGGGCCCAGTAGTACTGGGCTGGTTCCTCTTGTGTAATGTTTCCCATTCCTTGAGTTACATGGCATGATCTTTCCCTGACTTATCTTCTTCCTAATGGAAAGAAATACAGGGCCAGAAAAACCGAGTGTAATCTCCTGCCACCCACGGGAACAATAATGTAGAAACCTTTTAATTCCCATTTAGTTCCTCAGGACAGGGACTGGCCCTTCTTCTGAGGAACACTCTGCAACTCAAAAATATACAAATGACAAAAAAGGCCCATCTGATTAAAAAAATAGTGGAGAGATGAGTAATGCAGATGTCTTGTGCTGCCCACTCCAAACACATACTGACCTATGCTGCTTGTTTATCTTCAAGTCTTGTATCTCTGTCTTGGTGGCTAATGACCTGGAATACACAATTCTCACATTCAGGCTCTGAGACAACAAGCAATCCTACAGAGAAAACTAGCAGTCCTGTCTACAGCTTGTTCCCTGGAACTGCCTGTGGCGGGGCTGGAGGTTTTCTGGGTGTTTCTGTTGTTCTGAGTGACCCCAGGAGCAGCAGCTCTGATCTGGGTGGGAGCAGCTCCTGAGGAAAGCAGGATCAAGGAGCCAGTGCTGCAGGGCTGACCTGAGCAGAGCACCGAGTCCAACATCACATGGGACTGGTGAAGCTTCCTTTGGCACTTGGGGACAATAATTAGCTGAGAAACTTTACTGCACACCTCAGCCACTAAAGCAGGGTGCTGGTGACAGGCTGGGTAAATGCCACTTCTCTCCAGAAGCCAATTCAGAGAGGATAAAAACTCAGGCTGCTCTCAATATCAGAAATGGTGCTGCTGCTTGTAGCTGAGATATATGGGTTTGTTCCTTCTCCTCTCAGGTTCTCTTCCCAATGATTTATGTCAGGGGGTTTGTGTTGGCATGAAACTGCTCACTGTGACAGGGGATGTTCTAGATGTGACAACCCCTAACTCAGGACCATTCCCATGTCATTTCTCTGCACAGCTGACAGAAATCTTTTTTCCTGGTTATTTATTTATTTATCAACTCCCAATACTACATCAGTGCCCAAGAAAACCAGCTCTCCACTGAATCCATAGAGGTACATTTTTTGCTTGACAAATGGCCTGCAGTTGTTAGAAAAGCACACTTTTTTTAAAGAATTGAGAAATGAGCTCTGCCTAAGTGCAGTAAAACCCCCAGATTTCTCTGTGTTGATTTTTCCCCCTTTAGTGTCTGTTCAGAGAACATCCTCCATGCCACTCCACGCTCTGCAGACATGATATATGATTACACAGCTGTAACTAAAAAATGATGTATGAAATAAAAATTCCTCTGCAGTGCAGGGTTGGGAATACAGAGGCTGCAAGCACCAGGAGCTGCTGCTGTGGAACATGGAAATGAGGTGGGAGCCAGGGCACTGCATGAAGGATCCAAACACCAACTGTATTAAAAACCTTTCAGGATGTACAAATGCCCTCTTTACTGTGCTTTATGCACTGTGAGATAAGGCTACAGCAGTGAGTCCTTTGGGATCTGTGTCCAGCCTGGGAAGGTGGGATGCTCAGGGTCTGCTCCCAGCCCTGTAAAGGGCCCAGAGCTGGAGCCTCTGACAGCAGAGCTCCCAGGCAAAGCACAGCCCCTCTAGATTGTACTGGCATTTTTACCCCTCTGGATTGTACTGGCATTTTTACGCCTCTGGACCGTACTGGCATTTTTACCCCTCTGGACTGTACTGGCATTTTTATGCCTCTGGATTGTACTGGCATTTTTACCCCTCTGTACTGTACTGGCATTTTTATGTCTCTAGACTGTACTGGCATTTTTACCCCTCTGGACTGTACTGGCATTTTTGCCCACTTGCAGCAGTAATCAAATTGGTGACACTGCTTTACATGCCTGTTGAATAAGCCTAAAATATGGTGCAATAAGAAATTAATGTCAGTGGGACTGCCACCATGTTTTCCAACTTCAGCTGTCAGGAAATAAGAAGGGGACAGAAGACCTCAACCTCTCCTGGTCCCCATCTTCCCAAACACTGACCAGAATCCAGCGTAGCAGAGCCCGCTCTTTAGGCAGCAGTATGACAGCATTAACAACATCCAACTTGTTTCTCCCAACCACAGCAAAGAAAATCTTGAGCTTCTAAAATTTTTCATCAGGCGTTAGTTGGAGTAATCAGATGAGACATAATTGAAGCTGCCTATGGAAGTTTGGATTTCCTTGACAAGCTCCCTAAAAGTTGCTCTTCTGAGACTCATAGGCCTTCTCCTGCACTGTCAGCAAAACACTGCCCAGACTATGTTGGTAACATTTTACCTTCCTTTGCATCATCTCTGTGGTTCTTCTAACAAATGCAGCAGCAATTTCTGCCTAAAGCTTTGGTTTATGCATTTCTTTCTACAGAGGAAACTTCTCCTTACTTCTGTACACAGATAGCACCTGTGGATGCAGTGGAATACTTTCATGTCTGGGAAACAAGCTGATGTCCCTGCCTCTGCTCTCCCACACACCCCAAATGTCAGAGCCTTGCCCTTCCACCTCCCTCTGTGCAGCCAGCAGCTCCTGGGCCTGTCCCAGCAGCCCTGTGAGGGGGCACATGTTGGACTCAGGTGGGCCAGGGAGCTCCAGGTGAGGAGCAGGGTCAGGGATGCCCTGGGCCAGGGGCTTTGTGGGGCAGGGGAGGACTGGCAGTGCCCCAAAAGCTACAACAGAGAGTGTTCTCCATGGCAGCAAAGGACAAAAAATAGCTGAAAACAGGCACTTCCTAACAAGAACAGACTTTCATCTTGATTTTCATTTTCCATCAGCGTTTTTTAATGGATGCAGTTCTAAAGTATAAACAATCATAATAATTATTAGAAATGCTTGCTGTATAGACAAGAAATTCCTTTTTCCCTAAGTGAGGCTGGAAGGGAATAAGCAAATCCACAGTGCTGCTGCACAGCCTTTATGTGCTGGTGGAAACAGCTGGAAGTTCAGCTGTGATTAAAAATACCAAACTTCATCAACAGCTGCTTTTGTCAGTGAAAAGTGTGTATGATTGTTCACCAAAACACTGGCACCAGCAGCCAGCACTGCAGAGGACCCTGAAAAAGGGTGGAATCAGGGCCCAAATCAGTGGATTTTAAAGCAGATTCTCTAATAAGCAATTGTGCACTGCACCCCATCCCATTCCTGCTGGCAGAGCACAGCTCAGTGCGTGTTTCCTGCCCACAGGAGAGGTGCAGCAGCTCGCCCTGGGAGCAGCCCTGCAGCCAGGTGGGATCAGGGACTACAGTGCCAGCATTGCTGTTACCCACCCTTCAACGAAAGCTTCTCAGGATGCTACTGATGATCAAAGCAAAGGGCTGGCGTTGCATCTCCTGGCAGCAGCTCTGGGCTGGGGCTGCTGCAGGAGCAGCCCAGCAGTGCATGGTGCAAACTGGGAGCAACACAGAGCCAGGGAATTCTGGGAGTGAGTTCTGCCATCCTGCCCCTGACGCTTCCTCCAGATCACACAGGGCAGAAAAAAACTGCCAGGTACTTCAGAAGGCCACTGAACATGTGCCAACTTTTTCTGCCTGCAGACTGGCAGGAGAAAAAACCCACACAATTTTGGAGCTTTTGTCTTTTGCTAATGGCATTCTCTGAGCTCTCATGTAGCTCAGCAAGCGGCCCTGATTCTCTCTGCTTTCTTCATAAAAGATCCATTAATTCAAAATCAAAGTAGACAATTCTAATTCTGTGTGTGATATGAAGGGAGTTTGGCTAAACCTTTTCTTTAGAGAGAAACCTCTGGTCTCTTTTTATTCTTGTGCCTCAGTAGCTGCAAGTCCTCTTGGCTATTCTGTTTCAGTTTCTGTGAGAGGTTTGTATCTTCTTTCTCTGAACTCTACCTGAATTCCTCACATGCCCTTGCTCTCCCTGTAAAGCACAGACCATCCAGTGGCACCATGTGGAATACATTTCTAATTTTGTCTTCACATGAATACTGCTAAGCTGATGAGAACTTCTTAGACACTGGCAGCTTCCACTGACGTCAACTGCAATTGCAAGTTTGCAGTCAATTGAGTCCACTGCAACTAAAAGCACCCCTGGGCACTGATCTCTAATCTTCCTCCTCCCTCACATCTTCCCTCTGGAATTACACAGAGCACTCTGCTTTTAGGGCACTCGAACTCCACATACTGATGCCACCCACATCCCACATGTTCATTGGCAAATTTTGGGATTTAAACCCCTGTCCACTGCAAACAGTGACATTGTCATGACAGATTGTAAATATTGCTAAAAGACCAGTCAGTGTTATTTCATTATTTTAGTATCAATCAGAATTAGCCTTTGAATTGGGATGAGCTGTGGAATAACAGCCATTAGTGTCTCCATTAGGAAGCTGTTCCCCTGTGCTGTTGTTGCATCCCAATTCCCCAGAAGCTATAATCCAGTGCAGATAGAGCCAGGGAAAAGAGAGCAGCTCAGCAGCCTAAGGGAACACCAAATCACTGTCCAGTCATGGGCACCTATGGTTAGGGACAGCAGCTTGGGGTGTGGAACATTGAATACTGAAATATTGCTTTCCCTGCTACCAGAGTGTACACAACTGAAAAGTCCCAAAGGAAACAACCCATTAAAATCAAGAGAAGGATCAAGGATTTTGTGCAGAAAATTTGACCTTTTAATTCCCTGAGAAAACTGTGAAATATACAATATATGGGCCACACAAAGAAGCACAGTGGCACTCACAATCCACAAATTGTACAGCAAATATGATGCCACGGAGAGGAGAAGGAAAACGATACCTCAGTAGGAGGTTCCAACAGAAATAGAATAAAATATATTTGTAAGGAAACTTCATGAGACTGCTCAGCATTAAGACCGAAAACTGCCATTCAGTGGGGTGATAAAGAACCATAAAACAGAGAATGAATTCCAACTGTGCCTGGGGTCTGGAGCAGGGCTCTGGGAGCATGGACGAGTGTCAGCCTCAGAGAAGAAACCCCAAAGTGGGAACGGGAGCTGAGCCTTAAAGATCTCTCACTATGTCCATTTTAGCTGGCAAAGGGTTTCATGCTTCATTTCAGTCATTATTTAAACATTGTTATTTCTGCAAACATGCCTCACTGAGATAAGGTTTCATGCTGTACCACATCAAAATGCAGACTGGTGCCGAGCGCCAGGAAGAGTCTTTATTGAGGTAACTGTTTATTAAGCCGTGGAGGAATTGAAATTGCAAATTCTTAAAGAAAGGGAGGCAGAGGGAGAGATATGTTATGTTCCCTTTAATCATGGGATTTGCACAACAGCAGTACAGTTATGATCTAAATAAAGTTTCTGAAGTCATCAGGATATTATACTGTAGCTGCTTCATTTAATCTAATGGTTTCCATTTAGGTAATTTTCATGCATTTTAATGTATTTAATGATCACCTTCCCTTGACTGATTTGCAATCTCTGAAACTATATTGTACTTTATCTGCAAGATTTGGGATTCCAGACAATGATATGCAGAGAAGGACCTGGAAAGTTGAGTGAAGATGCTACTTTGCATTTTAAAGTCCCATTAATCATGCTATTTTACTAATGTAGAAGAGCCTGAATATAATTTCAACCTGTAGAAAAACAATACTCATGAGACTTCTGGAGAATGAACTTGACCTAGATTTGGATTATTTCACTCTAACAGAAACTGATAACATTTCAGACACTGACAGCACAGGAAAATGAGCAGGAATCCCAATTCTATATTTGATATTTGACAAATATGAGCCCTTGCTGAGCTCCACCACGGGCTAAAGGGAAGCCTGCTCTGTGCCTTTGGGGGAGCTGCAGAGGGGAGCAGGTTCTAGGTGTGCCAAGCAGCAGCACGTGGCTGGTGCTGGCACTGCCAGCACAAATACATCCATACCACACAGAGGATCCCTCCAGAGGCTCAGCACCACAAGGAGCCCTCCTCAGCAGAGATCCCCCCTCTCCCACGGGGACCAGGGGGTCCTGCATCGCCCTGGCCTGGCAGGGATCCCCAGCACAGCTCCCAGAGCTGCTCCCACTCTCACACACAGCAAGAGTGGGAGCAGCACTGCACCAGACACTTCAATTAAAATGCGGAGTGCTCCAAATGCATGTGCAAATGAGGCGATGATGCATGCAAACGACTAATTACAGTCACCTGCTTGTGCAGGGCCCCACTTGCTGTTGGGCAGGGGGAAGGACTGTGTGTGCAAATGAGACACACAGCTGGAGGCAGCCCCTACCCCAGGCCTCAGGGTGAGAATTCCAAGGGCTTGGGAATTATGGCTTTGTTTTCTACATTGAAATACAACCCTGGCTTTAAATATTATGTCATTTCCCAGGTATTGGAAAAAGAAGTGGTGTAGTAATCTGAAGGATGCAAGCAAGTAGTGGATACACATTTCATACATACACTTCAGGAAAGGAAAAAAAAATCACTGGAATTATGAATGGGGAAAAGTGAGAAAACAACAACAAATTTTAATGTCTGGATAGATTTAGCTAGTAGCAGATAATGAGATTGTGAAATTCACACTATAAAATATATGATAATTAGAAAACTCAAAATGTCTTGGAGAAGTTTTACAGTCCAAATAACTCTACTAGCCTGTAGTTCACTGTGGGACTACAGATCTGAACAACAGAGAGCTCAGATCCCAACTGCTCCTCCCCTGTGGAGCCAGGCTGGGAGAGCTGGGGCTGCTCAGCCTGGAGAGGAGAAGGTTGTGTGGAGAGCTCACAGCTCCTTCCAGGGTCTGAGGGGCTGCAGGGAACCAGAGAGGGACAATTCCTCAGGAACTGCAGTGCCAGGACACAGGGAATGGCTCCCAGTGCCAGAGGGCAGGGCTGGATGGGATCTTGGGAATTAGGAATTGTTCCCTGGCAGGGTGGGCAGGCCCTGGCACAGGGTGCCCAGAGCAGCTGGGGCTGCCCCTGGATCCCTGGCAGTGCCCAAGGCCAGGTTGGACATTGGGGCTTGGAGCAGCCTGGGACAGTGGGAGGTGTCCCTGCCCATGGCAGGGGTGGCACTGGGTGGGCTTTGAGGTCTCTCCCAACCCTTAGCATTCTATGCTTCTATGATTTAGGGGACCAAGACTGTAAGAGAAAAAGTTGTCTGTCATCATTGTAACAAATGTATAGTCAAAGGTTTTCTGGTTTGGTTTTTTTTCCCTTTCTTTTTTCTTTTTTTTTTTTTTGTTTTTTGGGGGGGCGGGTTTTTTTCTTTTGGTTTTGGGGTTTTTTGGGGGGGGAGATGTTGGTTTGGGGTTTTTTTTGGCAGGTTGCACACTTGAATTTAAATTCAGGTTATGCTTTTAGATTTATGAAAAGGACACTGGATTTAGCAGTAACTGAAACTATTTTAAACCTGCGACTGCTGAATTCAAGGAGAAAGTCCTTCTAGATGCTGCCTTCACTGCTTGTTCAGACTTTGCAGTAATTTCTACAAATTCCTCTCTTTTTTCTTAACCATTAGGGATTTATAGTTCCTATATGAAAAGCTTTGGTTAAGTCCAGCTAATCATTCAGCATGTAAGCGCACAAATATTTACAGCGCTCTTAAATAAAAGCAAAACCAGATCAAGGCACGTACGGAGTTCATGGTGAGGTTTTGATTATAACTGGAAATGCCCAATCTGGGCTGTTTCTGGACTATCAGTAAAGAAATAGCTTCCTTGTTGAAACAACAAAAGTGTTTCTGTTTTCTTCTAGTTCCAGATGACATCCAGTCCTTGACAGCAACGGTAGCTACAACAGATTCATGTTTTGATCTAATGTGATTCGGATCAGGGGCTTCATGAAAAGTATTTCATGTTTTTCCTCAGTCCAAAGCCTAACACCAAACTGCACCAGGGGAGGCTCAGGGTGGACAGCAGCAGGAATTTCCCCATGGAAAGGGTGGGCAGGGATTGGCAGGGGCTGCCCAGGGAGGTTTGGAGTGCCCATCGCTGGAGGTGTCCCAGGAAGGGCTGGGGGTGGCACTCAGAGCTCTGGGCTGGGGACAAGGTGGGGATGGGGCACAGCTGGGACTCCATGGGCTGGGAGGGCTTTTCCAACCTCAGTGATCCTGGGATTCCCTGCTCAGCACAAAGAGGACACGAGAAGTCAGATTCTCCTGCTGGCACCTCCAGCAAGCTCCCAACAGGCAAATCAACTAAACACAGCACAGGGAACACCCTCAGACACCTGACCTGGCAGAGAAGGAGAGCAGAGAGGGCAGAGGCTGCTGAGGGCTGAACACAGCCCTTGAGCAGGCAGCAGCAGTGCCACTGTCCCTTTGTGCCACATCCCGGTGACAAGGCAGCAGTGCCACCTGGGCCACATCCCAGTGACAAGGCAGCAGCAGTCAGGGACAGGGCACCACAGCTCCCTGCTCTGAGATATCTCCAGTGAAACACAACCCCAGCACGTCTCACAAGGAGCTTTTATAATTCCTTTCCTGCCAGGAGATTTTTATTCACGTATTCGCTTTTGAAACTTTGTAAACACAACCAAAATGGATTTGATTTATTTTTATCTTCCTTGTGATATGACATAATATTGATAAGATAACACTGGGTGATGATGAGTTCTTTGGTAAACACACCTATCAGTAAATTAGTGACAAAATCAGATACAACATCTTGGGTGAAAACAAGTTTAATTCTCCAGTAAATAATTCAACTCACTATTACTCACAGAACTGGTTAGATTGAAAAATTTGGTTTGTCACCAGAACAGATTTATTCTGAGTTTATGAATTCCTAATAAGGCTGCTTTTCATAATGATGAATGATAATTATCTTTTTGAAGTCTAATCATTTACCTGAGTATTCTTATCTGTGAGATGCCACAGGTAAGAACCCTTCCTGCAGGGAAGGTCTCTTAACTGGCTGCAGCAGCACAGCAGTTAGTCTTGGAAATACTGAAATAATTTAAAAGCACACTCAGAGACGTTAAACAGGATGGACAAGATCCCTTCATAACCCCAATCTACCAATCAGTAACAATTGGAGGAGGAAAGAGGGGCAGCTCCGAGCTCTGCTCTGGGCAGGGACAGCAGCAGGGAGGCTAGAGCTGGGCCAGGGCAGGCTCAGGCTGGATTTTAGGGAAAGGTTCTGCTCCCCCAGAGGGTGCTGGCACTGCCCAGGCTCCCCAGGGAATGGTCCCGGCCCCGAGGCTGCCGCAGCTCCAGGAGCGTTGGGACAGCGCTGCCAGGGATGCACAGGGGGATTGCTGGGGGGGCTGGGCAGGGACAGGGGCTGCACCCAGGATCCCTGGGGTCCCTCACACTCAGGATATTCTATGGTTCTCTGACTTTCCAATGGAAACCCCAGAATGGTTCTCTTTGAATGTCTGCAGGGAGATGGAATCCACAACTTGCCTGCTCAGGAGAGGAATCCCTGTAAGAAACTCTCCCGAGCATTTCACTCATTCCTGCACCTCCTCTGTCAGCCCCAACTAACCTAAAACTGCAGAAACAGGGAAAAGAGCCCACACTTAAAAGCTTCCCTTTAGTTTCTTCCAAAGCCATCACTTCTACTCACAAACAGTGACAGCAAAGCTGCTCTCAGTCAGGAACAAGAAAAACAACAAAAAGAAACAATTCAAAATTAATTTATCACTGGTTTAATTCCTTGCATTCAGACATTCATCTCTTCCAGACAGACATGATAATGTGATTAGTACAAATGATACCAGGCTAGTTATAGGGCATTTAGGAATACAGGCAGTATTTATTTCACACAGTGCTATGTATTTTTCTGCTTTTGTCATCCCCAAGCAGAGCTGTTTTGGTTGCAAAGATATCTCAAAAATGTGCTCTACAGTCTTATCCTCTTTTTAAAAGATGAGAAATTTTCTTTTTTCCTCTTTTGTTTTTCCTTTTGGCATGTGACAGCACATTTTGCTGTAGGAAACAGAGGTATGTTTTAATAGTGAAACAAGAGATGTACTCTCATGGAATAAATCACGGTTTCAGTGGTTTTCTTTGTTCTCAGTCTTCGAAAGACCTGGAGAACTATTTGATCTCTGCACTTCCACAAGTTTTGCAATAGTTTGTGTTTTTTTAATTCTTTTTTCAAAAACTGCAGAAGAACTAGAACTTATTCAGGTGACTAATTTTTAAAGCAGCACTCCTGTACTCACAGTGGGAGCTCCCTGAGTGTCTGTTCCAGAATAACAACAGGAGTACACACTTGTGCCTTTCCAAGATCAATTCTATGATTTTTAATCATACTATTTCCTTATTTTAACTGTAATGTGCTGGAGTTCACTGTTTGTATCCATCAAAACCCTACTGACACTGCTGATGATGGAGCATCAGAATTTATGCCCCGAGAGATCTGGTGGGATCAGACTATAAATAGATGTGGCCGAAGGATTCAGATAAAGTATTTATCCAATCTGTCTGAGAATAAAACAGTATGCTTATGTTTAGGCCATCAAAAATCTATAGATGAGCTATTTAGTAGAGGAACGTTTAAAAAGACCAATTCCTTCTAAAGGTGGAAAAAATAAAAAAATACCCTTCCTACCTAAGACTTGATCAGATTGGATGCACTTGGGCATTTTCCCTCTTTGAAAACTGGGTTTATCTTCAGAGTGGCTTCTTTCTCAATTAAAAAAAATCTTTCAGAATGGCAGAGTTCTAATTTTCCTCTTAACTGACTTGTGAACGTCAGAGATGTGTGAGATTGCCTGAGCATATCTCAGAGAAAAAAGAAGGAACTGTTGCTGGTTTTTGCAGCACAATGTGACTACATCTGTGACACTTGCAAAAGGAATGAGCACTCACACTTTTCACTACCAAACTCAAATGAATCATGCCTAGTTTAATACAAAATTTCATGTCAAGAACATGGTCAAGTTTTGGAGCACAGGCTGAGCTCAATACCACTTGATTTAAGAGACACCAAGACCAGAATACCTCCTTTGGAAATACCTTCAACAAGGAGAACAGAGGGATTATGTTCCACTCCCTGCACTTGGAAAATGTTAACGGTGGGTGAGGTGATTTAACAAATGCTGCTTTAATGAGGCATCACTTCGACACTTGCTGCTGCTAAGGTCATACATGTTCTGTGGGTTACTGCTCAGGATTCCAGCCCAACAGGATTCCTCCACTTTAATGAAGCAGCTACATGAAATTGTCTTTTATTTTCCCCCTTTCATAACTGTTCTCAGCTGTGGAAGACCCAAGGTACCTAATGATCTCTGCTTAGCATTTTGTGGAGGGAAAAAACCTAACTGTAGTATAAACTACATCCTCATGTTAATACAAGTCAGGGAGGGGGAAAAAGCCAAAGCAAAACAAGCCAACCCCTAGGAGAGATGTGAATTGCATTAATTCAGTCGGATAGGAGGTCACATTCTGGGTCACACAGTCAGCTCTGTGGTCACTGTCAGAAATGTGGTCACATCATGGAACCTTCACCTCACTCTGCACCATGGGTGAACCAAGGTAAAATCAAAAGCAGGAAGAATTCCTCCTGTCTGATTTTCCACTATGGAAATCTCACATTTCCCATGTTCAGCAGCTGCACTGGAGAGTTTCCACAAGTGTGGGCCCTCTGCAACTGAGAGGGTGAACCTGAGGCTCTGGCAGGCTCAGAGGAAAAGTCCCCTCAGATGAAAAGGTCTGTCCTTGTCCTCAGAATAGTCTGGACCAGGCCCAGGTAGGCAAAGAAAGGGAGAGTGGCTAAGCCCATGGCACAATAAATTCAGCACCAATTCCTGCCATAGACTGCTCAGTTCTGACTCCTCTTTGAAAACAAGAAAGTTTGCTGTCTTTCCACTTCTCCAGTATGGAAAAGGCTGAGTAGGGCCCTCAAAGGCTCTGAGAAAGTCCTCACTCCTCAGATTTCACAGTCTGGCAGGAAGGAACATTACAGCAAAAACAGCCTTGCAGTAAGAAGTGCTAACCAGCCAACCATATGCCAGATTTGCTCTTTTATATTTCTTCCTCTCTCAAATATTACTTTTGAAAGATTAAGCATATAGCACCTTTTCAAGTTTAGTGAGTGCCCAGACATCCTGTTAAATATCTTTCTCAAGATTGTTCTAGAAATCCCCATTTCATATGGATTCATTTTGAAAAGCACCCTCCCCATATCCTGAATAATTGAAAGCATCCCATCACACCTTGCTTTTCAGAAATAAACACTCCACACAGCTTCGGCTTTTTACCTCATCTTTCCCAGGAACTAAATCTTTATAACAAGCAGGAGTTTCCTTTTACTGAAGATCATTTGTCAGAGGTGAATGATAGTCTGCAAAATAGGTAATAAAACTGAATAATCAAACCAGAAAAAGATAAACTCTCATCCAAATTTCAGAAGGACAAAAGCAAAAGTAGCACTTTTAGCACTACTAAAATAGTACTTTTAGGGGTTGAATTGCTTTCCTGTAGGGGCCCCTGGGTGCCTTCTTACCCATTTCAGCATCACTCCCCTAACAAACTGTGCCCCTTCCAACTGTACCAAGGACACACAGACAAAATAAATGCCTTCAGAGATGCTCAGAAACCGGCAATGGCACACTCCTGCTATTTTATTAAGAATTCACAAGGGCTTGGGCATTCTTGCCCAAAGTGTGTTGTACAATGCTATCATACAGAGCTCTGACAGAGCTCTTTAATCTCATTTTCTTGAGAGGCAAAGGCACAGGTTACTGCACTACACTGCTGACCTTTCTGAAAACCCAGGCTGGCTCTGCGCCTGCTTCATCCCTTTTCCCTTGAACTTCTCCAAAGCCCTCACTCAGTTCTAGGCCTGCCCTGATTTTATGCTTATTGCCTCATTTCTTCATATTGATCCTACTGTTCTCCAGTGCTCCCTGTAGAGCAATGAGGAGCACAGGGACACGTCTCTCTCCTCCTGAGCCTGGTGTAACACACGGGGTGCTCACAGCCTTGCCCAGGGATGCTGTGGGAAGCAGCCTGTCCTCTCAGCCAGCACAACTCTGAGCATTTGGAATAAATGGCATGTGCACCTAAGTGATCTCAGAGCACTGAGATTAAACAGTTTTCAGCAGGATGAAGTGCAGATACCAGTGCATCTCTGGCTTAAATAATCCTCGAGCTGCTGAAAAAACGCTCCTGACAGAGGATCAGTGCAGGTCTGCAGGCAGCACATGCTTGGGAGGAGGCTCCACTGGCTCTCTCTGTGTTCATGTGATGCCAATTAATTTATAGCTACAAATAGATCGGCCACAGGCTTGGAATCATGGGATGGTTTGGGCTGGAAGGGACCTAAAACATCATCACATCCCACCCCTGCCATGGCAGGGACACCTCCCACTGTCCCAGGCTGCTCCAAGCCCCAGTGTCCAACCTGGCCTTGGGCACTGCCAGGGATCCAGGGGCAGCCCCAGCTGCTCTGGGCACCCTGTGCCAGGGCCTGCCCACCCTGCCAGGGAACAATTCCTAATTCCCAAGATCCCATCCAGCCCTGCCCTCTGGCACTGGGAGCCATTCCCTGTGTGCTGTCCCTCCAGCCCTTGCCAATTGTCTCTCTCCATCTTTCCTGCAGCTCCTTCAGGCCCTGCAAGGCCACGCTGAGCTCACCCCAAAGCTTCTCCTCTCCAGGTGAACAATGGCAGCTGTGCCAGCCTTTCCTCCCAGCAGAGCTGCTCCATCCTCTGCTCATCCTGGAGCCTCCTCTGGGCTCTCTCCAGCAGCTCCAGCTCCTTGCTGTGCTGGCCCAGGGCTGGGGCAGCTCTGCAGGTGCTCAGGGTCTCACCTGGGGGGCAGAGGGGCAGAATCCCCCCTGCCCTGCTGCCCACGCTGCCTCAGCCCAGGGCAGGGGGTTTGGGGTCCCAGCTCTGCCCCACAGCTCCCCAGGGCTCTTCCAGGGCTGCTCCCAATCCCTTCTCCACCTAGCCTCTAGGTGTGCCCAGGATTGCCCCAAAGACCTTTTGTACCCAGTAACTTGCAGTGCTTTGTACTGGAAGTTTACTTTCCTGCAAAGGTGCTTGTGGGGTATTAGTTAAAGGTTTGTTGTTGTCACTACTGCTCTTCACAACAATCCTTGAGCAAGGGAAGCCCCAAAACGACTGCTCTGTGACTGCTGGTTTAAACAAGCTACTGGAGCCCTTCCTTGTAACCTTGACACCACACTGTCTGAAAAATGTGGCTCCATGGAAATCGTTTCTCCAAGAGCTGGAGCACCAGCAGGGTCTGGGAGGCACCATTGTGCTCCTCCTTGTTCTGCTCTTCATTAGGAAGGGACTAATTACAAATCAAATAAATCCTTTACTCCAATGCCTTAAACCATCAAAAAGTCTGTCTTGCTTTTGGGTAAATCAGGTTGCAATAACAAAGGTGGAGACATGTTCACAGGCAGGCTCCAGGCTCCCAGACATCAGGATAATTGAAATATCTCACAACTAATTAACAAGTTAAATTACTTTTTTGCAAGGTGACCTAATAATGCAATCTGCCAAACAGCAATAGGTGCCATCACAATCTCTCCTCCCAATCCAAAGTTGGGAAGACCACTGCCACGTATTATTGAACATCTTGTGTTGCTCATTCTTCCCTCCTTTGTCTAAACTGACATGCCAACAGACAGGAAAATTGTTTAAACAATGCCAAAGAGCAAAATTCTAGCTAACATTTAATTTAAAAAATCACAGTTTATCATAGTGCACCATCGAGGTGCATGGTGCCTTTAAATTTCACGATTCCTGTGTTGGATGGATTAATCTCAGGTTTTAGTGTAAATGTGAGTGTAGAGCAGGCATGACTTAAAGATAAAAGCACTGTACAATCCATATATTGTCTGAATGAGAAGAAGGAATACCCCAAGCTTGGAAATCTGCAGCATTGTTCTCAGATGCAGGTTGGAATAATAACAAGGATGGAATGTAAAGAAAGAGAAAAATAATCTTAAATCTGGGCCAGATTTGGGGGCTGTCTTTATCTTTTTAAACACATGATTCCTTTCAAATAGGATATCTAATTTGCAGCAATGAAAGCTGCCCTCAGAAACTGAGAGGAATAACTGAACAGATTGATGAAAAGCATCAAAAATACTCAAAGCAATCCCAGGAGTCTGCTAGACATCCAATAACTTGTGGTGCTGCTCGAAGCATCCATTAACATAACAAAGTACATGCACACATTGATCCTCTCTAATCTTCAGAGAAGCAACCTCTTTGTATTGCAGTTCAGAACACCTTGAACTCTACATATTCTTTGTTATTTCAGAATATTAGCCATGTCTATTTTTAAAATGTGTCAATTCACTTCCTAAATATAAATGAACAGGAGATTCAGGCTCTCAGTCTTAATAAAACACTTATCCAAAATGATCACACTGTCAGATCTGCAGGAACACCAACAGCATCAATTACAACCCTAATGATATTCCACGGTTTGTTTGCTCTGCTACCATTTATTTTTATTTCCCCTTCTGAAGATACCGGAGTTTTGACCAAAAGGTGCAGCAGATTTTTACCACAGCAGTAATATTCTTGGTATACACCTCCCAGACATATTTTAATGACTTAGAGTGAATTATAAGAAATATATTGAATTCCCCATAAGAGAGCTCTATTTATGAGTCTGTTTTCAATACAGAGCATAAAGGGATTTGTCAAGAAACAGTTGCAATATCAGTGGTGCAGAAAAACTGCAGTGCTGTCTGCTGAGTTCAGGATACAGCTCTGATTTTTCCACCACACTGACTATCACCCTCTCAAACCTTCCTTCCCTGCCCCCCCTTCAGCACAAACTGGGGCTTCTTCCCCCCAGTGTTGTCGCTGTTCTAATCTGCAAAAAGTGAGAGCTGGGTACATGAGCTTGGTAACCTATTTAACAAGTCTTAAAGCTGCCTATCAGAACCTAAGTGCTAAAGGGTTTTTTGAAAGTCTCTGTGAAGTCTAGAGCCAGATTAGACCATCTGATAGAGATTTAGATTACAGTATACAGCCAGCATCTGTGTTTCAATCTGCTCAACACTAATGGGAAAAATTTGACATATTTCATTGTAGAATTCCCTGGACGAACCAGAAGATCCAGCTAAATAAAGATTTAAATCCACTCAGAGCATTCTCAGCATACTGATGTCACAGGCATTTGAAAGGGGATAGGCAGGGAAAAAAAATCATATTGAACTCTTAAAATCTAGGAGCCTATTAATTCATGACTATAGTAAATCCAGGCTCTAGTTCACCATACACATATGTTAACCAAGATTTTGAGTCTTACTGACAGGTCTTGAAACAAATCTGCTCCCAACAAACAAGTAAAACTGATTACTGTTGGTAGCAGCACAAACAGCAGTGCATTGCTTTTTGAGTTAAGCGATATTCCTTCAGAGCATGTTTGCAATTGTCTGGCAGGACTGAGCCTCCTCCTCTCCATACAAATCCAGGCACACAGCAGCACTGCCATCACCCCTCTGCACAGACTGACTTTACTCCTGTCAGCCCCAGACATCTCCTGACAGCACCTGAAGAGTTCCCCAGGTTGGGGTGTGCTGTGTGACAAACACCTGAAAGGGTTCCCCAGCTCAGGGGATGCTGTGACAAACACTCACTAGCCACGTGCAGCATTTCCCCCACACGAGCACCAGGGTTGCTTTCCTTTTGTGCTCATTTGCACAGGGTTGGACAACTTTGTGTGCTAACCCCTCATAGGCAGTCCAACCTTTTTAAAAGACACAAAATTTGGATGTCATTTGACAGATGATCATATTGCAACCTGCAGTGGAGAAAAACTCATAGAATTTCTAAGAAGGCTGTTTGAGGTACCAGTAAGGGTCCATCTGAGGTGGGAAGAGTAATCTGATTTCTGTGCAGAGAATCTGACTGGTTTTCTATGTTTCAACCTGAGAACTCTAGGATGAAGCAGACAATAAAAGTAATGAATGAGAAATATGAGAATGTATATACACACAGGGAAGGACTAAAAATTAATTTGTCAGTGTGGACAAGAGAGGAGCCACAGTGCAGAAACATGAAGAGCACCAGCAGATTGCAACAGAGACAGGAGAGAAGGTAGCATAATACTGAAGGTAATAACAGATTGTGGAATAACGACAAATGTCTTGAGGGCTTGAAACAATAAAGTAATTCTTGAAGACATTTTATAATGCTACAAAACTTATCATAAGGAAAAATACAGATGCTATAAAAGCAAGAGAAATTGTAACAGAGTGGATAAAGATGAGACAACATAAAGATCAAAGAACACGATGCTTCAAGCAAGAGACAGCAATGTCAAAGATCTTCCAAGCTCTGAATAAGTACTGAAAAAAGTTGAAGCTTGTCTCTGAACTGACCTGTGCTCCTCTGAACACTACTATTTTGCTTTGGATGGGTTTACAGCTGTAAGAAATTGAACTGCAAGACAACTCCTACAGATTCCTACAGTCTTAAGGTATGAGCAGTGGAAGCCAGTCAAAAGCACCCAGAAATCCATGACTACAGGAGGATGCAGGATGACTCAAAAGGAGCAAGCAAATAAATCAGTTGGTGCCAAGTACCCAACGCTGACACACAGACCACTCTGCTTTGTCAGCCAGAGTGTCTCAGTGAGGACTCTCAGAGGATTCCTCCAAAATCAGACTCCTGGTCTGAGCTGCAGCACTGCTGCAGGCACATCTTGCAGTGGTTGCATTAATGAGCTCCGAGACCATGGCCGAGGCAAAGAAATCCCTTTTATTCAGCCGAGTCCATTGACTGTGTGCACACTCTTGCAGCACAGAGATACAAGAGAATCATGGGATGGTTTGGGCTGGAAGGGCCCTTAAAGCTCATCCTCTTCCACTGTGCCAGGCTGCTCCAAGCCCCAGTGCCCAACCTGGCCTTGGGCACTGCCAGGGATCCAGGGGCAGCCCCAGCTGCTCTGGGCACCCTGTGCCAAGGCCTGCCCACCCTGCCAGGGAACAATTCCTAATTCCCAAGATCCCATCCAGCCCTGCCCTCTGGCACTGGGAGCCATTCCTCCTTGTCTATCACTGCATGCCCTTGGGAAAAGTCCCTCTCCAGTCTCCTTGTAATCTCTTTTTCAGAGAGGGCAGCACTCTGGAACAGACAGGACTCAAACAGTGACAGCTGTAAGTCTACTCACTCAAATACATGCTCCCTTACAGATTTTTCTGTGACATCACCTTTCAGAAAAGAGACCTCGTTATCATTCCCCAAAAAGGTTATCCGGATCTTAATGCCATCTTCAGTTTTATAGAAGAGAATACTTTCCCACTGGCAGAGAAAGGGGCCAGATGAAGTCCTGGCATTCAGATAAAAATCAGTTTGCACAATAACTGCCTCAGAGTACGTGCTTCTGAGAGAATAGCTTATTGAATAGCATACAGCCTACTCTGCAAGCTGCTCTGCCTCCCAGAGCTACAGAACAAATGAGAGTATGCCCTATAGTTGTTGTACAGAGGGAGATGTCTGATTATGCACTTGGGCTAAACTTCTGCAGGCAAATCCCTGGTGCTCAGGATGTGGTGCACAAGGCACCAACAAATCCTGGAATTATGTGGGAAATTGTCCAGCTCCCTTACTCATGGGCAAATCACAGACAAAATGCAAATGCACTGCATGGAGCAATGGCATGGCTGCTACAGTATGCAATACAAATATATATATATATATATATATATATATATATTAAAAAAAAAGTATCTCCACCAGGATCCTTATTTTCCAGTATCAGAAACAAGCTTTATTTTGAATTCCCCATATTTAAGGGAAAAGCATCACTAAGCAACACAGAGAAGGAAACCTTTCCCACAGCATTTCTAGGAAGTGTTCTAAACAAACCCTCTGCAAAGGATGCTCCAAAGTGCTGGAGATGTGCAGTGCCTCTGAGCCCCCTCTGTCCTGTCACACAGCAGTCATGGCCCCTTTGCAGACCTGTCCAAGCCCTACACGTTTGCACTGCTGTAAAATGCATTAGGACAGATTCTCCCTGCAGATTCTCTCTGCATTTGCAGATTCTCCCACCCCTTATTATCCCTGAGAGCAGTTCCACTGCTGCTCCCAACAATCAGAGCCACGGAACCAACCCAAGGACACACAATTATACTGCAGCCCAAAGGGAAAGGAAAAGTGGTCCTTTCCTCCCATGCAGCAAAAAGATCTGGAGGAATCTCCTTATATCCTTCAGGTATGAATCTTCCCAGAATCACTGATGTGTGTGTTGGGCACAGGGGAAACTTGTGGCTCAGCCCCAAGGTATCCCGTGGTGCTTGGCCAGGTGTGATGTCAGGGCTGGGCCCACGTTTAACCACGCCTGGGTTAGGCTCAATTTCCCTTAAAAGGCAAGCCAAGGACTTTATCAGTATTAATAATGTTCCCAGACACTCTGGAGTGGTGTAACAAAGCTGCTGCATCCCTGCTACACCACCTGAATTTGAATGGCTCTCTCTGGAAGCAAGGAATCAAGGCCAGTGCTTGGCTTATCATAACCAGAGTTTGGAAATGTGTAACTATGACAAAAACTCTTGCAAAATCAAACATATCAGAGATATATTTGTTTTAATGTTGGAGGTCTCACAGAGAGGAACACTGCCTGCACATGGTAGCCAAACTGCATTGTTATCCTGCTGCACTGATTTCAAACTCTGAATTTCAAACTGATACAGGAGTGATTTTGCTTCAGTCACGTGCCAGGAGAACCAACTCCATCCCAAGATAGTTGACTTTATTGTGGAGCACCCATTTTCTCCCAACCATTACTGCACAACCCTTCTCTCTCCAAGTATCAGTCACAGGAGGGCATTACTGAATTTTAGGCAATGAAAACAGCAGTAAATTTTATATCACGTGTTAACTGCTGTCTTGATAAATCAATGCACTACCATATACATAAGTTGAACTCTGGATTAGGCCTTACACTTCTAGTATTTTCCCCCTCACTTTACTCAGATGTTGGGGCATTTTACACTGGAGATCATTCAAAATAACCAATTGGATCACAGGAAAGCTACGTGAAGTCCATGCTGGTCAGGCAACACTGCACAATTTTTCATGTTAAAATTTGTAGTTATCATTACACTTTGATCTTTAGAAGAATTGTTACTGTTTCATTCTAATTTGATTTTTCTTTGTCTTATCTGCTGAAGATATAAGAGAGAATTAGTTGATTACACACAGAGAAGAACCCATGCAAAACCAGCACTGATAGAGATAATGTGTAAGTGAAATGCCAAGAAAAGCTTACTGACATGTAGTGGGGCAGGGTTTTTAGTCTGAATTAAAAAAAAAAAAATAGGAGAGGAGATTGGAGGAAGGCAAACCAGTACTGATTGTCATCCACAAGCCTGAATCTTTATAGGAAATTACATGGAGACTCAGTTGATAGCCAGCTGATATCTTGGTGAAGTTTCGGTCTTGTGCTGCCAAGAGCTCCATTCCTATTTATACAAAGTCTGTTTTTATTCATAACATTCGGGACAGAGCAAGCTGGTGTGTTTGTGGTATCAGTGGATTTGCAGTTGTGGAAAAGATCTGAGGACTAATCTGGCAGGGTTCCTCTTCTCCTCCAGCACCTCTTCCCAGAGCTTTTCTGAGAGCAGCACCCTCAGGGCTCCTGCCCAAGGTCCCTCTGCTTTGTTCTCCCACTGCCAGGCTATTCAGTGAATGCTCACAGTTGAGAATCCACAACCCCAGCATTCTGGAATCTCCTAAAAAGCATACTAATTAAATTGTGCTCAACTAATATTTGTTTCCAATCCATATTTAGAACTATTTCTTCAAACTACAGTAAGCCAGAACACTTGAAGGACACAGGTTTTGACTACAGATGCTTCCAGTTGAGCTTCCAACTTTCTCTCCCACTGAAGGTGAATCCTGGAACTCTTTTTCTTCAAATACACTAAAATCAATATTTTGCTGCAAAAGTTTACAGCATTTCTCATAAAAGGTCAAACTATTTTTTTTTAATTATTATCTATGGCTCCTGGTATAAGTACTTGATGGGAAACAGACTTTTTATTAGAAAAAAACCTGTTCACCAGATAACACACAATCCAGTGGGAAGAGCTTTATCAGAACCTGGCTTCCTGGAGAAGCTGTTGTGCTCTTGAGCTGATGGAGAGCAATGCCTTCACAGTGGCACTGATTCATTTTAAATGTCACTGCTTTAAAATGCCATCAGCTGGGAGCGCCTCTGGACACACTCTGTGTAAATCAGCTCAGCTTGGTTGGCTTCAGTGGGACTACAGTGATCTGAACCAGCTGCAAATCCACTCCTATCTTTGTGCTGAGCCTTCATTCTCAACAGGAAGGGGGGGAAAAAAGAGCCAACGTTGCAGAGCCCAGGAAGTTATTTGCAGATTCTCCCACCACTTATTATCTGTGAGAGCAGCTCCACTGCTGCTCCCAACAATCAGAGCCACAGAACCAAGCCTGCACCACTTCCAAAACCCCCCTCGAAGAGGTGGCACAGCAGGGAAATCCCCTGGCTGCACAGACCACTGTTAGTGCTGATACATCTCCACTCCTTGATAAAAACAAGGAAAATCCTGCTGGAGCAGCTAGGGCCAAAATGGGCCTTTAATCAGGCCCCTGCTCCTGGAGGCTCCCGCTGTAGCCAGCTCTGAAGAGATAACACACAATCGTTGATGAGAATGGTGCTGGAGAAGGAGAAGTGGCACTAAGAATCCTCCCTTTAAGAGCTAGATCCTCCCAGCATGTCCTTTATTCATAGTAAAGCCAAACTCTCTCTGCTTCAACCCAAAGGAGTTTTAACCCAGAGATATTTTCAAGGAAATCTGAATAACCCCAGTGGAAAAACTTGGTTCATTTACACCTCAAAATGGCATCAGCTAATTGTAACCTGCAAACCAAGAGCAACATGAGCAGAAAACAAGATTAAGCTTGGCTCAGAAACTACCAGCCAGGTTTTGCCAGATTAATTTTTAGCATTTAAGGTTCAAGACTTTCCTCCTCCTATGGAATTCTTTTCTGGGCTTTGTTATCTGTGCACAGAGAAAAGTCAAAGAAACTATGGTGATGCTATCAATTATGGTTCATACTGATTTGTTTCTATGGAATTGCTTTATGTGTTTCTCCACAAATAATGGAACAATTGAAAGGCACTTTTTACATTAAAAAGAAAAGAGTTTTATTTCCAGAAAATCCTACCAAATAGTGCTACACTTTTATATACAAAAGTGATTAGTCTGTGTCACGTTTTTCTGCAAAATCCCCAAATGTTTTCCAGATGATGGTCCTATATTTGGCCATGAGCAAGCACATTAAAAATTATATAAAGCTGGCCATTTAAACCTTTGCCCGAGCATTAATTTCCCTACTGAATGCCATCACCATTGAACTCCATGATAGATAGAGAAATTAAAGTCCCCTGTTACACTAAGTTCCCAGTGCTTTTCAAACAGATCTAATACATGGCTCACACCAAACCCCACTGATAGCAACCACAGGGTTCAGTTCAGCTTTTTTGCCCTCCCATCACCTCTTTCCTCCAAAAGAGAGAGGGGGGATGCCTTTCCAGCCCACATCATTCAACATTCCCTTGCACAGACACAGCGACATTCCCATCCCCAGCTCTGTGGCATTTTCCCTACACAAATTACCAGCTGGAACCTACAGTGAACTAAGCTGAACGCTGCATTTTTAATTCCTTTCCTAATTAACCTATTTGCATTCATTTCAGTAATTATACAGCTTTGCATAGCTAACGAGGAATGTCCCACTCTGCCGTGCCCCATCAGCTGATGGAGCATAGCCGCCTGTGACCACCAATGACACTGAGAGGATTGGGTGGGCACAGAAACTTGGCCATTACCAGTGGCCATCCCACAAGCTCTGGGTGAAGGCATCAGGGGAACATTCCTGCTTGTTCCTGGTAGGATCTACCTCGAATCTTGTCCATGAATTTGCATGATCTCCTTCTGAAAGTGATGTTATGTCGCTCTCCCTCCTTTGGTTTCATCCAGAACTGCCAAAGCTCTGACCGTCAGAGCTACTCTTTATTCACCTCAGCTTCTGCCTCTGTGACTCCCCAAAGTTCAGCCATACTCTCCCCCTCAGCCTTCTTTCCAAAAAACTGAGGAGTCTCATTTTATGTAGCATGACCTTCCCAGCCTTTCCCATTTTATTTGCCCTTCTCTGCTCCCTAACTCTGCTCTATCTTTGCTGAGATGTGGAGATCAGTCCTGCACAGAGCACCCAGAACGGAGGCATTTCAAAGCCCTTCATGCTGGAAAAATAATGCCCTGTGCCTCTCTTACAGCCCCTTTCTCAGGCTGCGTGACATCCATGGAATTGAGGATTTAAGGAAAGTGCTAAAGCCTCAGAGATCACTTTCCTGAACTGTAATTGTCAGTTACAAATTCAGCACCACTTTATTCTGGTTTGGCTTATTTTGTCATAATCTGCACCACCGTTTCTTTGCCATCTTCTTGGTCTGAGACACCAACTGTTTTACAGTATCTTCCTGCATCAATCAGCAGAACATGGAACTACCTGAAAGTAGTTCAACCACCTGAAAGAGCTCAATACTTTGTAGGAGAAGATTTCACAGAGGTGCTGCACATCACACATCCCCTCTCCTAGTCAGTGATGGGGATGCTGCTGAAAATTTGTTTTCAACACTGTGTCCTTTGGAACTGATTTTCATTCATTATTTCCCTCAAACTGGCAACAGAGTACACAGCTTTTCTTTCACAACTACAGAGTTTATTCTTGTCCTAAATCCTCCACCATTGCCTCTCACCTGAGAAATGCATAAAAATTGACCATTGGAGACATAATCACAGTATTCAGCCAGGAGAGGAGAAGCTTTGGGGTGAGCTCAGTGTGGCCTTGCAGGGCCTGAAGGAGCTGCAGGAAAGATGGAGAGAAACAATTGGCAAGGGCTGGAGGGACAGCACACAGGGAATGGCTCCCAGTGCCAGAGGGCAGGGCTGGATGGGATCTTGGGAATTAGGAATTGTTCCCTGGCAGGGTGGGCAGGCCCTGGCACAGGGTGCCCAGAGCAGCTGGGGCTGCCCCTGGATCCCTGGCAGTGCCCAAGGCCAGGTTGGACACTGGGGCTTGGAGCAGCCTGGCACAGTCCAAGGTGTCCCTGCACAGGGTAGGGGTGGCACCAGATGAACTTTGAGATCCCTTCCAACCCAAACCATTCCATGGTTCTGGGATGACAATGTGAGTAAATAAACTCCTTCAGGAGTTCCCTACTTTGCTCTATGATTCTCACTAGTGACACCAAGCACTTGGCTGAGCAGGTGTGGCATTGTTGAACAGCCAAGAATTCCCTCTGAGAGTCTCAGGAGCTAAGCCTGGACAGAGCACAATACTGCTGTGCCAAAACGGCTTCCAAGGCCTGGGCAGCTCAGGTATAGCAGATAAGTCTGAAGAGTGCAAAGCAACCCTGTCCTTCCACTTTTATTCTGCAAAAACTACAGCCTTGCATCCCAGTCTCCCCCTGAAACACCCAACAGGTCTTCTCACCTTCTTCTTAACAAATCACATAATTTTTCCTTTTCTTTGAGTGGATTACTATGCCAGAGCAGCTGCTTCAGGTGCATGCAGCATGCACTGTATAGCTGGGATATATCCCAGGAACAGGGCAGATGAACACTGAAACCTTTGACAAAATGCCTGTGGTTCAGATAAGGCTTCAGAGGGAGCTTTTCGTCCAGAAGCTCCCTTGAGCTGCAGCATTTGTTTCTCAGCAGCTACGCCTGAAGTGCCGCAGTCCAAAGGGGTTTCAGCTCCTTTTGCAGAGCCAAAGCCTACAAAAATCCTGGAAAAGAGGGTGGGAGGCGGGAGGAGAGAAGTGCAACAGCAATATTCTGTGCTGGTACAGTTTTGCTGCACTGCAGAGTAACTTCAATGGGAGAGGACTCAAAACAGGCTCCTCTCTCACACTCGGCAGGGCAGAGACTGAAAGGCTGAGAGCTGGCAAGATCACTCTTTATTCCCAACACTAGGAGTGGAAACCAGACGGATTTGAGGATGATTCTTGCATGAAACAAACATTTTGCTGCTAATCATTTTGACTCTGATGAATTAACCTCTTGTTTGACCCCATTTCTGAGACGTTTAGTTTGCTACATTGTGGGGATTTCTGATCAAAAATGTTAAAAGTGATGACTGAAATGCATGACAGACTGTTTTTAGCATCCACCACTGATTGTTCTGAAACCCCTCAAAGTGTTCTTCATGAATGTGCTTTTTGCATGTTTTATTCTTTACAGAACCAACATTAAACAAACAAAAAAAAAAGGTCATAAAGGCTTAATCTGCTCTTGATAATCACAGTGCAAACAGTCCCATTTCTTAATTTGGGAACAAGTACACACTTCAGTGCACTGAAACCTCAGTATCGCTGTGGAGATGGCTGCAGCGTGGAAGAAATAGGCAGACAGAATTTCCTTTCATTATTTCTTAAAGTATAACAGCAATAAAGAGACACCCTGCTAACAAGGTGGTGCTTTGATATGGATATCCTCCCTCCAGTCCATTACTGCATCTCCTTCACAGCAAGCAAACTCTGCCTTTTAAGACTTCCAAGGCCAGCCTGCCACTGCCAGTTTTAATTCTGTGGGCCAGGGTTATGAATATCCTGAGGTGAGTTCCTCTCAGGAGGTTACAGGGCATCGATCCCGGGTCACTCGGGAAAGTGCCACCAAAGGCAACAGCATGAAGGCAGCAGCTCCTGCTCTCAGCTCATTCCACATCAATCCAAAGGGTGACCCAAGAGCAGGAGACCTCAACCCACGAGGCAGCAACTGGAACAGGATATTCACAACTCCACCATTAGGAATCAAAACACAAAATGGGTGAGCCACAGGACTGAGTGGCTAAGCCTGAACTGGCTTTTGTGGAATGGACAACAGAAAAGACCTGAACTCATTAGAGAAAAAAGACAGAAAGATTAAATGTAAAACTCCTTCAGATATGACTAATTCACATATCCTAATTAAAATACCAGAAAATACCAAGAGCAAAATGTTTAATGGGAATTTTCTTAGTATATTCGTTGAAGAGAAGGCTCCACCTTGATTTTTGCAGTGTTCCAGTACCTAAAGTGGAGCTTCAGGAAAGCTGGAAAGGGACTTTTTACAAGGGCCTGGAGTGGCAGGACAAGGGAATGGCTTCACACTGACAGAAATATGAGATATAGCAAAGGAATTGTTCCCTGGCAGGGTGGGCAGGCCCTGGCACAGGGTGCCCAGAGCAGCTGGGGCTGCCCCTGGATCCCTGGCAGTGCCCAAGGCCAGGTTGGACATTGGGGCTTGGAGCAGCCTGGGACAGTGGAAGGTGTCCCTGCCATGGCAGGGGTGGGGCTGGGTGGGCTTTAAGGTCTCTCCAAACCCAGACTATTCTGGAATTCTATGATCACACACAGTTTTTTTCTATGTTCTGTTATTCTATGTTCTATGTTCTAATTCCATGTTCTGGGCTGTTATTATTCCATGTCCTATGCAGTTATTTTCTATGTTCTGTGTGGTTATTCTGTGTTATTACTCTGTGTTCTGTGCTGTTATTACACCAGCTGAACCAGCTCTCCGCCTACCAAACTAGCGCAGCTTTTGATTTACAGTTTTCAAATTTTCTTTTTCAATGCAACACAACATATTTCTTTTTCAATGCAATACAAATGAAGGAGGATTCCAAAATATTTAGTTGCAGATGAGGCTGCCTCTGTATTTCCTGCAGCCCTGTCCCCACTGCAGACACTGAGGTATTCATTCACCTGTTGCTCAAATGACCACATAGCTTTTTTTTTGGCGATGCTGACACACAGAGTTTAAGAAATTACAATTTAACTTTGCCTATGTAAATCTTTATTAACACATTTTGAGAGAGAGAAAATTATGATTTTGAGAAAAGCTGATTCTTAACAATCTGTTTGGACATAACCACAGGGCTGGACAGAGCCATCAAAGCCACACTGACATCCTCCAAGTTTCAGCAGCCTAACACCTCTTCCCACAAAAGGCACCGCTAGGAATTAGGCATCAATATCCAATGGAAATGGAGCTCATGGAGAAGAAATATTTTTATGAGAGTAATATTGCTGGCAAAAATGTGCAATGATGGGATTGAGGGTGTATTAGCAAACAATCAATGCATCTGTGGCATATGTCAGTGAGACATCCCTGGGAAACAAACGATTATCCTGAGCAGCACTAAGGCACTCCAGAGCATGGCAAATGGAGAATACTTTTTATCATGTGACATCAAGCATATGGCACATTGCTGACTGGTGAATGACAAACTCTGAAAGGTTATTATAACCCTAATGAGAAAAACTTGACAGAAAGGAATTAATTAGCTTTGCATTTATTTAATATTACCAAATAGCACAGGCTCCAGATGGCAGCACCCAAGGTATGAGAGGGAGAGAGTGGGGGAAGTTTATTTTTTCTGTCTCTTGGTACTTCACTCTAGGATTACAAAACAGAAGTGATCCAGTTTCTCCAATTCTTATTTGCTGTGAGAAAAAAAAATGCACTAGAGCTATTAGATTAAGGATTTAATCTTAAGTACGTGTTGCTCATTCAATAAAAATTGTGTGTGGTTCTTTTCTTTCAGCAGCAGCTCACAAATATTTGCATGAAGCCTTCAGCTGATGTGGGAGAGGCACAAACTCAGTCACAGCTCCTTGCAAAGGACCCACCTCTGTTAAATTATCAAGGGGCTTGGCTGGGTTTTCCTGCTGAAATATACACCAATAACACACTGGGAAATGGTGTGATTTTTTAAAACTTTAAATAATCTGAGCAGAAACAATAATTACAATAATGAACAGACAGGCAGCGTTTTGAGTACATCTTTATAACCAGTGCTTTCACACAGAGCACAGCCCACGGCTGACTCTCAGGGCATCCCCAGGTACATTGTCCTGGAATTTAAAACCCTTATGGGATTACCAACACTTTTCCCAGTGCAGGAGTTCAGTCAGACAGAGCACACCAGATTAGCTGTCTGGGCAAACCCTCTAGCAAACGGTGAAGATTAATCCAGCTTTATTAGAGGGGTGTAACCCTAAAAACCAGTACAGGACTAAGTGTTGGCAAACCAGACTGCTTCAGCAGTGAGGAGTGACTGTTCACCCCGTAGATGGATGGGGACAAAGCGCATCTGAGGACAAATTAAACTATCCAAGAGGGCAAGTGCATCAAATCAGTATTTTCTGTAGCACTTATTACTAGACACTCACAGAATCACAAAGGAAAAAAACTCCTAATTCTTTTCTCTGTATGAGTCTGCAGCCTCAATATCAACTGTGTTTTTACAGCAAAGAGCAAGCAGACTTTTGGAATTTTTTTATGTCCTTGAGGGGTTGAAGGTCAGGCACAAGATTTCATAACTTCCTTAGGAACTTCATTTTGCTATCACAGAGTTCAGCTTTGCCTTGGTTCCACTTCTGACTAAAATACCTCATGACAGCTTTATAGTATTAATTTCCTTTTCTACTGCACTCCTTATAAATGTTTTCTTTATGGCATAAATCACATTCCCAGCACCAGATAAGTGAAGACTCACAGAGATCTCTTTGCTGGGTCTGGTATCCCAGGTGATCTGGGTTCTCTATTGACCAGTCACTGTCACAGCTCTCAGTGACCTGAGCCATGAAATGAGATGGTGAGAAAAGAAAAAGAACTTTAATTGAAATTATATCTTAGGACAGCTACTAATATGGTCACAAGATCTCTAAAGGCTATTGCTGGTTTTCAAAAGGAAGTTAATCCTGCTAGCAATATTTGTTTTCTCTCAGTTTTAGCAATGTTCTTCCAGACACACAGATAAGCCTAAGGTCTATTTGTTTTCCAGAATGACTTTATCTCCTGGCTCTTAAATAAGAGGTACCAGTTTTGTGGATCTGGGGGAAAAAAATAAATAATTCTTCAGTGTGAAATCAGTCTAGCCTACCTATAGCTTTTTTTTCAGGCTGTGCTACAACCCAGATTGTTGATTCAAGGACCCTGAAACTAAACAGCTCCATCACTCAGCCTTGTCATCAGCACCAATGCTCACACATAAATAAATTCAGGCTCTGCAGAATCCCTGGGCAGCCATGCCAGGGAAGGTCAGGATAGACAGCCAGGAATCCCAGCCACCCCTATGGCACCCAGCACCCAGCAGGGGAGGGACACCCATGGGCCCCAGGGGGGAGTCAGGGCCATAATTCCAAATGTTCAACTCCATCAGCAGCCTGATGCTGCTGGGACACGGTGCCTGGAGCCTGCTCAGTGTTCAGTGCCCTCCCTGCTGGCTCTGCTCGCTCTCCCTGCCCAGCCCTGGTACATGGGCACAGCAACAGCCACACTCCCAACCCAGAGCACTTCTACAGCCAGAAGTGCTCTATTTGTAATCACTTCTCCTGAGCTAAAAGCACAGGACTTTGGGATGAAAACCACAGCAGCACTTGCTAATAAAATGCATATAACCCAAGCCTGGGGAGGTTTTATTGCCCTCACGTGTGGCAGAGCCAGACCCCTCTCACTGACCTTGGTGCATCACTTGGAGCCAACCAGGAAATCACACTTAGGGGGAAAGAATTTGTGCACCCTGTCTTTTCAACTCCCTGAAAAAGTCAAACAAGAGACAGTGCTCTGTAAGGTACAGCATCGAGTGCTTCATCCACAAATTATCGTTGCTGATTTTCCTTTATATTTCTTTTAGGTTTTTTTTTTCCCCTCCTTTTCCCTCTCCTTTTTTAAATGCTTTGCAAATGCTGCGGGGTTTCTGTGATGGGGCCCGGGGAGCCCCTGGGTGAGCCCCTCCCAGAGAGGCTGTCTGGCAGCTCCCAGCAGAGCTGGCTCGTGGCCGTGTGCGCGTTCCTGGCCAGCTCTGCTGCCAGCCCTGCTGCTCTTCGAACAGCTGCCTGGGGATTCCATCACCCATCAGCCACCACACAACATCTCCACCACCTTTGTTGTTTTTCCTCAGACATAAATCGTCAAGCTTGAGTCTTCATCTAGGCATGACTTTCCCATGTGGCCGAGCAAGCTCCGTTTATTCTGACTTTTAGAGGATAAAGCAGGCGTAGCAGCCCCGGGCTAGGAAATGAAAGGAGCATTAGAAAACTATGAAAATAAAATGTTCCATTAAAAAAATAATTCCATTACAACTCAAACCTATTCCCTGTTTCACATCAGGCCTAAGATGATGTTTGCTTTGCATGCTGCTCTGCTGAACTGAAAACTTTTATTAATGATGTGCTGCTGTTTCTTAAAATTATCTTAACAGATGGATTTATAAATCATAAGTAGTAACCAAATTCTAATAATGAAGCTATTTAATACATACCTCAACTTCTGACAACTTAATACTTGCTTTGAAAGCAGCAGTCCCCAAGCTAATCTGTTTATAGTCCCACACAGGTTACACGGATGTGCTCCCTCCCTACTGCTCACTCCTTGTCCCAACAGCTCAAACCTTCCATGTCTGTGTTCTTTACCCTATTTTGCAAATAAACACTTAAATTACAAAATAAATTAATGGCCATCAAGATTTCAAAATATTCTGATCCTCTGAAAAAAATGTGGAGTTCATGAGCTGCAAGTCTACATTTACATATAAATGGAAATACACACACACACCTCCATGCATACACACACAGGACTGTTATAAACCATCCCAAATTTATTCTTCATCAGATTGAACTTTAAGAAATTAAATGAACTTTTAAATAACTCTTTTTTTCTAACTGGATAGCCTCAAATTATTTATAGCCTGTTCTGGCCCATACCAGCTTTGACTCATGGATTTGCCAAAGACTGCACCACCAGCACGTGGGAAATGGCAAGGGCGTGAAGAACACAGCAGCTCAGGCAGATCAGCTTTACCAGTATATTTTTCATCATGGAAGTATAAAACAACCATTAAATTAAACTGTTAACAACCTCAGAGCAGAGAGAAAGGACTGAAATCTGCTTTCTGCCTCAAACCTACAATTCTCATTTATTTCAGGGCCTGCAGAGCTGCAGGCAAGCATTACTATGAGGCCAACAGACAGAATAAATCAGGAGAGAAAACAAACCCATTTCTGGACACATTCAAAGGGTCCCTCACCCGAGCTGCCTCCCAGCTCTCCGAGCTATGGGATCTCCCCCAGGGAAAGAAGCAGAGCAGTCCTTTTGGGACATAGCACTGCAGTAATTTAGGGTAAATCCAACTAATTCAGAACTCAGCTGAATGGAGAACAGCTAAAGGGGTTAAGGCTGATTTCATGGAAACAATCAGGTGGTTTTAGGTGTTTAGGATGCTCTTGCTGTAAAGAAGATCCACAACTGAGCATCATGAGCTTCAGGAAACAAGGGATGTGCAGGCAATTTCTTCTCTATTCCAACTAAAACAAAAAATTAAAAAAACCAGGAAAAGCCCCCCAAAAACAACCCAGACTTGTCTTGAGTATTCAAGCCCACCCAGTTTCTGCCCCTGGGCCATGCCTTGCCTGGTGTGAACAATTTCTTTGCCAAGATCTGAAGATCAATAGCACCCACTGTCACAATAACTGGGACAATCTGTCAGTCTCAAGACTGTCCAATACCAACATCCATTTCAGGTGACTTTTGCATTTATTCACCTGAATTACTGACACAGCTCCATTTTCCTCTGCAGCTGAGGGCATCAGAACAAAGAGTTACATCCCCCAAGCCTTCCCATGACACACAGATCAAGGTATCACATCCAAAAAAACTCCCAAGAAAACCTGAAGTGTGTGATTTCTATCAACTAACTTGGCAAATTTGCAACCACTTTGTGAGCACCCAGAATTCAATGCTGGCACACAAGAGACAGTGGAATAAAAATATTTTAAAGCAATTATATATAAAAAAAATATTTAAAAACTGGTCCACAATTATTGCTTTCATTCCACTTTGTGTTTCTGCTCTCACTTTTATGAATAGTTTTATTTCCATTTAAAAATCATTATAAATGTGTGAAATTAAGAAGATGTGTGGGTGTGCTCCTTACATACTTAGAGTTACATATTTAACAATCATCACCAAAGTTTGATATCATAATTAGATTTGTAAGTCTCAACACACATTTGCAGAACTAAACTTTTGCTCCTTTCCTCTGCCAGCAAAACCTTGGCTCTTGAACATGGAGCACAACAGCAAGGGTACAATTAGAAGTGGAGACTGGCACAAATAAAAGTGCTCAGAAATGTAAAGGTGGAAGTCTTGATCCTTCCCCCTCTCATTCCCATGTCACAGAAAAATTCCACTCCTCTGGAAGCCTGGATGGACAGGCCAATATTGGATATTGAAGAGCAGCCTCTCTTGCACCAGCCAGCCATGGTTTCATTCCAAAATTAAGCTCTTTAATTTATTTTCAGTTTAATAAAATAGACTTTCAGGCTGTCTTTAACTCAGTAGGGCAGTGACAGGATGTCCACAGAATTCTCCCGTTCCCCAGGGATGGCCACACATGAACAGGGGACATGGATACCTCCAAAGCTGAATCAATAGACAGGTTTCAGCTACATTTAATTCTGCTTCAAAGCTACAGAGATTTTTACTGTATTGCAAGGCCAGGAGCAGCTTTCAGTATTGCCATATCAGAAAATAAAGATAATAGTTGTCATAAAGAGTAATCTGACTGATGCACATTCACACACACAAGTACATATAAATAAACACACCAACACTCACAGAAACCATGCAAGAAATGTCCAGTGAATTCAGAGTTTCTGTTTGCAGGAATATCGATCTTTCAATTGATAATGGGCTTCTATGGCTTTACAATAATTTCCTTTGCTTTTAAAAATCCCAAACTAAACAGTTCCCTAAAAGGCTCATTTTCTGCTCTCCTCCTTTAATATATTCCTCCAGTTTCATGATTACCTAACAAGACACACCACTATTGATCCCATATGCCTGGATGAGCTGTAGATTATGATGTACTGAAGAAAAAGTCTGCTCCAGAGACATTTTGCTTTGTCCTGGAAAACATCTCACAAGCTAAACATATTGATTCAACATTGTAATAAGTGAGAAATTGGGACTTCTCTTTCTTTTGTTTTCTTCTTCCAAGAGTCGATAGCCCAGTTTCTTGGACTCTAAAATCACACACATCAGGCAAAAAATAACTTACTTAAGGACTTCAAATCTCCCCTTATCCATTTTTAATACTCCTAAACTAAAATAATAGAGAAATAGAAGCAAGAATTAACACTCACATAAAGAAAAAAAATAGAAATCAATCCCAGAGAACAGCAAAAGCCACACATTTACTTCCATATTTACTTCATAACATACCCCAGGAATTCTTTGGGTTTGGGAATTCATTTTCCCAGAAGTCACTACATTCCTTGAAACATGAGATCTCACCTGAACACTACTACGGACAATAACTTTTTCACTGGTAAATTACCTATTTCATCCTATGTGTAGATTTCAAAACTTCTCCTCTTAGTTTAGTATTTTACAATATGAGAAACTCCATACATTCCATTTACACTTCTCAAGAATGAGCTGAAATACACCAAAATTTGCATTTCATTTGGGATTCATTGTTTCCTGGCTAGGATATTCCTAAACATCAGGATATATATTTATATATAAAAGAAGACATACAAAGTAAGTCAATTATAGCTCCTGAAGCATTCAGACACTAAAAAAAAAAAAAAAAAATCCAGCACTCTCATAATGCATCCTAAAGCTGAGTGATGAGGAGATAATTAGGAGTGTCTGCAAATGATGGCAAGTTTGGTACACACACTGAGGCTGGGCATAGCTGAGGGGCTGATTCCTCTGCGTGGTGAGCAAAGCTCCTTCCCTGTTTACAGGAAGAACAGGTTATGGATATTGCTGAACGAAGCAAGAGATTGTACAGGAACCCAGCAAACCTCGAGTGAGGTTCTGAAGCCAGCTGCTGAGTGCAGCCCCGCAGTGCCAATCAGCAGGGCTCTCCTTGGCAATGGGTGTGCAGGGCAGAACGTGGATTAAATGTTCTCAGACTAACCCCTCATCTGCTCTTACCCCAGGGTTGGGTTTCTAAACCTAAATTAAAGCCCTGCCCCCTAAAACCTCTGATCTGCTTTTTGCAAGTGTGTTTTGTCTCCGTTCTAATAATTCAACTCCGTGCTAATATAATTTAAAATAACCTTTTAAAAGATATTTGAGCTTTAAGGGTTGAGTGCATTAAGATTGCAGGCATAACCAAAGGATCTGGTCTCTTTCTAACAACGTTCAGTAAGAAATATTTGTAATATAATAATATCTTATTTCCCAATGTATGCTACTCAGTGTCCTAGACAACTTGGCTTTAACCTGTGATGTTTTCATTGGGCACACAAACCTCACAACAAAATCACTCTGCTTTTAGCCCCTCATTTTAACCTTCTGGCCTGGAATTTATGCTCTGCTCCTGTCTCATCTTTTCCTGTAAATTGAAAAAGAGTCTTACATTGCAGCTTTCACTTTCTGACCATGAGAATGAAGGTTCTGCTCTTGGAGAAGCCCCTAGCAAAACTCAGGAGACATTCAAGCTGTGCTCAGAGGAGAAGTCACGAATAAAGCAGCGCTATAGATGGCAGAGGTAGTTACACAAATGCCTTTCATCTGTTAAAGAGGAAAAGCTCTGCTGATGAGTGAGAGCAGCTGTACAGCCACCAGCAGCCAGCAGGAGCTGATACCCAATGGGGACCAGCAGCACCCTTCTGTCAGAGCAGGAATTCACCCCAAACCTTTGCACCCTTCACAAATTCTAAGCAAACCAGATCGGCTTGTCAAAAATCTGAAAGAATTCAGGTCCTAAAATCTGTGGGTCCCAACAGGGCATGGAGGAAGGAAAACCATCTTGGCAGAGGTGGAGCTGCTCTGAGTGTCCACCCAGGGCGTTTAGGGCCTCCTTGTGTGTGCCACAGCTGAGCCAGGGCTGCAGCTATCTGAGCACATTATATATAAATATAAATATACATATATAGATATAGTGAGAGACATCCCTGGGACATCAGCTTTCCAGGGATCAGCAGGAGCTCTGCACGGCCACGGTCTCATGGAGTGCTCAACCCCCTCATGACTTCTTTGCTGGCTTCATACACAGAGGTGAATATCAGCCCTCTACAGAGTACTTCCAACACAGATAAAATAGCAGAAATTATTTAGGGATATTTCTCCTTCAAAATTAGCTCTTACTTAATGTTATTTTATGATCTTATATTTTGTATAGTAAAGCAAAATAGTTTTCACTATAGATTTAAGCACCCTTGAAAGGTAAAGAAAATGTATTTTCTTACAGGTGGTAACAAATCTCAAGGTGATTCTGTGCATTCCTGCTTCAGCTTCCTGTCTTTGAAACTGCTTTTCGGAGCTCCATATGCCCTTCTCAGCATTTGTCAGAAAATAAGCGAACACATTTCACATCCACATATTCAAATACAGTCACAGAAAACTTATTTTTGTGTGTTTAAAAGCACATGCTGATTAATGCCAATAAGTCTCAGTCTGAACAAACTCAAAATCTCTTTGCACTTGGTATGTCAGCCTTGTTTCTGTGCCAATCCCTTTCCATTTTGCCAGGAGCGTGCAGTTGTTCTGCAAAGAAACATTTCCCAAAATGTTCTCCCTTTATTTCCAAAATGAAAAGCTTCTTTCAGGAACAGAAGCTCGGAATACATTAAAAATGTCACATTGAATCTCAGAGCAGCAGCTCTCAGCAGAGTGATGCACACAGGACATTCCTGAGGATGTCTGGGACGATGGAGGACATCAGCACAGCAATCTCCAAGTGGCACTGTCAGAAATGCTGAAGGGTTAATCCACGTGAAATGCCAGGTGATTATAACCCTCCATTTCAGTCAGCATATGGAACCCGATTTCCTGGGATTGCAGTGTTTCCCAAGCACTTAAAACGCAGCTGGAACTGTGGCAATTTTGTAATTTCCTTAAATTTGGGGACAGCTGCTCACAGCCCTGTTACTGAGCTGACAGCTCACAGAGTGGAGCCCTTGGATTTGACCATGTTAAGATGTTTCATGATCTTTATTAACTTTTCTCTGCATGTATTTTGATTTAGCCCCTCTCATTGCACTGTCTGATAAAGCTTGGCCAGAGCTGAGTTTTACAGTATTTCCTTCCATCCCATTCAATTACCAGCAGTCAAACCACATGATCTGACATCAATTTAACCAAATTGTTCAGTGACAGTGCCATTGCTCCAGCTAAAGAAATGAAAATGCTTAAGACAGTGCAGGAATGGCTCTTCCTTCTTAAGCAGGGATATCTTGGAGGAGTGGCTCCTTTTCCCCACACAGGGATATTCTGGAGGCAGGAAAAGCCTGCTGGCACCATGGTTAAACCCTGGCTGTCTGAACTGCTCTCTTTGTCCTGTGCAGATGTAGAGAAAGGGGCACATGGGAGAGGTTGCCACTTGGCACCTAAAATACTCCTGTAGCAGCCGCAGTTGTCTCAGCAGTTCTGAGGCCATGGAAAGTGCAAACGGATGGATCACTGAATGGAAAAGGGCAGAAACACACACTGGACACCAAACAGCTTAAAATTTCAGGAACTGTCACATCTGCTTCTCCACATGCTCTTGCTAGAGAAAAGAAAATAAGTAGTAGAGGTAGAGGGATACTGGAATAATTAAATTCTCTCTGTAATAGGCAGAAGCTGATTTTCCTTCTACAGTGTTTTAGAGCTGATTGTTCAATGCCATCAATTTGTTCCGTGCCACCAACTGCACTCTGAGAAGGAAAGCCCTCTGGGAATTTTACACATCGGGATAACGATGACACAAGTCGTGCACATAAAAACCCAATGCATTTCATGTTATTTGGAAAGAAAGGCTACCAAAACTACAAATCACTGTCAGCCAGAACAGCCTTCAAAACTGGATACGCCAGATAAACTTCTTTTAATTATACCTGCAACTTGTCATAATTCTGTGTGTTCTGTGTCCCAAATCAATGTTCCTGCCACAGCACATTAAGAGCTGCATCCTCAGGAGGGAACAGCACAGCACTGAGCACTACATCACCCAATCCTGCAGTGAATCAATCCTTCAGTGAACCCACAGCTTCTGGCACGGCCAGGCTGCTGCACGAGCAACAGGAGACAGGCAGCCAAAAATGAGAGCTACACTTCATCATGTCTCTGCAGACACAGTAAATACAGCAACAGTAAATCTTAAGGAAATAAATGCATCCTAAATTCTGCTCTCCAACGACTTCAAGGCTATTCAGGGATTTTTGGGGTTTTTTTTTAGGTACTGAAGGCATCACACAGGAAAGGAGAAAAATCTCTCCTCGCCACTTTCTGTGGGACCAAGCCAGCAGAAGCAGAATCTGAGAACATTTTCCAGACCACATAATCAAGAGGATGCTCATTTTGTGGTTCTGAATGGGACTTAGGCACTTGTGTCTCACTCTGTCAACACTTGGGAAGGGCTGGGAAGGAAAAGCAGCAAAGCTTTTACACCTAGACAACATTCTTGGCAAAAAGCACAGACTCCTCCAGGAAGCAACCGAAAGGATACACAAGGGAAAGGGGACAAATCCGCTCAGGATTTGTAATCTAGCCTTGGAAACGTGAAAGAGAAACTGTGCTGCACAACCAGGAAAGCTGCAAAAAGCCCTGAGCACATTAAACTCAGCTCACCTCCATGCTGGATCAGTTAGACTGTGACCAATGGCCAAGTTGGCCAATCTCAAGCTGATTCAGAAATCTGTTCTGCTGTAAGTGCTTTGTAAACAGCTCCCAAAGGCCCCTGTTTTCTGTCTCAAACATGGAACACACAAGCAATAAAATTACTAGGTAAACTAGGGGCAATGGTACAGCTCCATCTTATTTTAAATACTTAGAATTTGAATTCTGCTTTTCAAATTGGCCCTTTATGTCATCCCCACACCTTTCAAAATCATATCTGGAATTTGAGCAGTGTAAGCAAGACTTTGAGGATCCATTGTTTAGGCTGTCTCAGCAGTTATGTTTAGAAACATCAAGGAATACTAAATTATTGATCCTGCATTCACTTAACTCAAGGAATAAGCGGTATTTACCTGTTTTTTTTCTTTTTAATTTACTTTCAAAATGGGCTTTAAAAGGACTGAGAAGCAAAGGCGGAGAAAAAAAATTCATTTGTGTCCTTATTTACAAAAAAGTTTTGAACAAAGCAGCATGCTAGAAAGCAGTTTCCCCAGTAATATTCACTGGAGGAGTTACCATGTCTTCAGAATAGGCTGTTTTCAGAAGCTGAGGAAATCTTAAACTTTTCAAACCCTTGGCCTAAACGTGACAAGTATTGCAACATTTCTTGCTCCTTGTTCAAGGAAATCTCCCTGGAAAATAAACAGTAGAGCAGATAAGCTATTAAGCTGGGCCCCTGATGCTGCTGGCTCTTTCATCAGGTCTTATATCTGTTAACCTTTCATAAATGTCAGGCTGAAAAGAAGTTTCAACTACATCCCAGAGCCAAAAAATCCCCTGCTCACTCTCCTCCACCACAGGCTTCCAACCCAGCTGCATTGTTCCTGCAAGGAGGGGGGATCTGCAGCAAGGCTGAGCTGCATTCTGCCAGGGCACCCCTTGCCACAAGGAAATCGAAGTTGCACCTTGCAGCTGTATTATCATAGGTACTGAATTTGCATGAGAGTGTTCACTCGGTGACAAATGGGAAAAGGGTCACTATGAATTACAAAAGCATGGGAAATATTCTACTAAAATCACTGTCATCTACTGTCTCTCAGAATTTCCTTAGCAATTTTCATATATCTTGATGAAACTGCAATAAAAGCAAAAAATTGCACCTGCATTATGATGGCCATACTACAGTTACTGGTTTATTATTAGCATAATTTACAAGTTAAGTTGAAATGCAGAGTGTGTGAATATTTTCAGTATTTGCTACAACAGAAAGATGGTTTAATGAACTGTTAGTTCTCCACAATTGTTACTAATTACCTGCTCTCAGAAATATCTCTACTCATCACTAAGATTTTTTTTTTGTGTGTGTTTATAGACAGCAGTAAAACAACTATCATTGTCACATATCAGTTAAGAGTCTGTCTTTTCATCCCTTCAGCAATAAAGGCAATTTTCTCTTGGACAAGGCTCTCAGGCACAGGGTGGGATTCTTGGGAATATCCCATGCAGGGTCAGGAGCTGGACTCTGTGATCTTTGTGGGTGCCTTCCAACTCAGGGGATTCTGTGATTATTCCTTTAGAAGCAGCAAAATCTCCACATGCTAAAGGTTTATCTGAACCATCACATCCATAGGAGCAAAACCATACAGGTAACCACTAAACCACAATCTGCACATAAAAGGGTCCCCATAAAAGGGTTTGTGACTTCAGAGGGAACATGAGATAAGGACGTGGTTTTTTCCCCTAAAGCAGTTGTAGGAATCAGATGCACCTTCTCCTTATCACTGAATAATCAAGTATTATACATTTAAACCCTCCTCTTTTAAATAGCAAGTGGAAAACAAAGCAAACATTTCAGACCTGTAGTGATGTCCCTTCCACAAGAGCTTTCCCTGGGTTCCCATATCTGTAGGATACCTCACAGAGCACTAATATCAGAGTCCATTCTGGGCTGAACTGTAACAAATGAAACATGATATTCAAGAAGCTCAAATGATCAGAGGAGTACAGGCCTAAAGGTCAGCAAGAATTTTTCTCTCTGCATCCCCCTTCTCTCCCCATAAGTCTATTAAAGAAACATGATATTAAAAAAGGTCATTTGTTTACAGAGAGGGCATGTTCATGTGGGTAAATGCAATTCCTTGAGGAGATGGTCAACACCAAAGTAACAATTCTTGGTTAAAAAACAAACAGAAAGGAAAACAAAAGAATAAAGTCAATTTCTATGTCACCCTGAACTTCTGACACTGCATTACCTCCCTCCCTCAAACACTGAAGGAGGCAGGAAGACAATGCAGGTAATTGCTCTGATCTGAAATGGAGATTTAATAACTGACTGTTACCCTGCCTACTACAGAGTTAATAACAGGTGTAAACCACTGTGCTATTCCACTGTTAGAGCTGAAATAAAGAAGTCCTGAAATTTCCTGAGCTCCAGCTCCTCAGACTCTTAGAGCTTCCATCATCGCAGTTTGAGGATTTTGTTTATTTTCCATGGCTATCGCCAGGGCTAAGTTGTTCTCAGAAGCTGATATCCACCAGGAAATCCTTCCTCAGGCAGCAATTTGCCCTGATAACAGCTCCACTTTGCACTTTCTTTTTGCCAGTTGGGTTTTGCTGATCAGAATTTGCTGGTGCTTGAGTGCTGCAGCATCAAGGCAGCAGAGCTCACCTTGAGAAGGGGTTGGAATTGATTTTGTTGGTTATTACAATGTGGCAGGAGCTGACCTCACATCCAGCACAGTGCACAAGGCCATTTGTGCACACAGGGCTGAATTTGTCCTTGTTCTGGGATTCCACTGCTTGGCAGGAATCAATGACATTTGGGTATGACAGCTCTGTGTTACCACAAAAGCAAAACAGTTTTATAGCAGGGGTGGTAATAGAGTATTACTGCAGCTTACAACCAGACCATGTCCTTCAGCATCCCTAGCTCCATGGAATTACGTGGGATGTCACACAGAATTCACTCTGTGCACATAATTTCTGGCAGCATGTTATGAGAAGCACCAGAGAAGGGACCACAGCAGCTCATGAAACTTTAGGAACAGCAGAGGGAAGAAAATGAGGTTTGATCAAAGACAGCATCATGGTCCTTCTTTGTGTAGAAAAGACCAAGAAGAGTGGTCAACTGCTCCAGCAAAATGGAGCAGCAACAACCAATGTAAAATAATCAAACATAAACTATACAAGAACTGTAATATTGTAGACATGCAGTCCCAACAGATAATTTCCACCTCATCAAAATCCTTTCCCTCTGCCTGAGTTCAGCAGAAAAAGTCAATTAAGAAACAAAAACAACTGTTTGACTGAAACACAGATTTTCAGCTAGCACTGAGTGTACTTCAAATATTTACGGCATTAAATAGCTCAGAACTAGACAAGAGTCAAGCAGGGCAGTGCTCTTTCCTTAAGCCAAATGTCTAAATGAACACTGTGGTTCAAAATGCCTTCATGCACCATTTGATCCCAAGTATATAAATTAATAATGGAAAAGATTTTAAAATTATTTCTAGCCTGGTAAGTATAACTGGAGCACTAACAACGAGCTCAGCTGAATATGAACAACAGTCTTACGTGGTGCTACTTAATGATAGTGTTTTCATTAATTTTTGTTTCAACACTTGATTTATTGCTATGTCTTACTGAGGAAAAATACAGTCACTATTAAAACATTTTGAGCTCCTATTCTTGATATGATTTTAGACAGAGCAAAAAGTGATTTAGGCACACAGAAGTGGCCACCAGCAAGATTGCTAAACAAAACCAAGTAAAAGGAATTATTTCCTCCCCACCCCAAACCCTCAATGCTGAACTATTTCATCCTTCTGACTGTGTATTTATATTTGATGAAGTGAAGAGCTCTGTGCTGCTCCCACACACAGACAACAAAACAAAGGCACAGATTAAACACAGAAGCCTCAGCTTTATTTTGGTTAACTGGAACCTGACATGCTGCCAGCTACACCCACCTATTCCCAGACCGTTCCCAGCTGGGACCTCCCAGCCTGGAGCTCAAATTGCTCCCAAGGTCCCAGGCACAGCAGTAATTCCCTCGGCATCGTGTGCTGGGACAGCAAAAAGTTATTATCTCCTTATCACTTCTGAAATCACCATTCACTGGACACAAAGTCATACCCTAACAAATGATATCGCTCCCTAAAAAGTTACTGCCGAAAACTAATTTTCCTAAAAGAAGATGAAGCACATTTTGACAAGCAGGCAAATCAGGAGGGAGAAGATAAGATTTAACTTGATAAGGGCAGGTTATGATAAAAGTGAACATAGTGCTTAACTTAGCAATTCTGAGATGCTGCAGATAGGGAGACAACAGCAGGCTGAGGCCAGGAGTCCTTTTTTCATCCAGGGAGATAAATATCCATGTATTTACTCAATATCCCAAACAAATGCAAATATCAGGAAATGGAGATAATTCTCCATCTCCTCAGCAATGCCAGCAGTCCAGGAGCTTGGATTACATATCCCACATGCTGGTGGTTCCTGGGGGATAACAAATGAAAGAGAGGATGGAATGGCTTCTCAGCTCCTATGGGACCTTACAGAGTGAAGGCCCCGGGAGTTAATTGTGTCCAATTATTCCTGGAAGGTACAGCAGTGAAATTTTGTAGGTTCTCTCAAAGCTAGACCTCTATGCTTAGCTGTAGACACTGCCAGAATTTTGACATGTTTAAAAACCTCCTGGCAGACACAGGCAGAACAAAAATAAGCTTTTAAAATACAGCCTCACACTTAAGATCCCATAATTAATATACCCTTTCCATTTAGCATCTCCAAGATTCAAATAATCTACAAACTGATAGCTAAGTAGCAATCTTGCTGGGTTTTTTTTTAGTTTCTCTACCTTTCACTTGGCTCCACAAATAGATATAGGATTTTTACTTTAAGTCAGAAATTTGAAATGCTGGTTATTAAATTAGCAAGTTGCTCTTCTCTCTGCACATTAGCTACTGAGTAGATATCAGACTGAAATACATTTAATCAAATGATTCGTGAAAATGGCCAAGCAGAATGTTTCTGTACAGTTCACTGAACAGAGAAGTGAAAACACAGGAGGAAAAAGATTTATTAAGTTGAACTTTATATACAGAAATAATTACCATAATATGTGCATGCATCCAGCTAAGTGCTGCAGGTCTGGACTTGTCTTCCTGCCCAGCGACCTCCTCCACAGCATCCCCTCCATGCTGCCAGGTCACCTCTTCCTCCCAGCCCGACCAGGGCTGCTCCTCTGGCAGCTGAGCACCACTCGTCCATCTCGCTGGATTTGACAGTGGTGCTGGCAGATGTCTGAAACTGATAACAACCATCCATTTCTTGTGCTCAGAATAATTTTCTGAAGAAGTCATTCCCCTGAGGAGAAATCCTTGTGGCTCCTGTCTGCGCTGCTCCAGCAAAGGTTGTGAGGGGCCACCTTGGCTGCGGGCCTGTGCTGGGGCTGTCTGTGCTCCCCTGTCTGTGACAGAGCCGTCTGTGCTGGGGCTGTCTGTGCTCCCCTGTCTGTGCTGGGGCTGTCTGTGCTCCCATGTCTGTGCTGGGGCTGTCTGTGCTCCCCTGTCTGTGCTGGGGCTGTCTGTGCTCCCCTGTCTGTGCTCCCCTGTCTGTGCTCCCATGTCTGTGACAGAGCCGTCTGTGCTGGGGCTGTCTGTGCTGGGGCTGTCTGTGCTCTCCTGTCTGTGCTGGGGCTGTCTGTGCTGGGGCTGTCTGTGCTCCCCTGTCTGTGCTGGGGCTGTCTGTGCTCCCCTGTCTGTGCTGGGGCTGTCTGTGCTCCCCTGTCTGTGCTGGGGCTGTCTGTGCTCCCCTGTCTGTGCTGGGGCTGTCTGTGCTCCCCTGTCTGTGCTGGGGCTGTCTGTGCTCCCCTGTCTGTGCTGGGGCTGTCTGTGCTCCCCTGTCTGTGCTGGGGCTGTCTGTGCTCCCCTGTCTGTGCTGGGGCTGTCTGTGCTCCCCTGTCTGTGCTGGGGCTGTCTGTGCTCCCCTGTCTGTGCTGGGGCTGTCTGTGCTCCCCTGTCTGTGCTGGGGCTGTCTGTGCTCCCCTGTCTGTGCTGGGGCTGTCTGTGCTCCCCTGTCTGTGCTGGGGCTGTCTGTGCTCCCCTGTCTGTGCTGGGGCTGTCTGTGCTCCCCTGTCTGTGCTGGGGCTGTCTGTGCTCCCCTGTCTGTGCTGGGGCTGTCTGTGCTCCCCTGTCTGTGCTGGGGCTGTCTGTGCTCCCCTGTCTGTGCTGGGGCTGTCTGTGCTCCCATGTCTGTGCTGGGGCTGTCTGTGCTCCCCTGTCTGTGCTGGGGCTGTCTGTGCTCCCTGCTCTCCTCCCTGCCCAGAGTTCCAAAGGCCATGTCTCCGTGCTGCCTGCCCTCTGGAGCAGCACAGCAGCCTCTGCACAACGAGATGCCAGCAAGGCCTTTGGAATGGCAGCTCTCTGCCAGAGGAAGGCCTCCATCCCTCCCTGCCGGAGTGGCATTCCCAGATTTCCTCTCCCTCGAGCTGCCCTAACCGCCCCTGCCTGGCAAGCTCATAAAAGACCTCAAAAATGAAAACAAGCTCCTGTCCTCCTCTTCTCTACAGCCAGGGCCGTGCCTCCTCACAACTGAACCACAAATATGCAGTAATTACTGTAAGTTAACTCCACTCAGGCACAGAATCCCTGGCTTGTGGCTGAAGCCACATCCTCAACCCACCAGGGGTATTAACAAATAACAAGAATCTAAAGCAGCTTTAAGGAGCTGCCTCCTGCTCATCAGCTGCTCGGCCAACACTCCTTTCCCTTAATAAACACAGCCCTGAAGCTCCAGTGGTGGAGGACCAGGGAAAATTGGAGTACAAAGATTATTTTCCTCCCACTGCTCACCCAGGAAGGTACTGTAGCTTTTATCTTGTAAAAGTATCTCCCATTTAGGAAAGAAGGAAAATTAGGGGGTAGGCCTGACCCACACTCGTTAACTCTTGGCGTTTACACCTTGTCCCCACAAGGACTTTGACTTAAAAGAAAAAAAAATAAAATTAAACAGGACCCAAAACTTAAGATTGCTTCTGAGGAGTCTTTCCCCGGATATCCAGGACATTTAAGTCTCTTGGACCATGAAATATAACTATTATTTTAAGCAATTCTAGACAGAAGAAATGACACCACAGAAAGGTCAGGATCAGCTGGGAAAGGGAAAATGGGGCTCATGAGCTCAGTCCACTGTGGGCAGGAGGAATTGCAACCAGGTTTGCTGTGACCTTTCCCAGCTGACGGAAATTGCATCCACACTCTGCAGCACAAGGACTGGCTTCTCCTGCTTTTACTACAACTGACCCAAAAATAAAAGCAGGGGTTTGCACAACACCATTTTCCTAAGGCAGGAAGGTTCTCTGACAGGAAATTTTCCATCTGCAGCAAACAGCACCTGCCTGTCTTGTGAGGAAGCCTCATTATTTGTGTTAGGGTGGGAAACAGGCCTTAACTAATTCCTGTTCTCCTCGCAAGCTTTGAGACGGTTGCTTGGTTTGGTTTGGTTTGGTTTGGTTTGGTTTGGTTTGGTTTGGTTTGGTTTGGTTTGGTTTGGTTTGTGAGCAGTGTTTGAGATGTTATGTGGATACACAGGTCATTCCTCCAGTGCTGCTCCTTCCATGAAGGCAGCAGACGTGGATGTCCCAGCCTGGCTGATCTGCACACACCATCATTAAACAGAGTCACCTCTGGGTGCAATGACTGCTCTGTGCAGAGCAGTCTCACTGATGACAGGGGATGAAGGAGAACAGCATTTCTCTGCCCTGTCTCTAAATAGTCATTTACATTTAGAGCTTTCTGAGCTTGGTGTTCCCAAACAATGTATGGGATGTGCATAACTAATGTGATGGTGAGAAGAACACGAAGCTTTGATGGAGAAAACTAAATATCATTTTTGTTAACTAGTTTTTCACAGCTTGAATGAATAGACTTATTTCGTGGTTTTCCATTTCAAAAGCACAGAACTGGCTCTTATTAAACAGCATTATTGACTTCTCTTTTATAAACACTCTAACAAGGAAAAATGAAAACAAAAGAAATGTTGAATTCACATGGTCAGTAAACACTAACACTTTCTTTGATTTATCCTTCATCCTGTATACATTTTTAAATCCTTTTCCTGGAACTCAATTTGTTTTCATTTCCATTCTTATTTTCATATTGAAAATTGCAAGAAGACACAATATGCCAGCTAAATGAGGATTTATGTTGAGCACCCATCCTCACCTCACCTCAGCTACAGCAGGCTGCAGGTACTTGAGCGGGTGCTTAACTAGGAAGGAGATTGCAGGATTGCAGCAGGATTGCTGATGTGTTTACACTTAGACATGATCAGGAACGGGTTGCTGAGCAGGGCCCGTCTTTCCTGTTATACTTTTAAATTGTTCTATTTCTAAAAGTTTCACCACAGCGCTGAGAGTTGGGTTCCTCCCCCTTGCAGTAGATTACAGGTTTTTATGACAAACCATAACTTTATGTTCACTGGCGCCAAGATATACACAGCATCAATTTTCTTTCGTTTTTGTGTCTCAAACACTCCACACAAAGACAACACTATAAATATGTGACATGACTAAATGATGAAGCAGCAGCTTCCTGCTGAAATTTTAAAGTGAGAGAGACATTGTTTTAGCTGAGGAAGCCATTTAGATACCAGCTGTTCCCACTGAAAAGATGTGGCAGCCATCAGCAGAAATAAGAAATGCTCTCTCTGTGCATATTGAAATGAGTTTTATCTTCCTCTCCATTCTGCTTTGTGTTCCTCCTGGTGAAAAAGACAAAATTCATTTCACACCCACATTTCTTCGCAAGCACAAACGTTGCGGGAGAGGAATCTCTGCACCCATACACACACTTAGGTGAGATCAAAACTATGAAGCATGTTCTGTCTGCAGAGAAATAAACTGCTGAGAAGTCTGGGAGATTGGAATTGAAGGTAAAAGGAGAAACTTGAGGGCATCTCCTTCCTAAAATTAATTTCCACATATTTATTTCTAGGGGGCACTTATCATTTATATTCTAATTAGAAGAAATTAACTTGGTACATATCAGATACCATTGTATGAAAACATAGAATCAGTATGGATAGTTCAGTGACACCTGGAAATAATCTTTCTTTCACTGGATCTTAGATTTAAGATTAGTACCAATCATTACAGTCACATTTTAGAAAGTAGCACGCAGTGAAAGGTTTCAGCTTGAAAAATACCATAGACTGTGCTTGTCAAACTTTTCATATGACTATATCTGTTCAAAACACAATCTTCCAATAGTAAGGACAAAATATATTATGTGGTTTGCATCCAAAAAGAGGTTAAGAAGTCAACAGAGCTAACATTTCTCCCCAGAGATGGCATAAAAATCATTATATCGTATTAAAGATTTTGCTTCTTTTGCCACAGGCAATCAATTCCAAAAATTTGATTTAAAAACCCCTTGCATTAGTGAGGTATTCTCAGGCTGCTTCTTATTAACATTTGATTGTAGCATACTCCAACGACAACCAGTATCAGCTCTCATTATTCTAAATAAAGAGTATAGTCATTTTCTCCTTAGTGTCTGAAGAGAAATGTGTCCACAGGGACATTTTAGTTTACTCTCTCACACAATGTAATATTGTCATTATTAATACTTCTTGAAGACAATTTGTAGACCAAAGTTATCTTTGCAGAGTCACCAGATTTTAATTTTTAAATATGCATAGCCTCAGTCACATGAAGTTTGATTCCTTCCAATACAAATAACACCAGCCTTGAAATGCTGCAATAAAACAATTCACATTATGATGCCTGTGACAAAAACAAACAACAAAGAAATAGAAGCAAATTAAATTTCACATACTTGTGAAGGAGGTAATTGCCACAAAACTCAGGTAAAAGAAAGGTTATGATTTGCCCATTGTGTTAGTCAGTGAGTCAAATACAAAAGGAGAACTGTAACAAAAGTTCTTGGGACTATAAACTGCATGAAAATAGGAATTTCCCTTTTGGTCAGTGCTGAAGGCAGTAAAATCCTGAAACATCCAGGGTGCCTCTGGATATATGTACTTCAGCAGAAACAAACAGACAGGGAAATAGTTATTTTTCTACTCTTTCAAAGCAATGCAAAGAAAAAAAAATTGTATTTTCTCAAGGTATTAACCAAAGATCTGGCTTTGCAATACAACTGGAGCAATCCAATAGCCACCAAAAGAGCTGGCCCAGTTCCACCAGCTGTCCAGACAAAGCTCCCACCCTTTGCAGGGCTTGTTCTCTCTCTGGACCAGGCCATGGAGAGGCAGTACAGTCACACCCTGATGGTCTGGGGTTGAAATTAACTGGCTATGCTTGTTTTTTCAAAGGACCTTTACAGCCAAAGGATGGAGGACATGCTTGGGGGTGTAAAGGAGTGTTTAAAGGAGTCTGGAGTGGAACCCCATTGATTTCCAATCCAGACAGGTACCTGCCCAATTCCTCTGTCCCCAGAGTAAATCCTCACCATCACCTCTTTCCATCTGTGGTATGTGACTGGCTCTAAAAATCCCTTCAGTGTAAATTTTCATGAAATCAGTGGTTGCTCAGGACTTTGGTAAACATCAGTTAGAAGAAACATCATCCAGAAAATTAAGCAGAGTCTGGCTCTCTTTGGTTATTCTTGTCCTTTGTTCTGAGCCACTCCCAAAATCTGACAGACCAGGAGCTGGTTTTTGCCATGCCAGGCCTGGTGCAGATTTTCACAAGACTTTTACAAACAGGTGGGAACTGATGCCTTGGAGTGGCTACCTAGAACAGAGGCTAGACAGAGTTAAAAGAATAGAGTAGGTATTTATTGAAGGCCTTCAATAGATACACCTTGGGCAGTGAAAAGCCTCCAAGAGGGGCTACTCCCAAGATGGACGATGGTAAGGAGTTTTTCAGACAATTATAAGTTTGGTCTATTTGCAGGTCTGTTTACCAGGGTTAATTACCTGGTCTATTTATCAGGGATTAATTGTCCAATGACAGCTTCAGGTAATGAAGTCATATTCCCCCAGTCTGTTTCTCCTTGATTCACTTTTGTTTATACTTCTTGGGGCCTGAGGCTGTGATGGTGAATTTGGTTCTCAGGTCTAGAGGGATTGTTTAGTCTGGCCAAAATGTGAAGAGAGTTAACTAACACTCGACATGGAGTTCAGGTATACACTAATGCAGTACAGGATCTGAAAAATATAAAAGCTAAAAACTTAAGGCATGGGAACAATCAAACAACTCAACATCCATCAGTGCCCGAATTCCAGCAGCCACCGTCTCAGTCTCTCCCTGCCAGGTGTCCTCTGGCATGTCATGCTTGGGTCAGACCCCGTGGCCACACAAAGCATCACTCCCAAAGCCAGCTTGGATGGTGGCTTTAGGAGCCCCCAGCTGTCCTTGCCCCTTTTCCCGTTCCAGCTGGTGCTCTCACTAATCCTGACTGGCACATGGAAAGGCTGCACAGAGCTGTTACCACTGCTTCCTACATAAAATATCCCTGCTTAAGTCCACACTTGTTTTGTATTAAATCCTGAATTTTTAGGAGTCATGACTCCTTCTGTTAGCATTTGAATTAAACAAAACTTGTTTATTCCCTGAGCAAATATGTAACTTTTGGGGGGAAAAAATGAGGAAGCCATGGTTTGAATGCTGTGGAAAGGTACTGCCTCTACTCACATTATCCCATGGTCTCCCGGAGGCATCCAGGGGTTTTAATCATCACTTGATTTGCAGTTTACATCTGATAACTAATATCCCTTGTAAAGTCCTTTGGGGGGGTTATTGTTGTGCTGCTACTACTTAAACCCAGTACCCAGCTTTATAAAACTCAACAGCTAATGAAGCACATCTAACACTGAAGAAGAAACAGAATAAAAAAGGTTGAGATGGAAAGCAGAACTAAAAATTACAAAAACTACATGATAAACAAAGAGGGTCATAAATTGCTAAGAGATGCTACAGGAAGCAGTGTATTATATTTTCTGATACCAGATTAAATGTATTTTATTATCAAATATTAGAGCTTTTAAGCATCTAAACCCTAAATAATCTGGGAATCACTAGCTGAAAGAAAGCTTCTTTAAAGCCCTGAGCCTACAAGATTAATTTTGACTCCTGTTAAGTAAACAAGTGGATATTCTCATCAAGCACCATACTGTACCACCACACACCACAAAAATTCCCTTTGGGATCAGAGAAATGTCCACAATTACAGGGCAGAATGCTGTGGCAATTAATGGAGCTATAAAACTTGACACGAAAGATCCCAGACTTAGACTTTCTCCCATGCACACAAATCAACAAAACTTGTACAAATTTCTATGGAAGCAGTATCAGACATTGAACTTTTGAAGACCAGAGCTCTGAATTGCTTTATGTCTGCTGGGTTTGTTTTTATTTTAGAAGTGTGGCCACCACCTGACCAGCTGGACATGTGGAAAGCAGCAGGTGTGGCAGAAACCACACCGATCAGGTGTGGCTGAGTCCTGAGATTTTGCACTGCTTTTACTGTGCCGCAAGTGAGGCTCTAATTTGGTTTTAATAAAAAGTAATTGAAAGTAATTTAATACCAATTGATTGTTAAGGGGATACATTTTGCAGTTTATCAAGTCTATAGAAATGCAGTATAATTAACTCCAAACTGCATAGGCAATAATGTAATTATAATCTCAACAACTTTAAATTTCCAAGCATTGTTTAAACAGTTAATTAAAATTTTAAAAGATAGTGCTCTGTTACATGTCTATAATGTTAATAGCTAAAAAATGCTAATCGATATTTGTTAAGTAGTCCAATTAATTGAGTAATCCAATTTCTAGCCTCTCTGAAGCTAAATAGATACAGCTTTATGGCTCTGACTTACAAACTATATAAATAGCCAGATATTGATTTAATAATCAATTACATATTAAATTGATTGCAAGTTATTTATTAGTTATAGACACAGGGCCAAGTTGGAAGCAAAGAGATGAAGGTTTCAGTTTGATCATTCTCAGCAAGCTGCACAAACCCGAAGCTGAGCTCAGTGCTCTGACATTTTTCTTCTGGATGTGTTGGGTGAAATGTTGCTTGCTATGTTGGCTGAGTATCTTTATGCCACCTCTAGAACAGGTTAACTCAGCTGAGGCACAGAGCTGCTGTTCCTTCAAATGAACAGGCACAGGGGCCACATTTCCATGTGCTGCTCCCAGGGGAGCCCTCAGTGCCCAGGAGCTCCTGGTGCTCTGCATTTTCGCAGGATTCCTGTTTTCCACCCCCTCTCCTGCTTCCTCCTCACCACCAGAGAGCCCCACGCTACACAAAGGGACCTGCCCAGCACAGCAAAAGCTGCTTTCAAAATCCCCGCTTCTCTGCACTTCTACTCTGTGCTGGTAAATTTCTACCACGGAAGAAAATTCATCCCTTTGTCATTTCTCTCCTTGCTATAAAGATCCACCCCGAGATGGAAATTGGCACCTGGAAAAAGCTTTATCCTAAATGAGGTATCAGCTTGTGTTTACTGGTGACTGTTGGTGGCTGTTCCTAACTGCTAATTTAACATACTTCCAATAAACCAGGATTAAATTATTGAACTCTTTTCTTTTCCTCTCATCACTGAATTCTGTGTTTATAACACACTGAACACATTTAAAATAACCTCTGCTACCCTAATTAGGTACTTGCTCATTAAACCTACGTCAGCTCTGGCTGGAGGACTCACCAGGGCAGAGCCCACCTCATCAGTTGTGTTTGCAGCTCTCAGCACAATGTCAATATTTCCCCCAAACCATGGTTTCTAAATAGCACTACAAACCTCAGCTTGAATGGATTTGACAAAACAGTGCATCAGCACAAGAAGGAGTCAGGAGATATTTTGCTAGATCAATTCTTAAACAAATGTGTTGTGCAGGTGGAATCAGGGGCTGCATGCAGCTCAGTAAGAGGTGGCATTTTACTTCTGGAGTTCAGTCTTGCAGTCAAGCCATTCACTCTTCCCATCCTTCCCCTCAGGTTCAGCCCTCAAGGAAGAAATTTATGTCACCAGAGCCTCTTCATGCAAATGAGACAGAGAAAATTGCAGAGGTCAGAGTGCACATGATTACAAGCTTGACAAAGGTGCCCAAAAGTTTTCACACTTCAATTTTATGTAATAGGAAAATAAAAAAGAAAATCTTTCTTCGGGCTTCTTCCAGAGGCAAGACAGTAAATAGATCACTGTAACATCTGGGTTTACTTATTCCTCTTTTCTTATTCATTTTTTAATTGCCCTCTAATGGACAAGGAGTTAAAATAAATCACCAAGGAGAGGGGAAATGAAAAGAAAGGTAAATTGCACCTGGATGCTGCACTTAACACCGTCCACAGCACGAAGCATTTCAAAGATGTGTTGTCCACACTGTATCAGAACTGGGGCTCCTTCTCTGACAGACTTCTCTAAAAACTGTGACAGTTTTTACTGTAAGCAACACTGAAGGACAGGATCTTGATTCCATCATTTCATGGCTGTCAGCCCCAGAGACAGGAAGGTATATTTTAGGACAACACACTCTTCAGCAGCTGCTTGCATGAATAAGAACACATTTCCATCATTAGTCATTTAGCCCATATAATGTGACAACAACATTTATTACACAGGCTTGAAGATTCATGACAGTAGCAAGAATCCAGCATTGTTCTTTATACAATTTGCATGTGTTGACTGCTTCAAGGAGACGAAGTATTTGAACATCAATAACATTTGTCTTCCTGCTACCTTAATTTAGAGGGTAGGGCTGAGGGAGGATTGACTCCCAAGGCTTCAGAACCTTGGGATGAAACACTGTTGGGTCAATCTCCCACTATGATGCCAGTCAGGCATCAGGAGAATCATGGTGCCATTCCCTTTGGAAATTGGGACCAAAAAGGGCATTGATTTTAGCAAACACCTGAAAAATAATGACCACTGATGAGAAAGATCTTATTGTTTTTTTCTACGTTATCAGAATTAACCCTCATCCCACCCTGCCCAAGTCCACTCTGCAGCAACATCCAGCCTTTCCCAGGTGCCTCCCAGCATGCTCACACACTCCATGCCTTCCTCCTAGGATTTCCCTTCCCTGGCACATCTGTATGGAAAGGCAATGACTCAACTCTAAGTGTTCACTTCAATCCAATTGCTTTGCTGGAGCCTCGATTCCATGACATCAAACACACGAATATGATATTTGGGTTGATCCTGCAGTATTTGAACACCACAGCTGAAGGAAGCTGTGATGAGCAAACCCTTGAGTGAGAACTGCCTGTTGTAGAATTAAGGCAGCAATTAAAGGTCTAAAGAATTGAGGCAGCAATTAAAGTGTGTGGATTGGTGTGTATTTACCTTGCAGCTTTTCATCAGGATCTCTGACAGCCTGATAAACACACACCAGGCACTTGGAGAGGCTGGGCTCTGGCAGGCAAATGAGGTAAGAGTGAAAGCAAACATAATCTGCTTGGATTGCTGGAACATTCCAATTAGCCAAGTGAAAAGGAGGAGATGGCTCAGCACTGCACAGACTCTGTGCTGGGTCTCAGACATAGCCCCTCCTTCTGGCACCCACAGCTCCTTTGCACTTCAGCTTACACAGGAAATCTAATTTGTATACCCAAACTGGACAGGGAACCAGCTCACTGAAAAACCCACCTCAAACCTCACCAAGACTCCTCTGAAAAAACACAAAAGGATAAGAAGGAGAAAAATCCTGGAGTTCACATGCATATTGTCCAACCCTGCCATTGCCTGCTCACACCATTCAATTAAGAGAAAGCACTTTAAACTGATAATAGAAATAATGTTTCCCAAATCTCAGATGTTCTGTGAGCATCAGTCAGTGCCAAAGCCCTGATAAATTTATGTTGCATCTCATATACAATTCAAAATATTGTTCTAAGTATGAAAAGAAGCCCCACAGCTTGCCATGCACCACAGGGTTTTGTGTTTGTTTTCTGAACAGTCATGCCAGAGATGCTTCAGGCCTACTAGAAATTTCTTAACATCTGATGCATAATGAAAATATTTAATGGAGCATAAACACTCCTCTTTTCCTTCCCCCTTCCATTTCTTAAGTGGCAACCAAAGCTCTGTTTTGTTGCATATAGATGAACAAGGACTAATTCCACTTAAGTGGTGTCTAAAAGATCTTGGAACCAGGATTAGAGGTTTCCTACCTGCAAACAGAGGGAGCTGGCACAGTCCAGCAGAAGGACCCCAGGTCAGAGCTTTGCAGAAGCATACACTTTAATCACAACAACATCTGGAATCCCAGGATTTCCTCTCCCACTCCCCAAAATTGCCCATGTTTCCCTTTCAGAGGAAAACCCTTCTGAACCTTCCAAATGAAGCCTGTTAAGACCAGACTGCCTTTCCATGTCATATGATGCAAAAAAATAGTTTACTGAGGTTTTTCATGACTATGAGCATAACATTAAGAAGTAACTTCAGAAATTCAAGGTTCTAGTGACCTATATACTGTCAGCTTTTTAAAAGGCATAAGAAGAAACATTATGGAAACAGCTATGTAAATATAGTTCATTTAATCAAAATGTAAATAAGATTCACAGAAGAGACTTAGAAACCTTGAAATATTTATTTTAAATGAAATGGATTAAGTCTTCAAGGTAAGATTTGTTTCTAAACTTGTAACTCCAGTATTCTAGGGCTATTGTGCTTTATTTTATTTATTAAAGGGACAGTTCTTATAAAATAAATACATTAAGCTACTCTAACATACTTACTGCTACTTTTTATTTCCTTTCAAGGACTTGTGATTGTTGCCACTCTGGTCTGAATTCAGCACATTGGAGGAGAAATATTCAATATATCATCACTGGTGTTTTCCAGCCTTAATAATTTCCACAAATACATTTGCCCTTTTGCATTCATACCTGGTTTGGCTTGATAGCATCTGACACAGAAAACCTGAGTGAAGAGGAAACAAAGAAACAAGAAAAAGATCTAAGTAAGCATCATAGAGAATTTATTTTTAGGAAACCAAAGGAAGGAAATAGAAGAGTTATTTGGAACTTCTTTACTTAAAAACAGAAATAGAGATTGATGATCTGAGCTCCTTGATTTACTGACAACACAAAAACAGCAATACCTAAATAGCATCTTACTTGTACTTTTAATGATGGACCAGCTGTGAAATTGTATTTGTAGTCTTCTAGGAAAAGAAGCTGATGTTTTTAGGAAATATTTTTATTGATTTTGTGAGGTTGTTTTTCTGCATCCATTTTTACTAACACCTTCTGACGTGGAAGTCACCTGTGCTTCCTGATAAAGCATTATCCAAGAGAGACATTGATATCTGCCTTCTAATGTCAAAGTGTCTTTAAAGAGCTGCGAAAAAAATAAAGGATTGACAGGAGAATTTTAAGGAATGGATGAGGTATATTCTACCCAACAGAAAAAAATAAACTTTGTGAAGATTTTTCAACTATAGAAAAACTTTACTACTTTTTGTTGCTCCAAATATACTGTGGAGAGGTAAAAGTCAGAAGTGAGATGTAGAATCCCAGAATCACTCAGGAAATCATTCCATCATTCATGGAAAAGCCCTCCCAGCCCATGGAGTCCCAGCTGTGCCCCATCCCCACCTTGTCCCCAGCCCAGAGCTCTGAGTGCCACCTCCAGCCCTTCCTGGGACACCTCCAGTGATGGGCACTCCAAACCTCCCTGGGCAGCCCCTGCCAATCCCTGAGCACCCTTTCCGTGGGGAAATTCCTGCTGGTGTCCGCCCTGAGCCTCCCCTGGCCAGCCTGAGGCCGTTCCCTCTCCTCCTGTCCCTGTTCCCTGGAGCAGAGCCCGACCCCCCCGGCTGTCCCCTCCTGTCAGGGAGTTGTGCAGAGCCACAAGGGCCCCCCTGAGCCTCCTTTTCTCCAGGCTGAGCCCCTTCCCAGCTCCCTCAGCCTCTCCTGGGCTCCAGCCCCTTCCCAGATCTCTTCCCTGCCCTGAACACGCTCCAGCCCCTCCAGGGCTCTCTGCCCATGAGAGGCACAGAGCTGGACAGACAATAATGAGTTGTGTATAAACAAATGTGCCAGATTTCTAACCAGGTAATTAATGGCACATGGGTGCACATTCATTAGGACAAACTAATCCTTATGACCTTCCTTGCCTAACTCTTCCCGGCCTATTCAGATAGGCAAGAAATAAGAAATTCAGACAGGATCAATATTCAGATAGGATCAATATTCAGATAAGATCAATAAAGCACTTAGCTCAAAGCTGCAGTGCTGATGAACTCGAGTTTGGGAATCACTTCTATAGGATCTCTCCACACCAGTTCGAGCCTATTTCTAACAGAAGTGGGTAAGCAAGGAAACTGAGAATTGCAGTCATCAGTCACAGAAAAGAAAAAGATTTGACTCAGAACTTCAGGACCAGCAGGAGACAGAACTAATGCTGGAACAGAGGAGATGTTTCTCAAATGCTAATGAGAGGCCTCAGAGACTTCAGGTACTTGAAGTTTGAAGGTCGAGGCAGAAATAACCTGAAACCTGCTATTATCTGCATTGCCATAAACTGCTGGTCATCAGAGCCAGGGTTTGTGGGGTGGATTTAAAAAATGTGCAGTACTGAGCCCAAATTATCCTGTGCATTGTTTCCCCAGAACTGCACTGCAGGTAGTTACACTCTTTTATTCTAGATGCAATGCAAGCACAAAGCCTGGAGAAAAAAATGCACAGAAGCTTTAAAATATTTAGAGCAGCAGCACCATTTCTATAGATCCTGATCGTCGAGTTCATGCTGGATTTTTAATTAGAAGTGGTGTTTTCTGGAGAAGCATTTATTAGCTACAGGAAATTAAAAGTAATTATGAGCAGGTAAAGAAAAAGTAAACAGAACATTGTAACCCACAAATAACAGAAGTCCCAAGCTCCTTGATGCAAAAGCAGAAATTCAGTGGGATTCAGGAGACAAATATTTCTGATAAATTTTTCTCACACTCTTCCTTCAGATTATAAAAGGATACCTCAACTCTTAGTATGCATTTATTTTTCAGCTTCCCTGCTCAAAGTATTAACAAGGCTGCTAATTTATAAAATTTTTATGGTAGAAACTTGTATTGTGGTCACTAAACTGTACCCAGTTCAGTAACACTTCATGGCACAAGGAATTCAATTCAGCAAATACCACACATCACAGAAGGAACCAACAGACAAAATATTTGATACATTTGCTTAAATTGATGTGCCAGTGTTTGATCCCAGCTGCCTGTCAGATGACATGGAGCTGAACAGTGCAAATCTCAGTTAATAAAGCCCATGAGTGCCCACTGGTCACCTGGGGTGCCCCTATGTGCCGTGTCCCTGTCCTCAACCACCAGAGCCTGGAACATAGCAGAGATTCCAGCCTGGACCCTTCCTCTGCAGGGTGGAAGTCCCCAGGAGCTCCAGGCTGCCCTGGCACAGTTAATTTTGCACCTGGTATAACCCTGGCACAGGGGGAGCAAAGCTCACATCCCATCTGCAGCAAGTGCTGTCAGCTCTGCCCTGGTCTGCACCAGCCCAAGCACCAGCCCAGGCTCCAGGAAAAGTGTAATTCAGATTTATGAGAAGACATTTCACATCCAATATAATTGATTACCTGCTGTAATGTGAACAGAATCTAATTTGTACTAATGAACCTGTGCATGATACAGCAAAGCATTTAATAACATGGAGACCACAAAATGCCAAGCCAGATGTCATTGATGGGGAGGATAATTTTCCCAGATGGATACATTTCCTCTCCATTTTGCTGCCTTCAGGTTGGAGAAGGTGGCATTTTACTCAGGAGATGGCTCTGATCTTCCACAGGCATTAGTTTCATTCCATCACAGTCTGTGTTCTTCACCAAGACACTTTCCTGTCCCAGTGAGAGCATGGAAATGCTTGTCTGCCCTGGCAAATTTTGATAAATGTAACATCAGATTAAAAATCATACAACTGCACATGGACAATCTGAGCAAGACTGAAGCTAACACATGTCTTTGAGTCTGTTACAGAAGGAAAACAAGATTAAAACTCTCGAAATTGTTAAAATATTCAGTCATGGATTTGGTGTGGAAATGAAAGAACACATACATGTTATACCCATAAAAATGTGTCTTGGTGGAAAAAAAAGCAAACTGTGTAGTGTTAAAATTATTCCATTTGTTTTCTTAATTTTTAATTTTTTGCATACTAGGACTGGTTATAAAATTAAGAAATTGTGGACTATTCCATGAAAAATAGCAATCAGCATGAGGGACAGCCATGGATTCCTACATTTGTAACAGGAATATTCCTTATCCCATTTGCTAAAATCATGAAGTCTTTTCCCTAAGTGTCAGGGTGTGCTGTAAAAACACACAGAACTGATCAAACTATAAAATTCAAAGCTGAAATTCAGCTTTACACGCCAGAATGCAAACTCAGATTCAAAGCAGTCAGAGCCTATAGCACAGACTAGCACGGTTATTTTGGTGGGCTCATTCCCAAACACACTGAACTCTCCCAATCAATTATTTTTCCAGAAGACAGCCTGCACACATTTTTTCCTCTATATGCAATCAATCCTAGTGAAAATTATCCAAAGTAGGCTGTAAATAGATCCCCTGATTTTGCAGGCTTCACCAAATTATACAACTAAAATGTAACAGGAGAACAGTAGGTCTGGGTAGCAGACGAGGCGTTGCTATTAATGAAGAAAAGGCAAGAATTTAAATTGAGAAGGCATCTTGATGCCTTCTATGCAAGCTGAATAGGAGAACATAATAGGAAAATAAACCAGCTATCAGCCAAGATAAATAGGAATCCATCAACAGGGACTGTGAGGAATTAGAATGGCGCAGCAAGAGAAGCAACGTCTTTAGAAGAATATACTAAAATTTTCACTTTGCATTATAATGACATCTTAGAAGCAGATGGCAAAATGCCACTAGAACAGGAAGATGTCAAGAAATAATAGTGTCAGCAGCTATATAAAGATCTAAAAGATGCTCCAGACTACCTTGTGTTTGTAAGGCTGTGCTTTGCAAAGGCTTAAAACAATTTCATCTATGCAAGCAAAGCCAGCAAAGACACTGCAAACCCTTGCCTGGCCCACCAGCCACTTTTAAAAACAGTATCTGGGTTCAGGATCAACCCCAATTCAGGAAACAAGAAGAACATATTTTAACATATTATAAAAGAGTATCATTGTCATAATTCATTACAAACTAGACATGGCTCAATACATGCTTAGGGTTGCTTATTAAATATGTCATGACTAATTAGGAATTGTTCAGCAGAGCTCATAGGGAGCGATTTGGAAAAACATGCTTTAAGTGTGAAGGCCAACATCAATGTTATCAATAAATCCTTTGTGTTCTCTAATGAATTGGAAACAAATTAAAATATGGGTCTGGGAGCATGTAAGGATTCAAAATAATTCATGAAAGACAATTTGAGGAATACCCTAAGTCTCCCAACCTGCCTTCCTTCCATTCCCAGGCAAGCACTGGGTGTTGGTTTTGCAAGGAACAGCTCTCAGTGCCACAGGCAGTGGAATTCACATCCAATGGGAGAGGGAAGGGACAAGAGATGACAAATCAGGAGGGGAAAATGCAGCATTAACAGCAATGTCAGTTCAAGGAGTTCTGGTTATTTGGCTCCAGTTGGTGGGAGGATGGACTTTGAGGCAGGAAAGAGAAATGATGGAGAAGGGGTGGAGAGAGAGCTCCCAAAGCCTCCCTGCCCACCCTGTCAAGCCAGCACGGACGCGTGCCAGGGCAATTTAAAGGCTGGTTCTGGAGGGCCTTGGCAATAAAGATGAACAATTTCTCAATTCTGCAGCCAGGCTGTGACTTCAAGGAATCCTACACAGCACCAGGACTTGTCAGGCAGACCCTGAGTACACACATTTTTGGCTTTCTGCTGATTCTTTGTAAACTTGTCAAATCAAGAGCTTATCCCAGACTTTCTGAGAAATACTAATGCTAGGACTGTCTTAAAAATTAACTCTATTATATGACAAAACTAAAAGAAACCAAACCCAGCACTTTATGTTAAGTTGCACATGCAAGAAGCCCCTCAGTTCTCAAGTTTTTATTATTTTATATAAATTGGAGCATGTCTGACTGACAGAGCACCAAAAATCAGCATGATGGGCTCGGCGCACTCTGGGGACACAGAGCAAAGGGCAACCCACAGCATCAGCCTCAGCTCCCCCAAATCTGCCTGCAGGAAAACAAACCAGCTGAAGCACAAAAAAAACCCACCCTGAAAAACATCAGTCCAAAAATACAGCATTCCTTGTAGCTATTAATATTTTACATTTGTGTTCTTTCATGCACCTATCTATGCATTTGCATTTAAAGCAGCTGGGAACAAGTCCTTAATTCCCAGTTGCTTTGAGGAGGCTGGATGTCTCCAGCTGCAGGGGACTCTGCCAAAACAAAGGTAGAAATGTTTTGCTGACTTCAGCAGACAGAGTTGAGCTCTCTAATTTTACCATTTTCCATTTATAACATGGGGGCTGTTAGATCACTTGGGTAATAAAACACAGATTGTTGACTGGATCAGTTATTTTAGGGATAGAGCACATGGAGAACATGTATTTCAATTTATTCCCCAAAGGCTGTAAAAGCAGCCATAAAGCAATCAGAAAGCAGGTAAAGGATGAATTTTATGGCAGGATAAATGAATGATAATTAGGCAACAAAACAGGAGGCATAAGTAGATGGAAATCTTTGTTTCCTCCTTCCATCAAGCCTTTAGGCTTGAAAATCCTGCTGACAGTCCTGAAGAGTTTGGGTAAGTAAGGATTAGCAGGGACACATTGCCAAAGCCACTGTGCTGGAATTTGGCTATTTAAACCAATCATTACATCCAGGAATGACTCATCAGGGCAATAAATCCAAGGGAAGGGGCTTGGGGAAGGAAGTTCCATCTCCCAGCACAATTCCCATATTTGAAAGGAAAATTCATATTGTGTTGAAATAGACAAAAAAGCTGAAGGCACAAAGGTATTGAAGGCCTTGAGCAGAAACACAGCCCCTTTTCCCCATGACTCTCACATTTGTATCTTGCAAAAATAAATACAGATTTTTAGCCCCTTTCAAGCCAAGTTCCCATAGCAGAAAATAAAAACACATGACATTTTTTCTGTATTATTACATTTCTCATGTTACTTTCTTTTCTTCAAGATTTGTTCTAAACTTCTGCAAAGTCAGACTGCTGGTTTTGGGTCACAGGTTTGAATTAGATGCCACACAAACACATTCTGGTTATTTTCTACTACACTCAACTTTAGAGCTGCAAACTTCTGCCTCAGCTGTTTTGGAAGATTTTTCCACTCAGCAGATAATTCTAGTTCTAGAGTTTCACTGCTACCTTACATAATTTTACCACAACTAATAGCCTTGGAGCCTAAAGTTATTTTTATTTTTAAAATAAAAATAAATNGCATTCAATGGAACAATAGCTTTTGAAAAAGTAATTTGCACCGTATTTCACAATGTAATGAAGACATTTATTTGTGTTGATGTTTTCAACACCACAGGACAGGCCTTGCACATCATTGCATCCAACTCCTCCTCACCTCTTTTGTAATAATGGACAATAATTTCTCCTGTACAGTTTATATGGGTTTATTCTGCCCTGAAACCTGTGAATCTGTATCAAACCAACCAAATTAGAAATCCTTGTGTGGTTACCATCAAGACACTGGGTAAAGCAACTTTAAATAATGTTTCACTCCAGATTGGATTGCCCTCTTCCCACCCTGCCACGCTTCAGACACAGAATCAGCACAGCTGAGGGCCTGAGGATGGGGGTTTATTTACAAAACACAAAAGAACAGCCTGGCAGCACTGCCAGGGATGCATGACAGGGGCTGGCTCACTATCCAACATTAACCAGTCACAAATTTGGCAAAGCATGTCTGTGAAATTGTTTCATATTGGCCTCTCGGGTGGGTTGCAAGATGAGCGTTCTGCAATTCCTTGCATGGCATCCACATCCCAGGTGGAAAAACAAAAGCAGAACAAAATTTCTGTTGCCTTCTGTCACAGACAACTGGTGTCAGCATGTTTCATTCTCTTGCTAAGGTTTTTTTAATGCCACACAAGTATCCCAGCTGAATTATCCACGATCCTCCCAAAGCTCTGCCCACCAACCCTTAAACAAAACAGGTCCCATAAAAGTTACTTGACCTTCCAACCTGCAGAGGTTGCTCTGTACAGACCCCACTGACTTTNGCATTGCAGTATCCTTCCTTATTATCTCTTTTTTTAGAAAGAGAGGTATAAAAATTTAAGGGCATTTCTAACAGTCAAGGCCACAAAAGTGAAAGACAGGGACTTTTCCTCTTGAAATTCAGCCAAAATGTGGTGCAACATATATATATATACATATATANGAGGGCCTGAGGATGGGGGTTTATTTACAAAACACAAAAGAACAGCCTGGCAGCACTGCCAGGGATGCATGACAGGGGCTGGCTCACTATCCAACATTAACCAGTCACAAATTTGGCAAAGCATGTCTGTGAAATTGTTTCATATTGGCCTCTCGGGTGGGTTGCAAGATGAGCGTTCTGCAATTCCTTGCATGGCATCCACATCCCAGGTGGAAAAACAAAAGCAGAACAAAATTTCTGTTGCCTTCTGTCACAGACAACTGGTGTCAGCATGTTTCATTCTCTTGCTAAGGTTTTTTTAATGCCACACAAGTATCCCAGCTGAATTATCCACGATCCTCCCAAAGCTCTGCCCACCAACCCTTAAACAAAACAGGTCCCATAAAAGTTACTTGACCTTCCAACCTGCAGAGGTTGCTCTGTACAGACCCCACTGACTTTTCCTGAATGTTCTCAAAAGAAGGATGAGAGTTTCTCTAACTGTGCCCTTAATTATGTGCAATCATCTCATTTCTGAGAATTGCCACAGAAAAAAGTGTGAGAAGCAAATGAGTGAACTTTTATTTTTCCAGAGGCAAACAGGTTTTTTCAAGGCAGTTGGTGGCAGAAGAGCTGGAACCTGAGCAGAGGAAGCAAGTCCTCAATAGTAGTTAATCACAAAGGCACTTGTAATCTAGGAAAGTGTCGAGTAAATCAAAGGAGGTTTGTAGAGCAAGGGACAGCCAAAAAACCACTCAAGTCTTGCTAAACCCATTTGACACCAAGGACAGGAATTCTGAACTACAGAGAGGTTCTGAGCAAATAATGATCAGAGGAGGAACACTTGAAATAAGGGAGGCAAAACACAGGAGATCCACATTAATATTACATTAATATCCAATTATTAGCCTACACACTACAGAGTGAGATCAAGAAATCTGGGAGAAAAGTCCTGACCAGTAGAGTAGCATTGAGAAAGAATGAAAGAAGGACCTATGTGAGGAAATCAGAGGAAGGACACAATAAACTGGTACAAGACAAGAAGTCTCAACATGAGAGGGGTGATGATTTAAACAGAATGATCTTTAGCAGGAAGAGTGGAAAGTGCAGGCTGGCATAGGTGCATAATTATCAACTCTCCTCCAATATGAGCATGACAATTCCAGCTCAGCTTCCCTTGCCTTTTTTTTTTTTCTTAAGGAACTTATTTTTCATTAAAACAAGAAAACGTAAGATGGAGGTGTAGGCTGTGCCTGGCATCTGGTATTTAATCATTCTATCTTCTAACACTGCAAACTTCATTATATCCCCCCATAATCTTGTGTGGTGTCACTGTGTATTACAGCTTCTGTTCTCAATAAAAGGATTGTTTGAGCTAACACTGCATGGATGATCTCCATGAATTTATGCTGACTGGCCCAAAATTAGCTACAGGTGTTCCTTTCCTCCCTCTTAATAACCCCTGGTGCTGCATTAACACATCTCCAGCCTGCTGATGCTTCCACTATTGCCTAGGACACACAGAGACCTCAGAGCTCTCTCTTCACACTTTAAGAGATCTAGTCCTCTTAAAATTATAGAATTATTTCAATTTCTCAAACTTTACTAATAGAGCAGGTTCTTTTGTGCAATTTACCCAGGAAGGTGGAGAGCTCACAAGAGATTCCACACGGGAATCTGCTTTTGGAAAGGCTCTGCTTCATGGATAACCTTTGTCACAGAGTATTGGCCAGGTACCAGTCACCACTCGGGGTGGAGTGCCCATCCCTGGAGGTGTCCCAGGAAGGGCTGGAGGTGGCACTCAGAGCTCTGGGCTGGGGACAAGGTGGGGATGGGGCACAGCTGGGACTCCATGGACTGGGAGGGCTTTTCCAACCTCAGTGATCCTGGGATTCTGATGGACCTTGGCACTGGGGGGCCCTTGCAGAAGAGAATATCCCCACCAGCCTCCAAATAAGACAGCACATATTAGAAACAACCAATAAAGGCAAAATTTTGTGCTCAGAACTGCTGATCCAAACAGTGACTTATTCCCTTAAACAATTGAGTTTCATCATCTGTGCCTGAGCTGTTACACATACCCACATCCATGACACCAATTTCCATTGAAAGTCAGATCTACTTGATCTTCTCTAGACAAAATCCTGACCATCTCTGAGGCCCAGCCTGTTCCAAACAGCAGCAGGGTGGCCTAAGACATCCCAAAGCACCCTACAGTGACAAGTACTCTGATGTAATAAAATAAATAAAATTCACTATGTTCCTACTTCTACAAACAAAACATTGGTGATTAGTCAATGAATAGTGTTAGTATTACCTCATAATGCCAGTGTTTACAGGCCTCAGAGCCTATTCACACACAGCTGAACACTGAAATTTGAACAACAAAGACAATCTCTCTATTTTCATCATTAGAACTTTGAGAAAGGATCTTATAAGTTTTGTTTAATTGCAGCACAAGGTTATTTACCAAGTTGGTTTTTTGGGTTTTGGTTTGTTTAATTTTTTTTTCTTTGGGAGGGGGTGTTGGTTTTTTGTGCAGGTTTTTTTGGGTTTTGGAGGTTTTTTGGTTGTGATTTTGGTTTTTCTTTGAGTGTTTTGTTTTGTTTTTGTTTTTTTGTTTTTTTATTTTTTTATTTTGCTTATACTCTACATGATGCTAAAGAAACAGGAGAGGGAAAGCTAGCTGGGTTTAATTTACACCGAGTACTTTCCTGGTGTAGTCCTGGGTGAATTTAGCACTGAAGCCAAGCAGGAGAGCCCAAGCACTCATGCAGTAAGGCACAGGCAATTACCTCTGCCCAGCTCCCTGCTACCCAAAATAAAGCAATTCCCAGGCTGGGGTTTCAATCCCCTGTCCATCAGCCTGAAGTATGAATGTGTACTGAGAGACAGTGGGAGAGAGAATCCCTGACCTGCAGCCCGTCCCTGCCCAGCCCTGTACATCACAGCTGCTAACAAGGAGTGCAGCATATTTGGAAACACACAGATTATGGTATTGATCCTCCCCTCACACTGGATCATGAACATCTCTCTCTTCTACCTGATAATATTTCAATTTAAAATGTGCTTAAATCCACTTTTATGTGTTCCTTTGGTGGCTTCGCCGAAAGGCCAGAAAGAGGAAAAAAGCCCTGTTATTCCAATAATACTCAGTAATGACTTTTCCCCCCATACTTTTGCTTTGAATGCTACTCATTTAAGGGAAAAAAAAATCAGTGAACACCAAGCCAAATAAATATAACAGCAATCCCACTGCTGTGCACCCCTAAAACAATCAATTGCCAATTATGTCAGTTCTTCCCAACATTTTTCCCAGAGTTCTTCCCGTTTCAAGCAAACCTGTCTGCATATGCTGGCTGGAAAGGAAAACACCTCTATTGCTCTGACAAAGGACTGACAAATATATTAAATATATATATATATGCATGTATATGTTAGGATAACAAGAAGTACATTGCACCTGAAATTAGGACAGATGAGCAAAATAATAATTTCAAGATACATTAATTAGGAAGCAAACTATTAATTTAGTATGAGAACAAAAAGAATAATAAACTGAGTCTAGCTAGTATTTATCTACAAATTCTAATACACATTGGTTGAAGTAATGACTAAAATAGGAAATTAATTATTTAATCTATCAATGATATTATAAAAGGTTCCACTTAGACTTAAACAAGACCTCCAGGAAGAAAAGGCCAGTAAAAATTCTCCTTTTACAGACCATACAAAATGGTCACATCCAGACTGCAAACAAAATGAAATCCATACAAGAAAGAAGTACTGAAAAGTAACAATGCTTAGTGAAAAAAAAAAGGAAGATATTAAATAACCTGCACTAGGATATTTTCAGTTCAACATAATCTTAAGTGATCAGGAAATGTGGAGAAAACAAATAAAATGTTTATTAAATTAAATTATTTAAATTTTTGTGTATTAGTTTTTAAAAAAATTATAACTATCACCTCACAGAAGATCTACAAGAAGATATATGAAATTACAGTGCCATGGCAGGCAAAAATTAAATAAACTCAGTCTGGTTGCCTTGTGAACAAGTTCTTTTTTTGCATGAAAAGCATAGACCCTGTTCACATTTTGGAAAAGAGAATCAGCTCCCCACCTGTCTGGCTGTGAATACATCCCACATTATATCAGGAATTCAGGGAAGACAGGGGGGTAGAGCACAAAGTGTGCTTAGGCTTGCAAGCATTGTGTGGCACGTCTCAAACACCTCACACTCATCACCACTCTCAGGTTCCAGTGACCCAGAGAGCATCAGGGGATGCAGAACAAAGAGTCTGATCAGAGGAATGGAATGGATTTCTCAGAAAGCCAACTGCATGCAGTCATTTTTGAAAATAAGTGGCTGAGGAGAAATATGATGGAGGTCTATAAAACGAGGAGCAGCACAGAGATAGTGAATAGGCAATGATTTTTCATTATTTGCCATTATTCAAGACATAAGTGGAATAAAATGAAATTATGAACAAGCAGTTCAAAACAACCAAGAAGAAGGACTTTTCCTTTGCAACTCATAATTAAATCATACAGCTCATTACCCCAGCATGGTGCTTCTGCCAAGAGTATACATTTTTTCAAAAAGAATTAGATAAACTCCTGGAGGGAATGTCCACCCTCAAAGCACTGGAAGCAACTGCTCCTGGTATTAGTGGAGCTGGGAGAATACCATGGAACAGGGCCACCCCGAGAGGTGTCACATCCTGCCACCCACACTGGGGACAGGAGCTGGTGAACATGAGGGTGCAGAGCTCACGTCCCCCTCAAGCCATCTCACCACCACATGGCACAGCCTTGAGTCCCTCAGCTGACCAAATGCACAACAGGGAGCTAAATGAGGCTTATAATGTTATGATTAATGTCTCAGACTCTCAGATTGTCCTACACACACAGAAAATATTATTTTGGCTCAGTTATATCACTTTACCAAAAAAAGCCCGATGCCATCAACGAGTTGGGATGTAGAAATCTCTTTAGCAGATTTAAGATTATTTTAATTCCACAGTTTGACGGGCAACCTAAAACATTTTAACATTTAAATTAAATATCTTTGCATTAAACACCTTAAGAATAATGGGATGTTTGTGGCCATCTGAAGGAAACACTTGGTGAAAAACTAAAATGGGATTGCAAAGGTCTGAAAAATCCCTTTGTTCTCATTTCACGCCCCTGAACATAAAAGCTTAAATTGTCACTGATGTTTCAGTTTGTCTGGCAAAACTGAAAAAGCATTTCATTGGCAGAAATTCTCTAATCCTTGAGCAATAAACACTCAAACACTTTGCTGAGATTGCTGCAGCTCCATCTTCCATCGAGGCACAACACAGCTCCGTGAGAATTCTGTCCCCACCTTAATAAAGAGAGATCTCCCCTGCAAAAAATCCTTTGCTCTTGCAGGAGAGCTGCTCCTGTTTGGCTCAGCAGAACAGAAATTCACCGTTCATGCACTGATGTCAGAGATCCCCACTAAGAGTGCAAGACCAGAAATATTTGCAGTATTTCCAGCCTGGGAGCCTACACTGCAGAGGGGTCAGTCTCAGGAGAAACCAGTGCAGGGTGAAGTTGGTGGATCTATAACCAATAATATTTCCCCCAGATTTAGCTCCTGCTGCTGTCCTGCACTGATAATCCCCTCCCAAACCTCAGCTGCAGGAATGTTGTCCATCTCCTGCTGTCCTGTTGAATCCCACGTGTAACAAACACAAGGGAAGGCTGACTGGGCTGTTCACCTCCAGCTATACAAATGAACAAAAAAGAAACATGGTAGAAAAATAAAAAGTGTTTATTTCAATGAAGTCTCTGTAGCCCTCTTCTTGGAGGTTTTTATCCTGATGACCCATTTATTGATAGCAAATCTTGAGAGCTCAGGAAATGTAGATTAACTCTGGGAATTGTCTGCCTCAGATTTCTTGTTCTATTTTCTCTTCCCCCACATTTCCAGTCAACTACTTTGGTATCTCTGTCAATGACAAAAAGATTAAAGTCAACTTGAGTGCCTATTTTCCAAATTTACTTTGATTTGAGAGGAAAGTACTCCCAGAAAGAAAAATCTACCAGATTGATTAATTAATGTTCTTATTCATTAACTGAAATGAATTTTTTATTGAAAAAAAAGTAATATAAAATTATACCATAATAATGTAGTAATATCCCCTGCAGTTAGCCTGCTGTCGAGGAAATGCTTCAAGATTAAGAAAATAAGCATTAAATATAGTTAACATCCACCCAGAATGAGACTGAGATTAATTAAAAATCCAACAATATCACTATTTCCAATATACTCTACTTCTGTATTATCCAAGATTCTAAAAACACCCCTCAATTGCTTTGTTAATTATGTTAGGTAAACATCAGCAATATATTAAATTCACACATGGTAAATTCAACATGGGGTATTAAGGAAAGTGCATAGAAAGTCTAATTAGGCATTTAAAAAGTTTTAGATGTGCTTTCATGATCAAACAATGAAGTATAAAACAAATATTTAACACTTAAAACACAGCTACTCCGATAAGCATAATTTGGGAACCTTTAATGAATTCACCTCAATTAGCCTTTCATTAAATAGCTCATTAAAAACTGATTTGAATATCGCTCCAGAAGAAATCCTGGTTCAGCTGTTATGATGGGATAGGGAGTCTGTGGAGGGAGGTTAAACACGCACTTTGGAACTGTCTGAAAGTCAGATTTGTTCCAGGGAAAAAGCCCACAACCTCCATCAATATCAGATAAATAGAGCACGTGATACAAACCCTGGAAAATGTAGGGATTGCATTTTTCTGGTTTAATTCCGTTCAGAAGGAAACCAGACCAAGAAACGAACTAAACCATCTTGAATATGTGCCAGGTTCTTATCACCAACTCCATTCTCATCTGTACTTTGAGAAAAACAAGTTGTGGGGTTTTTTGTTTTGGCTTGGTTTTTGTGGGGTGTTGGGTTTTTTTGTTTGGTTTGTTTTTCTTTTTTAAAGGCTAATTTTAACTTGTCTTTTCAATGGAAATGTCACCTTACAAACACACAGACAACAAATACAGAGGCAGGGAGGCTTTCAAAAAAGCAAACACATTCAAGGGTGCTTGAAAAAATACGGCCCAAGCCTGCATATATTTATTTACAGAAGCAGTGTTGAGCAGCCACTGTGGCTTAGGAACACGGAAAGGAGAATTTATTGCAGAGGTATACATTGTTTTTATTAAACTAATTGATCAGATGAGTGGAAAAATTCCCCTAATTGCTTCCATGCTACTTCAGTTGATCTAACAAAATATTTTATTCCTCCATGACCTTCACTTCAAATACAGCTCAAGGCTTTACACTGTTTCAGGTCAAGTTAACTTGGAAACTTTGGAGAGCTTTAAGAGGAATAAAATCGAGACCCAGAGAGAAGAATACAAAAGAGTAGGGCCAGGCTGGAGGCAGGAAAGAGACAAAGTCAAAACACACCTTTGAATGCAACTTTAATAAGTGCACAGCATGGGAGCACTTCTCTTTCTTTTCTTTATTTTCCCTTTTGCCTCACCGAGAAGGAAACCAATTCAGGGACAAGATTGTGTCGTGTTGGCTCGGCCCTGTGTGCAGAGCCATGTTTTGTTGCATTACCTGGAAGAGGTCACTGAACAGTTGGACTTGAAATTGTCTAAATCTAAGCCACATCCTGTCATTCACGGATGTTGCAAAGTGTGCAGAGCCCAAGGAATCCCACTCCGTGCCCAGGAGAAGAGCCCAGAGCTCCTGCACGGTGCCTTTGTCAGGGTCTGTGCCTCCCCTGCACTGCAGAAAGGTCAGGGAGAGCAGCCTCAAACAAGGGCTGACAGCAGCCCCAGCCCCTCGTGGGCACAGGCAGCAGCATTATTAGCATAGAAATCCCATCCAGTGCAGAGTAAACACCAATAATAATGTTGCAGCCATTAATAATTTAAACCCAATAAAACCAGCGCCTCACGAGCGCACACAAACGCTATTTATGAACACCTCCACCTCAGCTCAGCCTGGGAAGGCATTTCTGGATCCTTCTGCTTTGTTCCATCAGTGATTAATACAATGGATGGGCACTTACCAAGGCACTCACATGGAAACCAGAGCTGATATTCCAGGCTGGGAAGCCATCGATAACTTTTAACAATATCTGCGTTTTCCTCTCGTGTCTCTGAGCACACCAGGGCTCCCAGAGGCACCCAGAGCCACTGAAACAAATCCATTGGAGGAACTATCAAAGGCTGCTGAGCACCAAGGCATCACTTCTGGGTCAGGAAAGCCAGGGATCCTGGCAGGCTCATGGGAAGAGCTGGGGAGGTGCTGATGCATTGCTCTTACAGGATTCTCTCCAGCCCTCCCATCCCTGCAGACTGCTCTGACTGCTCCAGTGCTCTCATGCTGCTGGACCAACACAGGTGCTGAGCACTGTATTTGAGCAGATAAATCCAAACGACTGCTGAGCATTGTTTCAGGAAGGCAGTGCTGCCTGGCAGACTGCCCCGTCCCTCTGCACATCTCCTGCATCCCCAGGGAGTATTCCCAAACTCCAGCTTGCTGTGGTGATGCCTTAGGACTTTAGCTTTTGTATTGTTCATCTATTTGTAACCCTGCAGTTCTTTAGTGTATAGCTCTAAACTCCATGTACAGTGCTAGCTCCTGCTTTCCCATATTGGTCACACACAACAATTCCTCTCTAGGCTGGGAATCAAGGACACCTCACTGCCTCAGGCCCTGAGAAATGTAAGCAGAAGTGATTTGGGGGAGCAAACTTGGGGTAAATGACTTCATTAACCCCCAATATGCAAATGGACCAAACTTATAAAACACTTGTGACCTGTCATCCATTTTTGGGTGTAGCTCCTGAGGGGCTTCATCTGCCCTAAATGTACCTGAAGGCCCTTCAATAAATAGAACTGCTTTTTATTCTCTTAATTTTGTTTGGCCTGTTTTTAGGTAGTCCCAAAAAGGCATCAGTGGGAGCAGTTGTGCCTCCCCCTGGGGGCTCTTTCCATCACAGACACTCACACGGGCTCCTGCCCTTTCATTCCATAAAGACTGAGGGGAAAAAACCCTTCAAGGAAGCACCTTCCTTCTCTCCCTGTCAAGGCCAAGACTGGCACAAACACATCCCACTGCTCCCAAAATTCCCCTTGCTGCCCTTTCCTCCTCCCTGCTCTCCGGGAGCAGCCAGGAGCAAGCAGCAGGGCTCGCAGGCAGCTGCCCCTCAGAGCAGCTGAACCTCCACACCACAACCACCTCACACTTGCCAGGGCTTTTCCTGGAGGGGTCATCACTTTCAAATACTCCAGATGTATTTGAGATTGCCCTCTTTTGAAAGAAGACCTTCAGATGGATGTGTCAAAAGTTACACTGGAAATAGGAAAGAAAGTGGATTGTTGATATCAGAAAGTTGCCTGGGCAGCTTGACAGAATAGGATGTAAAGTTCAGGAGAGAATTCACAGACCTTGCTCACGGGATGGAGCTCAGCCTTTCACAGAGCCACCATTTCTTTACTTTCTGGTCACTCCACAAACCACTGTCATTTCATCAGCTATGAAACCCCTCATGAAAAGCAAGGCAAAGCCCAGCCCAGCTGATTGCAATGACTGCTGCTTTTCCCAGGAATAAAAACATCAGACTTGCCCTTCTCTCAGTGCACTTCAGCTAGAGGAGGCAGTTCCACGACTGAAGAACATCACCACTGACTGTAAGCATCTTCAAAACTGTTTATGTGCTTAATTACTCGTTTGAATTCATATTTCATCCTCCTGGCAGCTCTGAAGAGCTGTAGCCAGGTGTGCTGATCACAAACTCATGCTGAGGGGCTTCTGAATACCCAGGCATAAATCCCACTCCCCAAATCCCCACTCACAACAATTAAAGGCTAAAGGGAGTGGGGGGGGAATGAAAGTAGAAATCGCAACATAGAAAACATAGAAATTACTTAGAGACAAAAATGGAGAAGCAAAATGATATTTTTGACTCTTCTATGCCATGGAACAATACACAGAAATCTTATTTTGCAACCTTAACAGTGAATAAGCACGATGGTAATCAAAATATCTTATAAACCAGAGAGAAGCAGAGATCGATAACCAGACGCTACAAGAGAATCCATATTAACCTTAGGAACTGAGACAAAACCTCAATCTACAACTCTTCAAACACAAATCTGCAGGGAAAAACAGGCAGAAAGCACAAAAAGTTTCCATACCCTAAAATCTATCATATCTTTCCTTTTTGTAACTCTGGACAATAATTACCATTTTAAAATATTGCACATTTTAAGTCTGTAAAATAATTTTTTCTCACATCCTCCAATACATCCAATGGATATGTCTGTGCTCTGTTTACATGGAGTCACCATTTGATTCCACACCTTCCCTCCCAAATATCTTTTTCTATCAAACTTTGTCTATTTTGGATACTGCAGGTTTACATTCAGGTGTTTTAAATCCTGAACAGAAACAGTAGCTTTTGCAAGGGGAAATTGTTTGATGACTGCGTTCCACTTCAGTCTGTTTTGTGAATGAGTCCATGCCCAGAACAGAGGCTGGTGTGGGATGGGTGGTGCACTGGGATCTGAGCATTGCTGGAAGTGTCCAGGGGGGCTGGATGGGGCTCTGAGGAGCCTGGTCCTGTGCAAGGTGTCCCTGCCCATGGCAGGGCGTGGGATGATCTTTCAGGTCCATTCCAACACAAACCATTCTATAACTCTGTGACTGTAGCTGCAGGGAGGCAGAAATACGCAGGGAAATGCTTTTCAGAGCAGGGCTGAATCCAGGAGTTGCCACAACCCACTGCAGGGGCACAAACTGCTGCTCTTACTGCAATTCCCCCCCTGCTTCCTCATCTTGGGGCCCGACCTTCAGGAAAAATCCCCCACTAAACCTATTTCCTTCATGTGGCTGCAGTGTTGTGTTTCTGCATGAATACAGAGCTTTTATTCCTCCATCAGTGCAAAGCCAGGCAAGGCTGGAGCATCCCCATCTTTGCAAAGCAGCTCTGCTCCCCAGGAGCAGCCAAGGAGCAGCAGGCACCTGTGAGCTGTGCCCATCACTGAGGAGGGATTGTCCAGGAGGAGATGGAGATGGAGAGCTGGGCTGGCAGCAGCGATGAGTTCTGCTGCTCTTTCCCAGGGATCACGGCAGGAACAGCTGCAGGGTGACCCAGGTGACACCAAACACCCTGATGGAGGGACAGGAGCTCTCCACACCTGTGCCCTGTGGGTGTGTCCCTCTATGAAGGAATGGTGCATAACCTGCCCATAACCTCCAGGAAAAGGAAAGCTTCCTCCCCTTCCTGTTCTCCTGAGCTCCTTCCCTCAGGGCAGGAGCGAACAGGCTGCATTATTCCAATACTATTTTACAAGTGCCTTAAGAAATGTGCTGTGTGCTTCCAGGAGAGGGGACCTGCTCTCCAAAGAGGCAGGTAAAAGTGAGCTGGACTCCTCCGAGGAGCTCTGAGGGATCAATGCTGCAATTTCTGCAGCCACTTGGGAACTGCTTCCAAACGGTGCCTGCAGCAGCAGCTCTGAGCTGGTGCTGGAGGAGTGAGCAACCTTCCATTGCCTTCTCACCTTTCATGTTACCTGAAAAAAAAATGCACAGCACTGCATACCTACATAACACTGGAAATAAAGAGAATTATTCAAGCACTTCTTCCATTTATTAGTGGAAATACTGAAGTCTCCTGTTAATATCTTATTTTTCAAACGTTTTTCACAGGATTTTTTTTTTCTTTTTTGCTTTCAATCTTCATGCAATTCACAGCAAAGATGAAGAAGTATCCAATGATTATGATTCCTAGTGGAAATGCAAACTAAATGGGACCCAAGCAACCTGAAGCACAAAGTTGTCTTCTGGTGTGTAATAGTGAAATTTCAGTGGCATGAGTGGAGGTTTGTTGCTTATATTTGAGCTCAGAATTTGGTCCCATGTTTTTTCAAAGCGGTGCAACTAAGCCTGTTTTTATGAAGCTGCTATACATGAGACAGCTGCCATTTTTTTGAGGCAAAAAAAAAATCAATACAGCATGGAACAAATGAAGACTTGCACATTCTCTTGTTATCGAGGTTTTATACCTCTCCTCTTTTCTACTTCTTTTGAAATTGCTCCCACTTGCTTCATAATATTCTTCATGACACAAAAAAATTATATTCTCTTTTTCCCTAAAGTTCTGTTTAGTAGTAAACACCTCCAAGAGTTCCTCAATTTTGAAGAAAACAGTGTATAAGTGACATGTCTTGGTTGAAATATGTCATGATCAAAGATTAAGTCCTCACCATGAAAAAAGCAGTTCTTTGTAAGATGCTTAGGAGGATAAAACTTTTTGTGTGACAGATGTCACAATAAAACAAAATAAAACTGTAAGATCCAGAAATATATAACAGTATTTTATTCTTCCAGTCACTGATGATAAATGGGGGAGGAAAGGGAAATAACTTACACACGTTTATCTTGACACATCAGCTTTGGTGCATACAACACTTTAAGCACTCAAAATTAAAAAAAAAAAATCTTATCAGGCCTGTATCAAATGGATGTGTCAATGCTTAGTTGAGCTATGTTACAAATTACTGTTTCAGATTAACATGTCTCTTGAGATTTACTTGTGTACCTGCAAGCCTCAAGAAGGGAAATATTTTATTTTCCCGTATTCAGCTGTGGCACAACAGTGCTAATTCTGCCACACTTCCCTCGCCCCAAACTCTGCTGCCTGACACCACCCCCATATAGTTTTTCATGTCAACACAGAGGCTGCACCAAGGTGAGGTTGTGGCCACCACCCCCTGAACACACCTGAAGGATTCTGTGACCCTTGTCCCTTCCCACCACCCCAATTCCCATTTCCTTCTCTCCCCCTGTGCCTCCAGCAGCGCTGGATGTGCACAGATGGAAGAACCCTTGAGCCAGACACCTTCTGCATTTTCAAAAGCTGTCCTAGGGATGTTGGTCTGAGTGCATTTAAAGAGGGAAAGCCCAGGGGTGTTGAGCAGGTGGCCAGGGGGATGTGGGAGGGCCACCAGGCAGACCCTGAGAGCTTCAGGTGTTCAGCTCCTCTGGCTGCACATGCAACAGACAAACTCAACTCCTCACGCACACAATCAGTTACACAAATATGATCCAAGTCCACACAGCTTATAATACATGTGTGCCAACAAGGGAAAAATGCAATAAGAATTTCCTAAATTATGTACTTCAAACCTTCTTTGATATATTTCTTTAGATTGGGGGGGTGGAGGATCAAATAATAGGAATAAAAGCATAGAACATTCCAGCAGTACAATACACTGACAACACTTGTGCCTTCCTTTTTAAAGGCAAACTTTGCATTTGCCTATCAGCTTTGCAGAATAAATTGTTATAGTATTCTTATATTCTAATATTCTCTAATTATTATAGTGTTCTCACCTCTTAGCTGCTCTAACGGGGCCGCTGGCCTTCCCCCTGTTTTGCAGAAAGATGTGAGAACCCCTTCCTCAGACCAGACACATCTTGAGCTTTCTTCTACAATGGAAATAAGAATATTCTCTAAGAATATTCAATACTTTTCCCACCACATAAATCCTAACAAAATGTTCTTACTCTGAATCCCCCCAAAATTTTAAAATATTTAAGGGGTTTTTGCCTTTATAGCAACAGTCCACCCAGAAATGCCAAAGACAGAAGAAATACATTATTTTATTTACACACTCAGAGCACCATCCCCACGATGGTAGGAATAAAAGCCTCCTAAGCAGCCCTGCCATCTCTCACCCCACCCCTACCCCTTGCCCCAGGCACTCCTGGAGCGAACTCTTGCATGGAGGCTTTTTGCACACAGCCACAGCCTCTTTCATGTTTGACTTGTTAAAATAAAAACAGCCTGGCACGGGCCTGCAAAGCTGCTGTGTGCAGCTCACAGCCAACCAGACAGATGCAAAGAAAAGTTTTTCCCTGGGAAAACCCAAGGAAAAGCTGTCCATTCACAAGGAGCCACTGCACTTTTTTGACCCCTCCCTACGACATATATAGAGAAACTGCATAACTAAACTTTTCACCTAAGGAACTTTTCCTTCAGAGTCAGATGAAACTCTTAAAGCAATTTATTGCATGAAGGCACACAGCAAGGGACAGCCTGACCCTAACCCCTGAAAGCTAACCCAAGATTATGTGGTTTATCCCATTTTCACCATGGAGTTAGAGACATTTCCAGTCATGATATGTGTGTAATTTTATTTGCACTTTTATATTTCATGTTCTAAACACAAGATGCTATTTCCACCCACTGAACTCTCTTTTCCCTGGTCAGTGTGTGGGCAGGATTGCAGAAGGACTTCTTGGAGAAGCAGGACAAGCCAGGGTGTTTATGGTGAGAGGAGCTGACCAAGCATCCCATAACAGGGATTTCAGGCTGCCCCACTGGAGTTTATCAGTGTCCCAAGGGCCTGACACACCCCACAGCAGCACAAGCAGCTCCAGCTGCAGGTCTGGAACACATCCTCACCGCAAGGCTGAAGGCAACAGGAGACTCACTGATTAACTCACTAATTACTCAGGAATCTCATGGAAAATCATGCAGAACCAAAGCTCAGACCTTACCCAGTTTGCTCTTTTTGCAACCTTAAAATACATCCTTCTAGGGACAGCACGACCCAAAGTTCTAGCAAGCTAAAATAGGTCTCCAGCAAGTTTTGAAGTCTGGATGTGTGCTTTGAAAAAAACACTTCTAAAAAGCAGGAGAGAGGTGCTGTTCATTTCCAACCCTATTGACTGCAGCCTTTTTTTCCTCTCTCCAGGATAAATTGATGTGTCTGTCTCTCGTTCCTAGCCCTGTTCACACGAACACTGAACTTGTCAGCAACAGGGAATGCATCATTGAAGAGCTGTTGTTTTCCTGTGAGACACCTAAAATCCTGTCAATCCACAGATGGGCAAACAGAACCAAGCACTCCTCAGATCAGGGGGAAAAAAAACCCAACACCCTCTATGTTGAGATTCAGAGCAAATACAGAGTAAATATTAAAAATACTTCTAAATCATACCCAAAAATCTGGTGATCTTCTACTGAAACAGCTGAAATGCAGCCTGTATTTCTCTCCAGTTTAGGACAGAAAGAAAGATTTTCCTGTTTACCTGGAGAACAAAATTTTAACTCGTCAGAATTTAAGAAAAAGAATCATTCTGTTTCTGCTAAAACTCTTGAAATCATGAATACAAGGATGCCTGCCTTTAAAAGCCCCTCAGATTAAACCCCTTTTGTCTTAGTCACCCTTGAAACATAAAAAAAAAATGTTTTCCATTTTTCAGCAGCTGAACAGATTTTTTTTCCCACTTCTCATCCAGATTCTCTTGTTATTTGAATGCCTCGAAACGCAACTTTGGTCAACTTCTCCTTTTCAGTGATTTACACACATTTCATTTCCTGATGTGCTTTATTCCTGCTGCTCACCTGAGGGGAGGCAAAGCAGACACACAACAGCTCCTCTCTTTTCAAATATTGCTGGTGATTAACTGAAGGATTAGATTTCTGCTTCTGTAACGATTTCATTTTAAAAATCTATTTGTGTGTTCAGACCCCAGTGCTTGGGGAATGGTTTTCCTTGCTGGGGAGCAGATGCGAGGAGAGAGCATTGACAGCCCAATTTCTTCATTAATATTAAAAGGGCTGGTACAGAGTGCCTGCATTCCTCAGGTGCAGTAAAACCACATTTCTTACTGAATTCTGGAGATCAGAACAAATGAAAAGGAACAGCACTAGGGTCTTTTAGCTGGAGCCAAGTGGAGCCCGCAGCCTTCCCCACACTGCTGCACAGCAGGGCTCAGTGCACTGGCAGAAGCCTCTCCTCTGGGTTAGTCTCCTAAATTTGCCCAGGACAGCCTCAAGAATTATTCCAGCCCTGGGAATATTTCAGGCAGTAAAGCAGAGCAGCACTGGGCCCAGTGCATTTGGGGAGTGTGTGGGATGGTTTTCCCCAGTGCCACCAGCACAGCAGGGACCTTGTCCAGCAGGGCCTCTCTTCAGCAAAATAATTTCAATTTAACCAGAGGAAAACTTCTCCATAAAATGAAAGTCAAAAAGCACTTATCCAGTAACATGGAATCCACACCTTACCTTTAGCACCCCCCGTTTTCCAAATGAGGCAAAAGATTCCTTTCCATCCCTCAAACCCAGCTGTTCCCCCTCCTCTTCTGTGCAATGAAAAGCACACCCAGAGCCCATAGAAAAATTCACAGGAAAATACAGTTCAGAGAAATGATGGTTTCTAACTCTTTCTGACATCCCCTGTAAGAACAGGTAAGAGATCTCCCTCTAATCTGGGACAACCAAATGTAAATCAGGGCGTTTTCCTTGAAATCCAAACTTGTTGAATTTACGCTCGCAGGCAGGGCTACGGCTCTGAGCTGAAATATAATTGCCAACATTCAAAACAGCTTCACCATCACCCTGCAAGTAACAATAGTATAAGTGGTTTATTTTAATATTATTTTTACAATGCAACACAATTAATAAGCTAATTTTCAAACCACTGCACTCCTCACTTACTGGGGAGACTGTGGTGCCATTGTGTCAGAGATAATTCTGTTTGCTCAGTTACTGAAGTTAGATTTAAGTAATATAAAACAACCAATTGACAGAAAAAAATCACACTTTTGTGCATAGACCATATGCAAACTTATTTATCATATGAATAAATAAAAATCAGAATGTAATCTTGGTGAATTATATCTTCAGAGTATGCTTAACGGGAAATGAAAAAGATGAATCAACATTTAATTAGCTTTGGATGCCTTTTCACAAAACAGCTGATAAAAATTCTTTCCTCCTTCCCTCCCACGAAAGCTTAAAGTGATTAAAACATTTTTGGACACTTGGTGGTTTGATCAAAATCTCCCAAAAGGTTCTCCAGTGTCTCCTTTATTTCCTGTGCTTTACATCCAGAACAACAACAGAAAATAAAATATTACCAGCTGAACTAACAGAAGTTAACAGCCTTGGTGTAAATTCCAAGAAAATTTTGAGGACAATTCTTTCCTTAAGCACCTCAGTCCTCCACCATCTTTGATTTGTCAAATTTGTCATATTTGTAAAAGTATTGATTTTTTCCTAAAAATAATTAATAAAAATAATAAATAAATAAATAAATAATACCAATTAACACAATATGACCAAACTAAAAGTGAGGAAATAAGATTCCAGCAGAGTTTTTGTTATGTTTAAGCCCTTGTAGATTGCCTAAAAACAGGACTAATTTGGGCCCAATCCCAAATCATCCCAAGGCTCTGACTAAAGAAAAGCCCAGCTGGCTGCAGGCAGGGTAGTTTCATTCCAGGACTGCAGGCACAAAGTGGAGGCCCATGGAGAGCCAAAAGCTGCTTCCAAAAGGGATAAAGTTGACAGAAATTCCAATTCCCTGCCATCCAATGCCAGATCCCAAACATAACATTGAACAATTACATTGCTGCTCCCCACAGCACGCAGAAAACAAAGAATTCTTTTACCTTCTTCTGTCCTTATTCCTTCCTGTGTTCCTGAATTTGTATCCACAAACTAAAGCACTTCTTAGATTTTTTTTTGCATTCTCTTCTGTTCATTTCCATTTTCATCCATGTTCCATTTTACTGACTTAACCAACTCACTAAAAACTTTCATTTACAACCATTAAATATATTAACACTTCTGCTCCCCCAATCTAAAGAATACCAGATTCTCTCTTCTGGACATTGACTTCTTAGATGAAGGTCAGTTCTAACACTGTCTTATCCACAAGATACAAAAATCAAAGAAAGCCAAATATAACAACATTTTTCAGAAAAGTATCACAGCCAAATAACCCTCAGAGACAGGAGAAAATGCTCTGTCAGGTAATTTGAGATTTGAAGGGGAGTGTTGACATAGTTCTTATGACAGTGTTATCTCCAGATTTTGAAATAGAACTTGAAAGATACAGTAAAACTTTGTGTTGTGGTAACAAAACAGAAAGGCACCAGATCTCATCACCTTCTTCACAACCTCGAATTTTCAAGTTGCTGGTTCTATTTTCATTTACCATCGTTAACTGAGAAATAACCGTGAAAAAAATCTTCAAAATAAATTCTCTAGCAGGGAAGAAAAAATTAACCCACCCACCCTACTGGGAGGCAAAGGCTGTGTTTTGGAAACCTATTCTGATCTCACATATTCATAAAATCACATTTTGAACTGTGGGTGGCAGGAGGTCCTACTTTAGGGGGAAAACACCTTCTAATTTGTAATGCACTCGTTTAGCTGTGCTTTAAAGTTTAAACCAAATTTTGCTAATGATTGAAATCCTTGAGCACCTTTTAAATATTATGATTTAGGTATGAGGTCACAGCCTAGGAATGCGTATAAAAATACATCAAATTTGAGATTATGTCTCACTAAAAGTGAAAAATAGTAGGCAAACACACACCCATAATGGTGGCCAAAAAAAGCATGCATGCAAGAAATCTGAAAGGCACAGAGAGTTCTTTCTGCTAAAGTTATAGAGCCTGCAAAGTTTCAAAGAACTTCAGCTTCACATTCTTGATAGAAATTATCCTGATTGAAAGCAGCACAAAGAAGTTGTACACAAAATAATCAGCAAACAAATGTTCAGAGATATTAGGGCGCGTAAGAGAAAATATTTGTTAATTGCAACTTTTATTAATAAATTTAAAAAAAAAAGTTTTCTACTAAAGGAAGGCTAAAGTGAAGGAGGGCATGTTGGACTTCAGTGAAGTTGGGGATATCCCATCCCTGAAGTGTGCAAGGCCAGGCTTGAAGAAGCCTGGGACAGTGGGAGGTGTCCCTGCCATGGCAGGGGTGGCACTGGGAGGGCTTTGAGGTCTCTCCCACCCCAAACCGTGCTGGGATTCTGGGGCTGGCCTGGACCCCACAGGTAGGGGCAGCAGATTTCCCAGTGGGGAGGGAAGGGCTCCAGGGCTGCAGCCCCTGCCCAGCCCTGCAGGGAGGGGTGCAGGAGCTCTGCCACAGCACCTGCAGCCAGGCTTTGGCACAGCTGGGGCTCAGCCCCCTCCCTGCTACAGCCAGCACAGGGGAAAAACAACCCCAGAAAAAACCAGCAGCTTCTTAGACTCTGACTGCCAAAATCCTCATCTCAGTGCTCAAGGCAGGGTGGTTCTCCAAATGCAACCAAATAGTGCAAAACCTCCTAAAAGTTCCAGGTACAGGAAAGTGTCTTTCAGACTGAGGAAAGTAACCACAAGCACATGAAGCCAAACTTGGCAGAGCAATGCAGGGATTGCACTGGAGAGCTGTGCTCAGCGCCCCAGGTGGTGCCAGGCACCCTTGTGACTGTAAGCTTTGAAATCACTTCCCTCCAAGAGGATTTTTATTCTCTCTCTACCAGGAAAGATTATTCCTTTTGGTTCCCTTCCTGCCCTTGCTGTGGCTGTCCCTGCCAGGGACTGTGTGCACCCACAGTTGCAAACATCCTGGCTTTGCAAGAGGTTTAGGACATGAAAAATTACACTAATTAAAAAAAAAATAGATTAATTATGTGCATAACAATATTTGTTTGCAAGAAAGACTTAGAAAGGACTGGGTTGGAAGGGACCTCAAAGCCCATCCAGTGCCACCCCTGCCACGGGCAGGGACATCTCCCACTGTCCCAGGCTGCTCCCAGCCCCAATGTCCAACCTGGTCTTGGACACTGCCAGGGATAATCACGGTTTTTAACACACACTGGCAAGATGTTTCAAATTATCCAACAAGAAATCATTATTCAGAGATGGCAAAAAGCCCCAAGCAGCTTGAAGTTCTTCTAAGGTGAAGAACAAGGAAATCTGACAGTCTTGGGGATTTGTTTATCTTTGTCATTTAGCAAATAAATCCTGCAAAGACATTCTTCCAGGAGTCCTGAAGCAGAGCTCTTCTGATTTCTTTGTTTTATTTTGATTGTTTCTCTGTAATCTATTAATACAACCCAGAAGTTTCAGCAGGAAATAGTTCTTAACAGCCATTAACAGCTGATGAGAGTGAAAATTGAACACAACTGGAACTTCCCAGGTTGTGCCACTTCTTCCAAAATGCCTGGCTACTTTTATTGCAAGACACTTTTGAGTTGTGTAGAGTGTTTTCAAGGCCATTTAAGACTTGAAGCGCAAAGGGGATCTTTGCTACTAAGGAAAAAAAAAAGTGAAAAATAAAAGAGAAAGAAACAGTACATCAAAATCAAAACCCACTTTTCAGTCCAGGCACTTTCCGTGCACAGAAACCCTGAGAAGCCCTGGAAAGATGACACACAACCCAACACAGAAAAAATATGACTCTGTGACTCTTCAGAAGCACATGGCCCTTTTTTTCCTTTGCAGAAGTCTATGTTCTTGACCAGGACAAAAGTTTTTTGAAAGCTGACAGATTCGAAAAGGATTCAGACACTCAGTGTGTGCCACTGCTTAAGCAATAGCAGAAGAAAGAATGGTAATCTAAAAAAAGGCACTGGATTAACAAAAGCTGGTGGAGAAATGTTATACTGTGGAAGATAAAAATACAGAAAATGAAATGTATGAATTATTTAGTTGAATGAGCAGTTGCTAAAAAAACACAAAGTGTCAATTAATTCTGAAATTGTTTCTATTCTTGTGGAAATTTCATTTTTAGGCTACAAGATTTCAAAGATTTGTAAGGGAAGGACAGTTACTTGCTGCACATAATGCAAGACTGAGTGAGCAACCCAAAAATTGCATGACTGCACAAAATACAGATTTTTAATTTGGCAGAGGAAACTTCCTCTACTTGTTTTACATTCCTCAGTCTCCAACTTCTTTGTGGTCCTTTTTTCCTCTGTGTGTTTATGTAGGAGAGCATGTTTATACACATATATATATAAATTTATATATGCATATACACATTATATGTAAAAAAATATATAAACGTTCATTGATTCATAATGACTAAACATTTTACAACTTGTGCACAATGGGCACAAACTTCATTAAATAACATTGACCTATATCCTACAAGTCCACCAACACACACCTTCAGTAAAGATGAAGCCATTCATGACAAGGCCAAACAGAAAATCTCTCCAAGTCTGTCTGGTGCCATAATTCAGGAAGAATGGAGCAAAATTCATGTTGAGCTACTGCAGAGCAGAACTCAGCAACTTGCCATGAGTTCCACTGTGTCTCTCAGGCTATGCCAAAGTTTGATATGATGTAATGTGATGTGATGTGAGGGCTGTAATCACAATTAAAGGATAGCACAGTGCTTGACAAGGGCTGCTGTAGGAACTGCCCCACCTGATCTCTTCTGTGTATTTATAAATTCTGCAAGAGGCTCTTTACTATAAACATGTGCTTGGGAAAATGCCCAAATCATGCAGACTCAAATATCCTGCTGGTGTGAGTCCATGTAGCTGCACGAATCTCTATTTGAGCGTATCAGTGCAATCCATTGGTGTTTCCCAAGCATCAGAGGATGTGGGTGCCTTGTTCCTTGGCAGGGAGAGGGAACACCACCTGTGGTGGGGGGTGGAGCTCCTGTGCATGGGGACCCTTCTCCCCAGGTGAGGCTCTTGGTTTGGTGATACCAAGGGATCCAAGGTTGCAGAACTGGGGTGCAGACCATATGCAGTGATTTGGGATGTGGTCTAAATCCATAAGAAAGTTGTTCACACTTTTAGCACCACAGTGTAAATCTAGGCTGGTTTTTAAAAGCTCTTTTCTAGGCTAGAGCAGCCCCTGGAGCTTGCTGGGTTCTTAAAGCAGGACTGAACAATCTAATCCAGCACAGCCAGACTCACAGTCTGGTGGCAGGCTGGTGTATTACAGTGTTACAAAAATAACCTGGAGTTCCAGCAGAAATCCTGCCAAATTTCCTTTAGCCCTACAGTAATTCCACCAAAAGTGATACAATTTGTGCAACAAATGGGTGGCACTTTAAATATTAATGTTTCTTTTAAAATTACTTTGATAATGTACACTGCTGATTAATTATGTTGAGATTCAAATTATTAATCTCTGTTTGGACATCAGGATAAGTTCTCTTCTGTTTAAAAATAATTCCATTTATAATTCCAACGAGGAAGTTTCAATGAAGAAAAGCACTGGCAAACAATGATCCAGGAACAATTTTTCAACAAGTGTTTTAATTCTGCTAGCAGGTTTTCAGGTGGGGTGAAGAGACACATCCTAGTCAGACGCTGTCCCACAAGGCTCCCAGTTCAGGGCTAGCTTTGGCTTTTTGAGTTTTCCAAAACATTAATGCAAGTTGCAACTGGAGAGTGGAGCCCACGTGAAGGTCGAAGGACAAAGCAGGTTTGGCAAGGCTTACCTGTGCTCTGCTGCTCATGAAGGATCCCAGCCTGACAAGACAGCAAGGAAAAGGCAGAGCTCTTGGCTTTGCTCAGCATCCTTCTGCCCCTGAGTCTGGAATGGGGAACACCACCACCGAGGGCAGGCTCACATGGAAGGTTAGAAAGCAGCAGTGGGTCAGCAGCCTGCAGTTGTGCTGCAGGAGATGCTGGGGGCAGCTCTGGGAAGGTGTTTGCCTCGTTTCTTTGCCACACCAGCAAACAGGGCAGGGTGTGGTGACACTTTCATCCCTCCTGTGGGGATCCCGACTTGCTGACTGCAAAGGAGTTTTGCTTCTGGCAGAGGCAGAAGCATCTGCACACTCACAGAGCACGAGGGACTTCTCCCAGGATGGAAGGAGTCACAGAACAATTATCCCAGTCTCTGATTACATTAATAACCTACAAGTTGGCTTTGCTCTGAGGAGCACGACTCCTTTATTGCCTGCAGTCAGAAAGCTCTTTGGGTGTGCAGACAGTGATTACAAAGTCAGACAAGCAGGCTTGTGGCTGGCTGGGCTGTGGAGCAGTTCCTAAGCAGGCTGCAGGGTTTGGAATGTCGCTGGTTCCCCTCTCTCACAGCCCTGTGCCCCTTTGGGCGCTGCTGCATCCAGGCACTCATGGACTGCAGATGGCAAAAGCCCTTTTCCTGCAGTACCTCCTGTGCCCTCCTGAGCTGTGTCTGAGCTGGGAAATGTGAAACAAAGGACGAGTCCTGCTGCTCATTAAAGAGCTGGAATTCAACTGGTAGGAAGCTTGCACATCTGGTTCTTTGTCTCCATTTCTGCTGCTTGTACTATTGCAGAGATTATGCACTGTGTGAGTCACGGTATAACTTCTAATATTAACAGCCTGATTTCCCACAGTTGCTGGGGTTTCTTTCCCTCTAGAAGCATGATTTACAAAAGATTTCTCCTTCTCCTTCACTTTTGAAAGCAATTAAAAACAAACTATTGAACAAATCACTAACTGCCAAGAAGTGTTCAAATTAGATCTTTTCATAGCCTTCTTACTTTCAATTTGGAACAGAACCAATTGGCTCTGAGATCTCTCCTCAAAAAGATACTTCTGCTAACATTTCAGTCTATTGAAAGTTGTAAAACAAAAGAACTTTTAATATTTTACAGTATGGCTTCAACGAGGTAGAAGAATTTCTAAAGATGTACATTTACACCAGGTACTGTTTGGATTTAATTCCAATTTCATGTTCCTAGATTCTAAAAGATAGATGAAGGTTTGCTAATATCATTCTTTCCTCAATATTCAATAAATGTTGATGCAGAACAGAGGCAGCAAAGAAAAGAGAATGGAAGGGAAAAAAATAATCACTCCCTATTTGTTAATAGTCTGGATAAGATGGATTTGTATGTTTTGGCTTCCAGTAGCAGAAGCAGAATTGCTCTATAAATGTCAGTTTGGGCAGCAAGATCCAACAACAGGCTCCCCTACCCCCACCACTTAATTCTGATTATTGCCAGACAGAAGTGGCTCCTTCCAAGCAGGACTTGGAGAATGGTCCCATTGTAAAGGGGCAAGGGGCTCCTGCTCCAGTGGAAACTCTGTTATCTCCCAACAGCTGCTTGCAGTTAACTACAGCCCAACTTAAAGCCTTTCAAGCCTGCTCCTTGTTTAGTCTTGGATGTATGGGAACAGCTTTAGAGAGATTAACCTGTTGTGGGCTGTTGGGACATGAGACTGAGAGCTGAACAGGCTTCCCCTTCACCACAGCACTCCCACACCTTGGCAATAAAACTTCAGTTCTCTTTGCCTTCTGCAGCACCTGGAGCTAATGAAAGGTTAAAATTTCCAGAGCTAAGTCAGCAGATGCCTATCCAAAACCATTTAGACAGCCCTTAAAAAAGCCCACACATAATGTACAGATTTTGATACTAAAACATGAGAACTGGAGAGAGAAAAGAAAAAGCGAATTTTCTTAGTTCTCACTTTTCTCCCCGAACAAAATAAAAGGCTGCCTTGTCAGGTTTTAATTCCTTTTGATTTTAAGCTATTCCTTGCAGACAAATACCAATACTTGCTTAGGATTTGTTCAGAAAAACAGAATATTTCTTGCCAGCAGTACTTCTCTCCTGTTGATTCTTACAAACCTTACGAGGAAATAATATCACTGCTCAAACTGCTCCCTGCCACTTGGCTGAATTGTGAGCACACCCAGGAGGAGGCAGGAAGGTCTGGCTGTAATTAAAACGTGCTGCTGCTAACGGTACCCAAGAAAGGGAAGTGGGAGAGGAGGGATGCTCACACACAGGCTGCTGCACCTGCAGGGCAGCTGGCAGGACAGACCCTTCAATGCCACCTCACTGCCACCACCAAGTTGTCTTCTTCACCAGGACTGAGCACAGTTCAGACACTGGGGGTTTAAGTGACCCTAATTCCAGGTTGGAAGCCCCAGTGCTCCTTTTCTTACCTAAGCTGCTCTGTGAAATATTCAGCACGAGTGACTCCCCTGGCAGTGTGTGTCCCTCCAGGGGGACAACGATGCTTGAGGACTCTGCTTCTCCAGCAAAGCCTCCACAGCTCTCTCCAGATGGGAGGGAACAGGAGGTTCAGTGTGATTCAGTTGTTCCTCTGCTATCTCTTTCCATATTCATAAGTGAAGCTTCTCAAATTATGTATTTTTACTAAGCAGACCTCATGTAGCCCAATATCCCTAAAAGTTTAACACACTTTTGTTAACTGTAATAATTTACAAACTATTTTGAGGAAGCAGTTGCAAACAAACAGCAAGTTATATTTGCTAAGTTTGCAGACTCCTCCTGTGACAAATAAGGAAAGCTGGCCGAGTCTAACAGGATTTTTTCCAACTCTTGCATTGCAGTATTCCATTGATTTTAAACATTCTTCAGTACTGGGTCCCATCCTCTGCCACGACCGGCAGGCAAAGTGGCACAGATTATTTTGTTAGATTTGACCAGGTTATAGGGTAATGTTCTCTTCCTTTGCTCCACTGTCTAGCAGAGCTCTATAACACAGCTAGCCAGGTTTACCAGCCACTGCTGCCCTTGGTTTTAGGCTCAAGACAATCTTGAGCTATTTTATGTTGCTTGTTCTTCCTGGGAATTATTGAATGGGTCAGGAAATTGCCCTGAGCACATACAAGCCCTCTCCCTATGGTTTGAAAGTTCTCTTTTACAGCCTGGGATCTGCCAGGAGTAAACCTGTGGGGTGCTGAGACCTGTGGCAGTGGCTGATCCGTGCTCAGAGCACACAGCCCGTGGGTGGAAGGCAGAGATTGCCCAGAGATGCTGCACTGCCCTCCCCAGGGAGCAGGGCTGACCTGACCTGCAGCATCCCAGCCACCTGCTCAGCAAGGAGCTACAGTGTTGTGCTGCCAAAATGGTCCTAAGTGGGATGCACATGCCTCAAAGTCTAACACAAATGTGTGCTGAGCTCTTCTTTCCTCTCTCTTCAGTCATAGCTGAGCACGTTTTAAGCTCAACCCCCAGATTTTAAATTTACTTTTTTATTACTCACACAATTAAACAATGGAAATTCAGTATGGGTTAAAAAAAACCCCAACACAGCACCAAAGAAGAGGGACGTGCACATTTGGGTGTGCCTCTAGGCAAAAAGAGAAATCCACATTTCTCCTGGGAGTTAAAACAATGCCCCAAAACTGGCCTCAGGTGCCCAGCGTGGGTTATCATTATTGCAGAGAACTGCATCCTCCAAAGGAATGAATTGCCTTCAAACAGAGAAAAACTGAAGGAAGTGATGTCTGATCCAAGAACCAACACCAGCTACCACCCAGCAGAATCTGGGGAACATCACAAGCCAAGATTACCTCACTTCCACAGAGATGGACTTCCAAGGCTATGGGTAAAATGCCTAACACATTTAATTAGATAGAGATGAGATGTTCTGAGTACAGTGGGAAAGATTTGAAGAATTGGCCTTCAGCATGACAAAGAGCTGAAATACATCATCAACCCAGTGCACAAGCAAATGAATTGTTCCCAGAAATTCCTTTCCAAGAGATAATACTAAGGGTGAGACAGAGGTTTTCTTTGGTTTTCCTTGGAGCAGTCAGACTGATGTCAGGCTGCCTGGATGGCAGCTCAGCTACCAATTTATTTTCCACAGGGTTTCATACCCCAAGAACACAAAATCAATTATTGAGGGCCTGGATGTCCTGTGAGATCAATGCAAAGGTATCTGCTGACTTCACTGAGTTTTACAGCTGGTTCTTCAATTCCTTTGCTGTTCCACAGTGAAAGTTGTTTACAAGACAGGACATATTTTTAGTTTATAAATGCAACTCTTCTCAATATGACATAATTTTGAAACATTTACATGGGGAAAAAAACCCAATGCACTAAATCACTGCAACATCTCCACAGAAGAATGAGATATATGTCTCAACATATTCCCCTTACCTTGATGTTATAGTAATGAACATTTCATTTCAAACACAACCCTTGTTCTTAGGGAACATTTGGCATTGTGGTTAATGAAATTAGGCTTTTTTTCTATAGAAATATAAACAATCTAAATCTAGATAAATATAAATATATAAATACAAATAATAGAAACATAAATATAAATATTAGATGCATAAAAAATGTTAATTTGAATACAAATGTAGCTATAGCAAGTGAGGATGCCCTGTTTTATTTCACGTGCATAAACTGGTCCAACCCTGTTTCTCCAACCGTTGTGGAAGGATTAACTAGAAAAAAAGTGGTGGATTCAGAGGAACCTGGTGCCAGCCTGCAGAGCCAGCAGAGGTTACAGAACATCCTCTAGAGGCTCCTGGCAGGACATTCCTGGCAGCCTTCCCACCTCTGCTGCTGCCCTGTGGCTGCACCCAAGAACCTTCACATGCTCTGGAACTGAGGGGCCCAGAACTGCTCAGGGTGAGGCCACACCAGTGCTGGGAACAGCAGAGTCATCATGACCTCATAATGCTTCCAAAATAGAAAGTGTTCTTTGAATTGTCGTTCAATATTTTTACAGTGTGTATTTGCATGGCTATTTCCATCACTTTTCTCATTTATCTCATTCTTCCCCCTGTGACAGAACTGCATATTCTATTAAAAACAGTGGGAAGGATCAATAGAGGTTGAAAAAATCCTAAAAGCTGGGGTTTGTATGCAACTTCTGTGCAAGAATTTTAGCTAGATTTATCTGAATCTTTGAAAAGATTATTGGACTCTTAAGAATACTCTTATCCTTATATAACTACCTCTGCTCATGGATAATCAGAGAAACTTGTTAATTGAAATTTTTCACACTACTCAGATATACATTGTTGCAATCAGGGAAATATTCTGAATGTAGAAAGGAATTTTAGTTAGGACAGCTGTNCTGCCCTCCCCAGGGAGCAGGGCTGACCTGACCTGCAGCATCCCAGCCACCTGCTCAGCAAGGAGCTACAGTGTTGTGCTGCCAAAATGGTCCTAAGTGGGATGCACATGCCTCAAAGTCTAACACAAATGTGTGCTGAGCTCTTCTTTCCTCTCTCTTCAGTCATAGCTGAGCACGTTTTAAGCTCAACCCCCAGATTTTAAATTTACTTTTTTATTACTCACACAATTAAACAATGGAAATTCAGTATGGGTTAAAAAAAACCCCAACACAGCACCAAAGAAGAGGGACGTGCACATTTGGGTGTGCCTCTAGGCAAAAAGAGAAATCCACATTTCTCCTGGGAGTTAAAACAATGCCCCAAAACTGGCCTCAGGTGCCCAGCGTGGGTTATCATTATTGCAGAGAACTGCATCCTCCAAAGGAATGAATTGCCTTCAAACAGAGAAAAACTGAAGGAAGTGATGTCTGATCCAAGAACCAACACCAGCTACCACCCAGCAGAATCTGGGGAACATCACAAGCCAAGATTACCTCACTTCCACAGAGATGGACTTCCAAGGCTATGGGTAAAATGCCTAACACATTTAATTAGATAGAGATGAGATGTTCTGAGTACAGTGGGAAAGATTTGAAGAATTGGCCTTCAGCATGACAAAGAGCTGAAATACATCATCAACCCAGTGCACAAGCAAATGAATTGTTCCCAGAAATTCCTTTCCAAGAGATAATACTAAGGGTGAGACAGAGGTTTTCTTTGGTTTTCCTTGGAGCAGTCAGACTGATGTCAGGCTGCCTGGATGGCAGCTCAGCTACCAATTTATTTTCCACAGGGTTTCATACCCCAAGAACACAAAATCAATTATTGAGGGCCTGGATGTCCTGTGAGATCAATGCAAAGGTATCTGCTGACTTCACTGAGTTTTACAGCTGGTTCTTCAATTCCTTTGCTGTTCCACAGTGAAAGTTGTTTACAAGACAGGACATATTTTTAGTTTATAAATGCAACTCTTCTCAATATGACATAATTTTGAAACATTTACATGGGGAAAAAAACCCAATGCACTAAATCACTGCAACATCTCCACAGAAGAATGAGATAGATGTCTCAACATATTCCCCTTACCTTGATGTTATAGTAATGAACATTTCATTTCAAACACAACCCTTGTTCTTAGGGAACATTTGGCATTGTGGTTAATGAAATTAGGCTTTTTTTCTATAGAAATATAAACAATCTAAATCTAGATAAATATAAATATATAAATACAAATAATAGAAACATAAATATAAATATTAGATGCATAAAAAATGTTAATTTGAATACAAATGTAGCTATAGCAAGTGAGGATGCCCTGTTTTATTTCACGTGCATAAACTGGTCCAACCCTGTTTCTCCAACCGTTGTGGAAGGATTAACTAGAAAAAAAGTGGTGGATTCAGAGGAACCTGGTGCCAGCCTGCAGAGCCAGCAGAGGTTACAGAACATCCTCTAGAGGCTCCTGGCAGGACATTCCTGGCAGCCTTCCCACCTCTGCTGCTGCCCTGTGGCTGCACCCAAGAACCTTCACATGCTCTGGAACTGAGGGGCCCAGAACTGCTCAGGGTGAGGCCACACCAGTGCTGGGAACAGCAGAGTCATCATGACCTCATAATGCTTCCAAAATAGAAAGTGTTCTTTGAATTGTCGTTCAATATTTTTACAGTGTGTATTTGCATGGCTATTTCCATCACTTTTCTCATTTATCTCATTCTTCCCCCTGTGACAGAACTGCATATTCTATTAAAAACAGTGGGAAGGATCAATAGAGGTTGAAAAAATCCTAAAAGCTGGGGTTTGTATGCAACTTCTGTGCAAGAATTTTAGCTAGATTTATCTGAATCTTTGAAAAGATTATTGGACTCTTAAGAATACTCTTATCCTTATATAACTACCTCTGCTCATGGATAATCAGAGAAACTTGTTAATTGAAATTTTTCACACTACTCAGATATACATTGTTGCAATCAGGGAAATATTCTGAATGTAGAAAGGAATTTTAGTTAGGACAGCTGTGGTGAAGCCCAGCAGCCACCGTGCTGAGGATGAAGGTGCTCTGCAGGGTGAGAGCAGCCCCAGCCCTGGGTCAGAGCCCACATGTGCTCCCTGCCCCAAAAACCACTAGAAATTTATCATCAGCTCAGCTGGAGCCCTCCTGGTTACCAAAAAGCCATGGTGTCTCACAGGCTGCCACACCCAGAGTGTTTCCAACATCTGGATGATCCCAGCTGTGCCCCAAACCCAGCCTGACCCTGGCTGGGCTCCCTTTCCAATGACTTCCACGAACAATAAGCATTTCCTCCCTTCACCCCCCCCCCCCCCCCCCCCCCCCAAACCCCCACAGAATTCATTTAAATTCCTGTGTGAGATGGAATCAGAGTTCTAAGAGGTCACTCACAGAAAGATGATTTTTGCTTTCAGGATCTCTTTCCATTATGCTAATTCCAAAGCTAAGGTCCATGACCATTATTAGCCCACACTTTTTATTCCTGTAATGCTGTGCAGCAGGGCATTAAAGAGCCTGCCAGCTAATGCTGTGAGTGTGGGCAAGTAACAAAACTAAAAAAGCATCTTCAATAATGCTGTAGTGATCAAAATTCTGGTCAGGGCTGTAGAATATATGCAGTCACTAGAGCAGCATCAAGCCATTCAGCAAACCTTTAGTTTTTCTCATCTCTCTGCCCCTGTGTTGGTTTGGGGTTTTCATTCTGAGACCTTTTCATTTATTTTTGTTTTGCTTTGGATTTTATTTCTGATTGCTTTTAATGAATCTTTTTTATTTTTTTCCTGAGAATTGTAAAAGATTCTAAATTTATTTCTTAGCTTGCTTTATTTCAAGGAACTGAGTTTAGTTATACTCTGGGCCTGTAAATAAGTGACAGGCAAATTACTACAAAAAGGCTTTCAGATAACATCCCTACAAAAATAAATTCTCTGTTTTAAATTCTCTCTGACTGAAACTTATTCCATATTTTTCTTAAAATAAAGCATTTGCTGAAGCTTCAATTCTGTATCAGGCAGTGACATCAGAGAGTCCTGCAAGTGTAAAATTTGTCCCCTTTCCCAGGGCTTCTTTCAGGACTAGAGGCCTAAATTAGCAGCTCCAATATCAGAGTTGCAGTTGCACAATTACAATTCTATGGGAGTTACTCATCTGAAGTGAAAATCCACACTGGAGAGCAGCTCCAGTGCAGGAATGTCCACTAATGCTTCCAGCTTCATGGAATCCTCAAAAACCGGGACAGGCAGGATGTGAGGAACGTGTCTGCACACAAAAAGTGTCTGGTTTTGTCCTCAGACACAGCTTTGGGTAATCTTGAAAAATGTGGAAATAGCCTAATGAATAGTGGTTTGTTATCCTGGGATTTAACTGTTCAGAAGTGGTAAAATATCAATTAACATTTCCAGGGCTGATTCTTTGTGCTGGCCCTTTGTTCCCCTCTGCTGGCCTGAGGCAATCTGAAGGCAAGAACAATTTCCCAAGTTAGGAAGAGGAATGGAACAGATTAGTAATAAGGTCAAGATTAGAAAGATTGGAATAGAAAGAAAAGATTGCTAAGTGAGCTTGCAAAAAACCCCCTGCACCAAATATCACCATTATCTGCTGAACACAGCAATGCACTGTGCAGTTTGGGTGGTTGAATTTTGGTTTGTGACAATGAGTTAGAAAGAAATACACAAAAATTTAACTTTCTTAAAAGGCATCAAGAGAGGGAATTATACAGATCAAGAATTTATCTTGGATACAGAAATATGTTTAAAAAGAGTGGCACTAGCTGTATCCCAGTGCAAGATGAGGTGAGAAATCATAAAAAAGTAGGAAACAAGTCATCTTCCCTTCCAGTCTGAGTGAAATGTCTCCTAAACTAAATGAAGAGTGGAAGGGATAAAGCCCTTGGATAAGTTCAGATTTCAGAACAAGTCTCTTTGATGGTTTGGGGAGCAGAACTTCAGGAAATTGTTGTTCCAGGTATTCCACAGCTGCAAGAACCCACGAGGGCTCGTCCTGACAAAGAGCAGGACCCTGCACCAGAAATGCAGGAGAAATCACAGCACTGTCACCTCATCCTCCTTCAGGCAGAGTCAATCCTGCCTGCTCCTCTCACTCCAAGCTGAGGAAGCACTAATTAATGGAGATAATAAGCACTAATAAAACACATTTGAGAAAAGTGGCGTAGGGAACGCCCAGGTTCATCAGCACTGAGCTGGATTTTGAACCCTGACAGAATCATAAAAACCAAATTTATGAACAACTCTCTGCAACCATAATAAAGGGCCATACCCCACACTATGGCCCACCATTCATCCCAGCTGGAAAAGAACATTCCATTGCCATGCCAGCCCCTGGAGTGGGGTTAAGGAGCATTACAGCCAAACCCATGGTCTTGTCTGGCACCTGCTTCCCTTTGAGATAATTCTACTTTACTCCTCTGCCTGGGACACCATAAATGGGTGCTTCCATCTCTTGAAAAAATCCAAGCATGTACAAGGATGGCTCGGCCTGGCCTGTGCAGCCCTTCAGGGATGCTTTCCTCTCACACCTGAGAGACCAGCACTTAGAGGGTATCAAAAACACTCATCTCCCTTGCTGTAATACCATGATCTCTAATAGGGAATCATCCAGAAATAAATATGCTAAACTTATAATCAAGGTAAATCTATGCAAGAAAGCCCCAAAGGACACACAAACTATCCAGACTACTAAAAACTGATTTTGCTGGGGCTCCCTCCCTAATTGCTGAGGTGTTCATACAATAACCTTTCCTTGCTAATAATACTGAAAACCAATTATGAAGACAGCCACTATAGTTGTTTCTCCATAATATTTTACAAGTTTGTGATTTGGGTTTTTTTCCCACCCCACAAATTTACAGAGTTGTCCTTGTGAAGATAAAAAGGCAGGATGAGTAGCTGAAACTATTGGTTTTGGTTGAGAAAATAAAACCCAATAAATTCCAAATACATGATTAAAGAGAGATGTAAGGAGACAGGTGAGAAGGGGATGCTTTAGGTTTGAAATACCAATTCAAGCTGAAAGAACAGGGTTTCCCTGCAAGTGTGTGACACCTTTCCTTGCACTACAGTTCCTGAGGGACATATGGGGTTTTACAGGGCTTTAAAAATTTATTTATAATACATTTACTGTTTACTGACACAGTCTGACAGATTTCTGACAGCAATCTTTCAGTTTATTTACACAGTCAATAGCAATCTAACTTTCCAATATATATTTTTAATCCTCCCTATCCATTCTTCCAGAAATCACAGCCTTCACGTTTTGCTTGCAACAAGTTTTTCCTCCTGAAAACTCTGGAAGCTCTCAACTAATTAGCATTGATGTAAGGCTGTCTTGTTTCTGTAAATGATTTACAAGATGTGCTCTGATTGTTCTTCAATACCTGATGCATTCCCTTCTACTCAACCACATTTAATGCATTTCAATAAAGGCACGAAATTATCTCCCCAGGAATGTGACTCAGCCAACGATGTCACGCACTGTAACACTGAAAGTTTTGCTCCATTCTGCATTGGTTAATTATAAATGTTTTTTTTTTTTTTTCCTAATGGATGCATTTTGGAGACTAATGAAGGGAAGAGATTCATTTCTCACAGACGGTGACAACAATCATCGTTAGGTGTTGAGCAGACACCTATAAAACCAGTTAGCAACAGCTAACTGTGAAAAAACATAGGACTGTGAAAAGTTTATAGGAGATGCTTTTGCAAATGATTGTCTATTGTTGCTGCCTGTTTAAAAGATTCCCCACCTCAGATATATTCTAGGCAGCCTTTTGAGGGCAGATAGGTTTTCTCACTGTCACAAATGCACAGATCTGGCACACAACTTCCTGGCCAACACATGGAGCAAAAGATGTTTTGTCAGATGTGACCCTTTGTAACCAGGAAGAGCTTAAAAGAAACCATCCTAAAAGCAGATCTGGTGATGGTGGCCAGATGTAAAACAGCATCCTGATGCTGAAGGATCACTTTTGTCTGAATTTGTCAAAAAAGAGGCTCAATTAAAAAAAAAAATACAGATAAGTGAAAGGAACTTGTGGAGGCAAGCCCTCTTCTACCATCCTAAGGGAATTGTTCATGGTTTTGGGTACTTGTACTCAAATGCTGGATCCAGTAGCAGTGCTGGGAACCTGTGAACTGAAGTTTCCTGAGGGGAGGACTTGGTTAGAAAACCTTGCTTTGGACAACTGCTCTAACCAAGATTGTTGTTAGCAGGTCTAAAATCCAGAAGGAAATAAGGAATAACCAAATCCTTGGACTAAAAGTAGCTGAACAGTATTTAAAAACTTTGGACCAGCAAAATGTATGGTTTTAAACCTGGTTTAACACATTCTAGAGCTCTGATTAGTAAAGTTACAGTTTGGCCCATATTGCCAAGGATAATAGTGCTTTATATCCTGTGCCTGTGTTCCCAAATCCTGAGCTAATCCTCATGCCATGCCTTGATCCTGTTTTATCAGCAAGAAGCATGCTTCAGAATTAACTGTATTTGCCAAATCTGAATCTGTCACCACCAGCAGATCATCTGTCCATCACAAAAAAAAACCCCGTAAGTCTTACAGTGAATATTTCTAGAGCATAAACTCGATACAAAAATGGATTAAATTTTTTTTAAAAAGACATTTAGGCTAAAGCTCCCAGTACTAGGTCACTTCCACCTTACATTCAGTAATTGCTGGTTTACAGGTGCAGATCATGCTGGGGACAAAACCAATGTTTATTTATTCTTTGAAATGCGTTTTTAACATGTTGCATTGATCAAGGCGTCTCTCTTCCTGAAGCAGGAGGGCTTAGACTATAACAAAAGTATGTATTTATATCCTGGTAATGCCCAATCACTGCACAGAGAGCAGCAAAAAAACAGCTCTCAAATCTCCAAGAATTGGCATTGGTGAGTTTTATAGGCAAAGCTCTTAGGAGGAATCAGGGAATGGCAGAAACCTCAAATCCCAGAGCAGGGCATGGCATGATCAGAAAGCAGCACATCATATCCAGGACACAAACCCAACAATCTCTTGTCAGGAGGTTCAGGGGAAGCAAATGACTCTGTGCTTCTGCTGACAGGGCACAGGGGAAGAGCCAAGGCACAGCTTTGCAGGAGGAATGGCAAGACGAGGAGAGATCAGCCCCAAAAATGTCACTGCTGGGTGTCCAATCCGTGACAAATCACTGATAAATCCCTGCACTGCAACTGGGAATCAAGTATTGCAAAGTAATTCCTACGGCCTCAAATACATATTTATGAAGGAAAGTAAAGAAAATAATACATCATCAGTTTTCAAGAGGTTTTATAGCAACCCCTTATCCCATTAACCTCTGGTAATTTATAACAAGCTGTCATATCATTAACACAATAAGTCAATAATTGCTGTCACTACATTTCCAACCCTGTGCTCACAGTGTTCCCTCACTCCAGCAAGAGGGATGATTAATGAAGCTTTTGCACAGCCTCTGATACTTTATTTATCTTTCAGCAAACACTAAGTTCAGTTGATCACAGCACATGGGAAATTGACTTTCTTTTGCATCAGTTGCCAAGAGAACCAGGATGGCCATACCTGGGAAGTTATTTCACTTCATACTAGAAGGGAAAAAGAGAATAAGAATCAAATGCTTGCCAAGGTCTTTTTAAACTCTCATTTTCCTCATATAACAGTTTTCTGTCAAAACAAACCTTCATTCAAAAATTAAACTAGCTCTCTTCACTGGAGAAATAACCTTCACTATGGAAATCAATTCACTTTCCCAACCTCGCAAACAAATGCTTCCAGAAACAACAAAAATAGTGAGAATCCTATTAGCAGCTTTGCTGCTCCTTGCACCCAAAACTCCCAATAGCTGCAACAAAAGCATCAGGAGCAGAGCAGAGCCAATGCTGAGCACTTTGGAAAGCCAAAGTGGAATCAGTGTTACAGCTCAAATCACTCAATGCTAACTTGAATTAACAGAAGAGTCAAGCACGTCAGAGCTTCTCATCACCTCCCTGTCCCAGCAGAAAGGGAGATCCAGGTACTTTGCAAAATAAAAATTGAAAAAGCTGAACAAATACTGAGATTTCCTTACTACAGCTTTTCTCCTTTTCCTTCAAGGGCTGAATTTATAAGTCAATTGAGAGACAGATCTGTTTTTCATAAAGTTGTCGTTACTTTTTGTATTTTGGGGGGCTATTTTATGTTGCTGTGACATTCCCCAGCTTTACTGCTCCAAAGGAACAATGCATTATTCCCAAATTCACATTCCCATGTTCAAATAGCAACCCTGCCACGAACCAAGTCATGTCAGTGCCTAAGCAAAACAGCCCTCCAGAATGAGCACTTCTAGATGAGTTTCCAGTTTGAGTAAATTCAGAATACATCATTATGCTCCACTGCAAGGAGCTCAGATGCAGAATAAAGAGCCAGACCCATCAATGCCATGAACTACCCTGCCAGCATGGGGAACAAGGAAGGCATGAGAACATGTCTGAACACTCCCATATCCACTGGCAGACCAGGCTTTTCTGCAGCAGGAAACGTCAGCTTGAAAAAAACTGTAGTTATAATAATATCTCACTATTAGGTTCCTTCTTTACTGGGACATTTAGCATTTTAAAACACTTTGGATAAGCAGCAATCAGATTTAACACCCTGGTGTTCAAATACCAAGAGGAAACAAACTCAGGTTTAAAATCTAAAGATGAATTTTACTGTGCAGGTGCTGGTGAAATGCAGCACTTTGAAGGAAAAGAACATCATCTACATGAATATAATTTCCCCCTTTTTTGACTGTTCTCTCGTTGGAGAATTTCTACCAAGTTTTTTATTCAAACTTGTATGAAACACTAATTTTAACAAAACAAAAACTGAACACCCACCTCAGAAGCAGTGGTTCAAAATTCCTGCCTAGAGCCCAAATTTTATTTATCTATTTAGTGACAACATTCATGTGCACACACATGCATTAGAGAAGATCCTTTTCCAAGGCATGGAATACAGTACCCTAGGTACTTAAGTATTTCTTTGACATACTTTAAAGTACACCAAATTTACATTCTATAAATGTTATTAGACTATTCAAAATATCTGACATTTCTGCAGAAACACAATAATTATACTAGATTAGAAACACATTAAATAACTCCAGAGACTAAGATTCATGTTAAATCAGTGCCCTCAAAGAAAATTCTACACTAAACACATAACAAATACCGTCTCACACAGAAGAAAAACAATTAAAAAAATGCTTAAGTGGAAAGCATTTTATTCGTTTGCTTTCAAACCCATTTTCTAAACATGAGTATTTGTATCAGTAATGTTTTATAACTCACTGTGAATAAAAGCTGCATTTATTGCTTATCCAAAGGTAGTTTTCAAACACTTTTGATCATCCTTACAGGGCCTCAGATCAGTCCTACCAGGAGTGGATCTGAGGGTGCTAAAGAGAGACTGGAAGGATGAGAGAGTCACTGCAAGCCTTAAATCCAACAGTGACAATTAGCTGAGCCCTGGACAGCAAGCAAAGTGTATTTCCAGGTCAGAAACTCTGCAGCCTTTCTCAGCTGCTGAGCATTGCAGTAAATTCCTCCTCCCAAAGAGGTGAGACCTGAGAGCAGAGCAGGGAAGGGAAGGGAAACAGAGGCACCAGCTGGCACAGCTGCACCCTGGTGGGGGTTCCAAAATCTCCCATTCCCAAACAGGAAGCAGAGCTCACTCTGAGGCTGGGGGCTCAGCTGTGCAGAGCAGAGTCAGGAGTCATTTCTCACACCCAGAAGGGAGTGAGAGGCCAAAACCCCACTGTACCCCAAAGGCCAGCACTGGTGTGCTGGGGGTGTTTGAGAGTGCTCTGACACCCCAAACACACCCAGCAGGGATCACTCCCTTCTCCCAGCCCAGGCAGGTCTAGGAAACCGATTCCAACCAAGTTCCAACTGCTGCACAAACCCGGATGAGAACCTGCAAGTGGAGCTGTGCCACCTGCTGCTCCAGGAAAGGCTCTCCGGGCTGGGGCTGCACCCAGAACGTCCAGGGGCCTTTGTGTCACATTTTCTGGTCACCTCTGCACAGGGAAGAGCCAGCAACACATTCCTTGTTGCACAGAAAATCCACTCCAGGCACTCATCCCTGAGAGTCCTGGCCCAAGCTGGGGAAGAATATTTGTTCTAAGCTGTAATCTAGAATCACTCCTGTGTCTGATTGTGTGCAGATGTGAACCTCTGGCTATCAGGACCCATCACTTATGCAAATAAAAGACAATGTTATGACCTGTCAGGCACTGACTGCGAGTTTGTCAGAAGAAAATTAGCATGTTCTCCCAAATTCAAGGCAGATTTTAAACACATTCTCTCTCAATTAACCAGACCATTCTGACACCCACAACAGGTCTGATACAGAGACAAAAAGGGTCTATTTTCACACTGGAGGAGGAGAACTTCCCCTCACACCACCTGTGCACTGAAGAACACATTTGCTCTCATTTCCAAGAACATTTGAAACCATTTTTGAAAATAAGACACCAAAAATTCATTTTTATTTTTTCATATAAAAATAGCATCTCTAAACATCTTGCCACTGCCTATGAGAAAAATACATGAAAAAATATGCAAAAAATAGCATGAAAAACCAGCATTACGCATTGGAACCTGTACCCCTCAATTCTGACAGTTCTATTACACTCCAAACAGTCTGTTCCACAAAGTCAGTCCTGAGTGGAAAATCCAGTGGGGAGCTAAATTAATGCTTCTCATGGCATGGGGAGTGGATATATATATATATGTGTGTGTGTGTGTGTGTATGTATGTATGTATATATGTGTATATATGTATGTATGTATGTATTTTTTTTAAAGAAGTAAATTAAGTAAGAACACTTAGATGTTATAAAGTCCAGTTTCTCTCAGCTTGGAAATCTGGATGTTTTGTGTTCTTTTTAAACTCACTGCAACATATCTGTATTGACAAAGAAAGGGGAAATCCCAGAATTCCCTTAATGTAGTTCTGCTATAAATCAAAGCAATACAGAGTCCTTTTACCTCCCATGACACGCGTGAGCCCTCCTCCACCCCTCACCTTCCAGGGCTCTCCTGAAGCCCACAGGATAAACCCCACTGCAGCGACTGGAAGTTACCAAATCCACAGCATTTTGGAAGGGGGGACGTGTCCATCCCTGCTCCTGAGGCTCTCCCTGGGCATGTGCTCCTCCCCTTCTGTGCCTGGGAATAGCAGGCTGCCCAAAGTGACCCTGAGCTATGGGCAGAGCTTGTACAGGTTCGAGAACAATCAATCACCTGATTAGAAGCTCTTTTGCTGAGAACTGTGTGCATTTAGCAACACCTTATGAAGCTCCTCTGCCCCTCCCAGTTTTTCATCATTTTCCATGCCTGCTTTTGGGGCCAAGGTCATCAAGGGACTGCCTTAATTATCTGCCAGCACTCAGCACTGAGATGTCCACCTACACATTGCACTTTCAGTGCAGTGCCACAGGATTTTCCTTTTGCTTATTTTCAGGTTTACAGAGCAAATCAATGTGTTTGTACCTTGCAAATATAACCTGATAGAGAATATCCCTCTGCTGGAAGCTGCCAGCTTTTCTTCCCCAGATCTCTACCACACTTCTGAACCCATTTCAGAAAGTGCTCTGTGTCTGTGTGGATCATGGCTTGCTATAATGGCCACAATAACGGTGTTGATGCAAACAGAAGAATTTTGCCAGGTCAAGGTAAAATACAACAGGAGTGTGGTACAGAGCAGGGTCTGTTTCTGCCTTTTCCCACTAGCAAAGCCCACATTTCCTGGGCAGAACAGGAAACACAAGCCAGCTCGAGTTCTCAGTAGGGAACTGTAACAGTTGTTGACCCCCAGGTCACCTTCCATGCACAGAACCCATAAATCGCTTTTTAAAATAAAATCATGCTTACACAGGATGTGTACTCAACATATCAATGCTATGATATAAAACAACTGCTACTTAAAATAGACCATTTCTCCTTATTACTAATAATTACAAATATTTACTATTTTACTTTATGGCAGCAAACCCCAAAACCTAAGAGATCATTTGACAGCAGCATCACCTTTGAGATATTTGGGGGAAAATCTACTTACTGAGTGAAAATGATTTGCTTTCTCTTTTCTTTTTCTAACTGTTTCCCTTTCAGATATCATAAGCAGGAAGCTTGCAAGGCACACTATGTGAATTATCTTGAAAAGAGGCTGTCATCTTAGGTTTATGGAAATGGAGTAAATCTCCAGCTTAAACAGTATGAGAATAATGACTTCCTTTATATTCTTTCAGCATAGCTTTAAGAGCAAACACAAATCATCTGGGTGATATTTCAAAATCAAACTGAAATACAGGGTATATGTTGCAGTCATCATATATAGAGAGGCTTGTGCTGTTCTCTGAAAATATCATAAGAGCCAGGTAAATAAATACAGCTTTCCCTGTGAGTTCTACTTGCTCAGCTGGGCTATTTACACCATGGATTAAAATTGCCATTTTCATGCCCACAGCTCAGCAAAGGCACCAGGCTTCCAGGGCAGGCACAGCAAGCAGGGCTCCAGAATTCAGGAGCTAACAGCTACTAAAACAGACCCCTGGTGGCTGTCAGAATTGTCTGGCTAATCAGGAAAGACTTGGTTTAAAATATCTTGCTTTTATTTGGGACAACATAATGATTTTCTTCTGACAAACTCGCAGTCAACACCTCACACCACCTCAGGTAGTGGACAGAGCACACCCCAACAGCAGAGCAGGGCCCCTTTCACTTCCTTTAAGGACTGGGACCCGAAATCTTCAAAAGAGTCCAGGTACTGAGCATGTGGCTGAAATAAGGATGAGTGTTGTGCTGCTTTTCCAGGACAAAAAACACCTTAGTGCAGTTCAGATGCACAAAAACTACAGAACAAACCTTGGATTACTGCTATTAGGAACACATCTTGATCTTTAGGAAATTAAAAAGCTGTCCGGTGCAAAGACACACAGAACAAGGTGCCTGACAGCCAGTGGTGCCTCCCTGTCCCCTAGGACACCACGGGCATCCCATCACCAAACACTGGGGACAAGCAGGAGACAATGCAAACTCCCACCCCAGTTGTTTTCCCTTTTGTTGTCATACCAGCAAGGCTTCTGGTCCTTGAAAAGTTGGACTTGTTGCTTCAAAATAAACATAAATAAAATATCTGCTGCAAATATAAGAGAGTTGACAAATGGCTGCCTAATGAACCACATACAGCAGTTCATAATTCCCCATAAAACGTCTAATAAAAACTACTTATCTCAAGGTGCTGCTTCACAGCCTGATCTCCATTATAAAGACATAACCAAAACCCCTCTGGTAAACTCAAAAGCTGCACCACACTCAAGGTATCCCACAGTAGTGGGATGGTACATACAGCAGCAATTCTGAAAAATGCCATTTAGAACATATAAAACATATATGCTATTTAGAACAGGGAGCATTCTTGGTGCTTTCCCATGCACGGAGAGTATTTGCATTGCTTGAGGTGATTTCCACTTTGAAAAACTTTTAGATCACTGAGGAGCTGTCCCTGACAAAGACTTCTACATCTTTGGGTAACCACTTTCCCTTTGAGAGTTTTCTTGTTATTGTGTAATTCCCCTTTTGAAGATTTGCATATTGATGAAGGATTGCCTTTGAAGATTTCCCCATTGTTGGGATGGGAGCAGACCTTGGAAAAAAGCTCCCATCATGGAAGATCCACCTCCAAAATAATGTGTATCAACAGGGTATTACCCTCTCAAGAGCAGCTTCATTGCTGTCTTCATTTAGTGATACAGAATGCTGTTTCTCAATGCAACAAAACTCTCGCTTTGTAAAGCTCTTGGAAAACAGATCACAAAAAAAATTGAGTTCTTTGTCTCCAGAAGTTCTAACAAGAATTACCAAAGAGGAAACAGGGAGCTGGAAAAGTGCTATCATTTTTTTCCTCCCAAACAATAATTGTGTCACTCATGCAGCAGTGCTGGGGGCAGAGGAAATGTTCCCACGTGGGCTGGAACTGGAGCTCTGTGCTGGGATCCTTCAGGACAGCAGCACTAAAAGCCTCTCACTTTGGCAATTCTGCCCTAAAACAACCAAATGTTGAGTTTTGGTTGTATTTGGTTTTGTTCTTTTTTTTAAGACACTTTTTTACTTAGTCAAACCAACCCATTCTAAACCACCAGATTTTAGCAGAAATGCAACAAAATAATTTGGCAGGCTTGACCTAACAACCAATCTACACCCAAAACCCAATTTGCAAGATGCTTCACAGTTCCAATTAAGCATGAGTGTCCACCAGCTCTTCCAAGTGGAAGAACAGCCAGGAAAAAAGCCTGTTTTTTTAGTATTTCATCATGTAGCTAACATTCTGCTCACTGCAGTTAAATCTTCTGGCTTGCTTTGCATGCCAACAATGAAAGCAGTTACTGGTGTAAGAAAGTTTTTTAATATACTCTTGTGGAATTCTGAAGTATTCACTTAAGAAAATGCAAGAGAATTCCCAAGCAACTACAATAATATTAATTCAATGTATACATCAATGCATTGCGCCAGCCTCAAGTCAGCAAAGCCTGAAATAAGTCAAAATTTGTGACAGGAAAATCTTCTGAAGAACCCTCGAGAATCCTGAGGTCAGAGATAGCTCAGCTGATGTCAGAGCCACATTTTCAAAGCCTTCTAAAAACCAGATCTGGGTGTTTTCATTAACAGAAATGAGTTTTGCTGCCATTGGCTCTGTTGGATATGAAGAACCTGGAGTTTCTGTCCTTCCACACCTCCTGAAATAAAAAAAAGAATCCAGCCACTGTCCTGATGAGAGGAGAAAAAGGACAAAAGCCACTAACGCAGAAGTGGAGAGTGGAGGCAGTGTGGGAGGAGGAACGGCTCCATCAAGAAAAGGAGGGAGTGAAAGAGTTTGATCTGTTGATTCAGGAGAAAATGAGGATTATTATCTCAACTGAAGCAAATATCCTGGGCAGGCTTTTTCATAGTGATTTTCAATAAATCACCACGGTTGTAAGTTAATTGCTATGAAAAATAACATTATTTTTCCCATGCATGGCCATGAGATTGCTTTGTTACTGTAAGCATGAGCTTGGCTGTCAGGGAGAATTTCCTGAAAGTCTCTGAAGGTTTCTTATTGCAGTACAAAAGAAGTCATTCCTAGGGAGCAGGGCAGGGCAAGAGAAGTGAGAGAAATGAGCATTAACAACCTCCATTCATTAGCAGGAAGCTGTTAAAGGTTGGCAGTCATTAATCAGATTAAGTAACTATTGACCAGGCACAATTAAAAAATATTTAGTGGCCTGTTTTAGAAAGCTGGAAGGAGATATTTCATCTGTTCTCATATAAATTAGTTTCCTTGGTTTAATGCAGCGTGTTTGACCTTTAAGCCTAAAATCTGGATTTTTTAGTACTATCTCCTCAAGTTCATGTTAAATTATTTAAATAATATTATTTGAAGATCCCACCCCACCACAACCTTGAAATAGACTTTCTGAAGAGATGCTCCTGTGTGAAATTTCAGTCTCTTTTTCCTCCAGCATCTTCAACTTCCACTATTTCTCAGCCAGATATTTCCTCATATTTCAAACTGACACAGCCTATAACAATAGTTGTAAATGGCTGCCCACCAAACCTAAGATCTCTACATAATTTCTGCAAACCAGAAATTCAGTTTCAAATAAAGCCTCAAAGCAAGGTAAAGCACAACAAGAACTTCTGGAAATGCTCCACAGAGCTCCAGTTTCTCTTACTTGGACCTCATCAGTCAGTCAGAAAGCAGATTTCTGGTTTCTAGCAAAATACTCCTCTTCCAAGAAAAAAAACACCGAAAAAACTCAAACAAAAAAATCAAAACAAACAAAAGAAAAAAGCGAAACCAAAACAAACCACCCCACAAAGAAAACCACAAAAAACCCCAACTAACCAACCAACAAAACCCAACAAAAAAACACACAGAAAAACCCCCAACCAACCAACCAACCAACCAAACCCACACAGAAAAAAACAACAAAAAAATCCACAAAAAAGCAAGCAAGCAACCAACCAGCAAACCCCACAAGCAAAAGAAACCCTCAAAAATCTGAAAATACACATCATGGGTAGCTTTGGCCCTGACAGCCAGTTGAGGTGGCACAAAGAACATTGCTCTTCTGTTAGGCTTTTATTCAAATTTTAGTTCTGGCACATTGCCCCAGTGCGGGCACAGACCTCTCCAGGGCAATCTGGGGCTCTGCTGCAGACCTATAGCCCACAAACAGGTTATAACCCACAAATGGGATTGTCACCCACAAACAGGTTATGACCCCCAAACAGGGTATAACCCACAAACCGGGTTATAACCCACAAACAGGATTGTAAGCCACAAACAGGGGTATAACCCACAAACTGGGTTATAACCCACAGGACAAAGCTGCTCAAAAACCTGGGCAGCTGTCAGCAGCACGTCCTGACAATTCCCAGGCAGACAGGGGTAAAAAATCCCACGCAAAAATACCAGCAAACACAGACCCCAGAAAGGTCTCATCTAACCATTTTACACTCTGCCTATTTCAGGGGAAGGAGAAAAGCAGCCCTAATGAATCCTAAAGGTTCCTCCTCACTCCCCAAATCCAAAGCATCACCTCACATAAATCACTGTTCAGTGCAGCCCAAAGCCCTCCTTCCAGAAACACCAAACCCCACTGCATCCTGTGGCACGTGCTGAGCTCTGAGCACAGCACACCTCATCTCCCTGAAGCACCACAGCTACTCCTACCACTAAATACTACAGCCTTACAACCCCACAGTTCATGCTTCAACCACAGGTTCAGTGCTTAAATTGCAGCAGCTTCAACAGTGACTGGATCATAATGACATCTTCTGGCTCTTAATAGCTATTAGTCACCTCCAAGGCAGAATGGATCACTGACATGAGTGCCAGAGAGCCTGAAATATGTGAAATTACATTTCACTCACTCCAGCAAGGTTTGCAAACGGTGCACGCCTTAAGATTCACCATTAGTTCCAAAACAAACATTGTACTTCCAAAATCTGAGTAATGGTTTAAAGCACCCAGTGGCTGAGACTGCTCTGAGATTTTACCAGAATGCATAAATTGCTACACAATTAACAATAAATTGGGACAGACTTCAATGGCCCAGGAAAGCTGGACATTGTTCAAGAAGGAACCCCCAGAATTGCTCCAGGTGGGGCACAGGGGCTGCAAAGCCACCCAGAGGAAAAAGCCCTGGGAGTGCAGGGGACAGGGCTGGAGGTGTGCCCAGGTGGGCAAGAGGCCAATGGCGCCTGGCTGTGCCAGCCCTGGGGTGGGCAGGAGCAGGGCAGTGCCTGTCCCCTGTGCTGGCACTGCTGGGGCACCTCCAGTGCTGGGACAGCTCTGGGCCCTCACAAAGGGACATGAAGGGGCTGGAGAATTCCTGAGGGAGCTGGGAAGGGGCTCAGCCTGGAGAAAAGGAGGCTCAGGGGGGCCCTTGTGGCTCTGCACAACTCCCTGACAGGAGGGGACAGCCGGAGGGGTCGGGCTCTGCTCCAGGGAACAGGGACAGGAGGAGAGGGAACGGCCTCAGGCTGGCCAGGGGAGGCTCAGGGTGGATATTAGGAACAATTTCCTCACAGAAAGGCTTTTTCCCCAGCCTGGCACAGCTGCCCAGGGCAGGGGTGGAGTCCCCATCCCTGAAGGGACTAAAGCCCTGTGGATGTGGCACTTGGGGACATGGGTTAGTGGTGGCCTTGGCACTGCTGGGTTAATTTAAGATCTTCAAGTCCTTTTCCAACCTAAGCAATTGTATGATTCCCAAAGAAATTCCCTCAGTGCCTCTATGAGCCAGAGGCCCTGCTGCAGGCAGAGCACCCTGCCTGTCCCTGCTGACAGTGTCACTGCACAGACAGAAAGGAAGCAGCTGGAATTATCTGCATTATGATCAGCAGTACAACAACATCCTCACCCACTCACATCCCACCGTGTATCATGTAGATACCTATTTTCTCTTTAAGGTACAGCTTTGTGATGCCACTGATACTTCCAAGCCTCTTCACATAACACTCGTGTGACAGGACATGCTGTGTTTTGGATTAGGTATTGTCACAGAGAATGTTTTAAATACTGAAACCTGGAAACAGTTTTACAATTTGTTATCCTGAATACATTCAAAAATTTTGTCCCAGCTTGCCTAGCTTTCCTCCCATATTCAGCATTGCTTTGACAGAACCAAAATTTCATGTCCATTTTTCATAATTTTGACTGAAGCATGTCCCAGAAATGTTTCTTGGGGTCACAGTGGAATTTACACAGGGATCAGTGACAAAATCACTGCAGGCAAAGTGCTCCACTGTGGGGAACATGAAATTCCTCAGCTTTTTGTCTGTTCTGGAAGAAACTGAACTGTGAGCATGCAATGTCCTCTACTATCAATGTAGACATTTGGCTACAAAACACTGACAAGTTTGTAGGTATGTTTGATGTAATTACATTTTTCATGGAATTGAGACATTTTTTGGCTTTTCTGTTTTGCTAAAGAAGCCCAAAAGACTGCACAAAAGGCTTCATTTCCAACAAATATTCCAGCCAGCAACTGAAATGAACATTGCAAGACCCAGCCCTTAGTTCATGCTTAAAAAAAATTTCTTGGTATAAATATAGATTTAATTGTTTTCACCTTGCTTCCTTGTTCCCTTTAGAAACATAAGGCCATGCAGTTAATTATTCACACAAAAATCTTCTCTCCACACAATTACAGAATAATAGAGAATTCCAGGTTTATTCACACACTTGCTTTTCCAGAACTTACAGACCAGTAAGAAATGAAAATATTTGAAGTGAAATTAGTTTTATGCTGACAACTCATAAATTATGGGCCTTCAATTTGAGTTTGGGTGACAGAGAATGGCACCTAACCTTTCTACGTTCCTATTCCAAGGCAGAATCATCTTGAAAATACAGGCAGAGCAGTGAATTGCCTCTTCTGCTGAAAATCAGGTGACTTTCATTGCTTGGGACTGAGGCATAGCTTAACAAACTATTACAGAATGGTATCTTTGATTTTAAATTAAATGTCAAGCACAGTTATACAGTGGTGAAGTAGCCTGGGCTGTCTGGCAGAAGTGCAGCATACTGCATGCAAAACCTCAGGAGATAAGATAGAGAAACCCAGCCAAGCAGAAAAGCTGAGCTGCAGGAGGATGAGCCCAGAACAGAGACAGACAAGCCCTGCCACTCCAATTCCCTTCAGTGCTGCTGTCACTCAGCCCCTCTGAGCCCAGGGAGCAAAACTGGCACAGGAGAGAGGGGACAAGTTCAGAGGGCTTTGCATGACAAAGGAAGGATTCATATACATAAGGAAGAAAGTTCAAATTTTGTTACTGAACAAATCATTAAGAAAAAAAACCAAAAAAACTGAAAAATTAATTTGCACACAACTGACCTAATGCTCCAATACCTAAAAAAAACATGTAGCATGTGTGGGTTTGGGGATTTTTGGGAGTTGTTTGTGTTTTTTGGTTTTTTTAAAAATTTGTAGGATGCCTTTAGCATTAGGCAAGCAAAGTCACAAGCACCTTTGTCTACAGGTATGAATACCACTTTTAGGAGCCTAAAAATCCATTGTGCCAATTCATGGTCAGATCTTAAAGTCCTTCTCCAACCTAAGCAATTCAATGATTCCTAGAAAAATGTCCTCAGTGCTTCTGTGTCCCCAAGAGTCCCTGCTGCAGGGAGCTCGACCCTGAACTCCCACACCCCCAGACTGTGCTGGTGTCTGTTCCAAGGGTCACCTCTCTGGGGAGGGAATGGAGCTGTCCCATGTCACACCCTGCCAGTGCCACCCCAGCACAGGGACACTGACCAGCAGTGAGGGAGAAAACGAGATAACTCTGAAAATACCTAAAAAACCAGGGGAGAGCCCTGCTATCCATCAGAGAAGATACCTTTTGTACAATTACAGAATGGTTTGGGTTGAAAGTGACCTCAACGCCCGCCCAGTGCCACCCCTGCCATGGCAGGGACACCTCCCACTGTCCCAGGCTGCTCCAATCCCCAATGTCCAACCTGGCCTTGGGCACTGCCAGGGATCCAGGGGCAGCCCCAGCTGCTCTGGGCACCCTGTGCCAGGGCCTGCCCACCCTGCCAGGGAACAATTCCTAATTCCCAAGATCCCATCCAGCCCTGCCCTCTGGCACTGGGAGCCATTCCCTGTGTGCTGTCCCCCCAGCCCTCGCCAATTGTCTCTCTCCATCTTTCCTGCAGCTCCTTCAGGCCCTGCAAGGCCACACTGAGCTCACCCCAGAGCTTCTCCTCTGCAGGTGGACAATGCCAGCTCTGCCAGCTTCACAGGTTCCAGGAGAGCCACGTCATCCCTTGGATAGAAAGGGATTTTATACAACACGGGGCAAAGCTGGCCTCCAGGTAGTGGCAACACCTCACCTGATCAATGTCCCTGTGTCTTGTCATCCATCACCACCAAATCCAGAGTATTTATGCCACCACTGAAAGCTCCACTGCAGTGCACACTGGGAACAGCTGTATTTTGGCTGCTTTATGGCATTTAGATTTTCCAGCCTTTGTTAAATCTTGTTGCACAGATGTGCCAATGAGTGATTGGGAGCTTCAAATACCAATCAACAATCCATCCTCCTGATAGCCTGGTTCTACAATTTGTGCCATCTGAAGTAGTCACATGAGATGTTTTATGCAAAGATAGAGAGTGATACTGAAAGAAAATTACAAACCTGATGTCATTCTCCAGGCTTGTGCCAGTGGGTGCACTGGTGGATTTTATCAGCCCACCAAATAAAAATGAAGGTTTCATGTGATCATGACTGATCCATACAGATTTCACTCTCAAGAGGCAACAGAGCAGTTTAAAATTTTGAAGCATATGGCTTTTATAGCTACAGTTAATTTGGGATTTTTTACTATGAAAACATTTCAAACACCTGTCATTTTTAACTTATGAAGTTATTATCAGGCTCAGCTAACAACAGAATACTGCATATTACTGCAGTAATTAGTTACCCATTTTCTCAAAAGGCTGAATTTTTTAAGAACATCACAATAAACCCTTTCATCTTCATAAACTTTCAGGATCCAATATTGACAGTTTCATTTCCAAAAGTCACAGGTGACAACCTACTGCCCCCTCACCTGTGCCTGCCACAGCTGCCACTGCTATGAGATGCTCAGCTAGGGGCTGAGGTGTTGCTTGTTCAACCACTGCAGTTTCTAGCTGGAATCAGTAGCTATGAAATTTTCATACTCAAGCTCAAGTTAATTTTCTATTTTATGAAGAAAAGCTGATAAAGAACCCTTAGAGCTCTGATTCCACTTAGCAGCAAACCAAGAAACACTTTGCACTGCCAACCATCCCTCCCTTGGGTGGGGTTTCCTGTTCACATCCTGTCATGACTTTATTTTAACCCCTCCTGGTCTCATCAGCTTCAGTAAGACACAATTTGCCTGTGTTAGAGAGATCTGAGCAGCACATTTGCCTTACTCTGCTTTAGGCATCCTAGCTTACATTTGCAGCCATAAATTATAGCCCATATATAAGTTACTGTATAACACACCACTGTTGTCTAATTGCATTGTGTAAGTTAGATTTATGAAGTCTATTTCTGACTGTTATAAAACGTTTTAGAGCTATTATCATAACAGTCTGGATTTTTCAGGAAATGTTCAAACCCAGAAACTTTTCTACAAACTCCCACTGAAACTGCCAAACTAGGAGGAACGAGTGACTTTCATGAGGACTGGATGCATCGTGGAGCAGCCACCTGTAAATCATGGAGAAAGCCCAGGTAACCTTTGGGACACGCACAGAAGTCTTGTGACACTCAATGACATTACAACAGGAGTAATGTGACATCCAGTTATAATAATATATATATAATGTGATATCCAATGAAGGGGAAGGAAGCTCTTTTCCCCGAGACTGAAAAGAGAGCTGAAGTCAGCAGCAGGTTGACTTCCTACTCACCAGAAGGTTTCTCTTCCCACTGCTCACTGAGGAGAACAAGCCTTGGAAAAGATCCCAAGCACTTTCTGAGAAACATTTCATTGAATAACTCCTTCTGACACAAGGGGACCACATAATTGACAATTCAGAGATGGGAGTGAGACTGAGAATTGATATTTGTTCCTGCTGTCTATACCTAAAAGTATTACTTCAAAACTGTGGTACAAGCATTCAAATCAAGCAAATGTACATGAAAGTCAACCCATCTTCATTCTGAAATACCTCTGAGGCCACCTCTGAGGGTCTTCTGATAACAAACCACGTTCTTCCTCTTGGCAAGGGTGGGATCATGCCTGTAGGAAAACTGTTGTGCATCATGGAACAACAGGAGGTAACTACGAAGGGAACTGTACAAATATTTCAGGATCAATGAGTTTTCAGAAGCAATCATTATGTATTTAATGAAAAAATTTCATCCAGTCCCTTCAGTCAGGCCTTTTCCGTCAAGGGAGAAGGAAATTATCAATTGTGAAAGAATAATAAATCTAAATAATCCCCTGCTAAACAGGGAGAGCCCATGTGCAGAGACACCTCCCACTGTGCCAGGCTGCTCCAAGCCCCAATGTCCAACCTGGCCTTGGGCACTGCCAGGGATCCAGGGGCAGCCACAGCTGCTCTGGGCACCCTGTGCCAGGGCCTGCCCACCCTGCCAGGGAACAATTCCTGCCCAATATCCCATCTAAATGTACTCTCTGGCAGTGTGAAGCCATTCCCCCATGTCCTCTTGCTCCAGGCCCTTATAAAAAGTTTCTCTCCATCTTTCCTGCAGGCCCCTTCAGGCGCTGTAGTGAAGTTGAGGACAGGTTATCACACACTGGCTCGGTTCCCTCCCCTTGTTCAGTCCTCCCTCAGTTTTTAATTCTCCTGTGGTGGTGTTCTTCAGCTGAGCACATCAAGAGGCTGCAGGAAGTATCTGCATCTGCTTAGTCTCGCTCCCAAAAGGGAGTGAAAAATTTAACACGCTGCTCTGAGAAACTGAAATGCTGAAAAAAATGCTACATAAATCCAGTTTTTCTACCTACTTTTTTTTCCCCCCCCAAAAAAGTCAATATAATGATTTTCCTTGAAGCAAACAGAGCCCAGCCAGTTATAGGATAAAGACTCTACCCTTTTTAAGTTAACACCATTCAACTACTATCTCCCTAATAACTCCTGGCTATAGCAGTGACTCCTAGCTATATTCACTTAATCCTACTTTATCCAGCAGCCTTGGCAGGCAGCAGCACTTTGCAGGGAAATGCAGGCCTGTCCTAAAGATACACGGTGGTAAACAAGATCAATAACTTCTCATTTCTCACAGGAGCCAGTGGCAGGGCACACCAAAGTCAGACTTTATTTACATGTGAAGCACTGACTGAAACCATGAGGACTCTGGATGTGCTAATTATCCTGCCAGTGCTGCACAGCCCCAGTGGAACCTACACACACATCCTGTTAGTCCATCATCTGATTATCGGATCCACCAAGAGCAAAACAAGTCTTAGAGAGACTTGGAAATTAAAAATTTCACAGAATAGCAAGAGGCAGCTGTTGTTCAGGTCTAAAAACTTAGCCTAAGTGTACCGTAAATCCATTATTTTCTCCTATAAAATTAGAGTTAAAGCTTTTATTAAAGCTTTTCTGAGCTCTAAAGATTAAATTTTACATTTACAACTTTATTACATGACCGTGTATTTGAGTTTGCAGCACCCAGATTGGTCTGAGGGCACAAGAAAGTTGTTTCATTGTAGGAAGAGGTTCACAAGGGCTCCTCCTCACATATTAATTGCAAAATCACTTCCCACATGTAAACAAAGGAATCCACAATATTTAACCTGCCCCAAGCAACAATAAGTGACGCAAAAGTGGTTCCCAGAAAAAAAGGAAGGATTCTACAGTGAAATTACGTGAGGATGCAATTTTTCCACTATCTTTTGTTTCATTTACTTCTAGATGAAGCACATAGTGGGAAGAAACTGGTGTTAAAACCTATTTTCCTTAAAGAAAATCCCTTACAGAAACTTGAGAACAGCTTAAAACTGTGCTGACAGTTTTTAGAAGCTGGATTGATTACATGCAGAGACTTCAAACATCCAGAAGTTGTTACTACTTCATCTACTGATGAAGTAGAACTTTTAATTATTTTATTATTGACTCACTGGTCAATTAAAACATCTTAACTCTGCATTTTCTGCCTGAAAATAAAAGCCACTAGGGAGCCTCAGCATGTTTGGAAGCTAACAATTAGCAACAACAAACTTTTCAAGTGTCTATAACTAAGTCTTGTTTTCAATTAAGAAATCCTCAACGAGGCAGGTTCAGGGTTTTTTGGTTTTGTTTTGTTGGTTGGTTGGTTTGTTGTTTCTGTTTGATTACAAGGACACTGCTCCTCCCACCACTGCTGTCCTGCTCACCACCAGAACGTTAGGCTGGACCACACTTCTGCAGAGAAAGTTCAGCTACTCTGAAGATTAATTGCAATTTTCAGGCTGAAAATAAGTCTGTGTTACTTTCAGTAAACACTTTTTCATTCTTTAGGGCTCACATATCATTACAGTGCTACATCTAAAGGTTAAAATCCGAGCACGTGGCTGGAAAGTTTAAGTGGTGTCCTGAAAAGCCACTGTCATTATTTATAATGGCTTCCCCAGCTGCAAAGGGTGGTGCATGGCACAAATTAAATGTTTGCTGAGAGAAAACCTTCTGAGATGAAAACAAAGCAAAGAGCAAACTACAGATGGTTAGCCAAGAATTAATTGAGCGTGCCCAGGACTGAGGCTGGAAGGCTCCTACCCCTCGCTCTATGGATTGCCCACAAGTTGGATATTTCTGTTTTCTGAGGAATGCCCAGGTATAACCCCTGTGTACAGTGTAAGCAAGATGTATTCTGCCAGCTCTGGCCCTTGATTTCCTTTGGGGTGCACATTTAATTGCCTCATTAGTGATCATTTGCAGCTGTGTCCTTTGCAATTGCTCTCGTATCCAGCACACTTCAGACCCTGCTGCAGGAACATCAGCAAGGGTGTGCAAGCACATGGACCTGTGGGGAACCGCAGCAAAGAGCTGATCTCCTCCAGGGAAGGCAGGACAGGGACTCAGACATGGGCTGGGCGATGATACAGATTGTTGCTGAACAGAAAATAACACTCAACGGCCAAGGACTGCATTTATCGTGCTACACAGAGATCAAATCCAGCAATCATCTCATCTTTACTCCCAAAATGATGTAAAACACACCCATCTTCAACCATAGTTTCACACTAATGGGGGCAAAAGAAATCCCAAAGCCAAAAAAATACCCACATTTTTCTCTATTGTCCTCTAGTTCTTTAACTCTCCTGGAAATGAAAGAGAAAATAATGATCTGGAGTATATTCAGACACTGAAGAGCAATCCAATCCCAACTGGGTTGAACTTCAGCTTCTATTAGTTCCACTGAGAGAGGAATCGATTTAAATATCTCTCCACCTCTAAAAAATGAATTCAAGGCATAATTTATTTGATAACTGTTCCCCTATCTGAGGGATGTATTCCTAAAAGAGGTATTTAAAACAAACCCAACACCCGCATACCAAACAAAAGCATGGGGGGTACGGAAAAAAACTATTCTAATTATTTCCTTTAACATTCTGCTCCAATCTCTCTCTTCCTTATTATCTGCTTAGCATTTAAGCATCCTCAAAGCACCATAAGACTGCTCTGTTTTAGCAACAGGCTCTTTAGACGTTGGGAAATGTTCTGGGGAAACCTCGAGTGTGTTTTGACACACACTGAGCCAGATAAAATGATTCTGCCACTTGTTTACAGCACAAGTGACAATATTATTTTGGAGTCCTAGCAGAAGTGATAGACAACTGGTACCCTCCGGGGAGCTCACAGACTTGCAGGCAGTGCAGCATTTTGGCACCACCCTCCAAGCTGTGGCCACGACTGTCACCTCCCTGATGGCTCTCAGCCACTGCAGGCTCCATGCAGGCCTCCCATCACTGCTTCAAAGTTATCCATGCTCTGCTACTTTGAGCTACACGCCCTCTTTGGTGTACTTTTAACTCTTAAATCAGCCATGCTGTTATTTATTATGGTCTGTTTAGCGTTGCCCCAGTGTGGCAGGAGGTTTGGGCTCCTTCAGGCAACAGGCAGGGGGTTTGGGATGGTTTACATGAAAAAAAAACAAAAAAGCAGAGTTTCTGAAACAACTCTCTGCAGGTTACTGCTGCCTCTCCAGAGAAATTTAACTCTTGCATTTCGGATGTACTTTGGGGTTTGTGTGTGTGGCTTGAAAAGGGAAAATGACCTAATAACTTTTGAACTTTTGAAGTTCCATCTGCACAGCCCAGCACCTCAGAATTTGAACAATGAAATAAATAATTAAATCATTTATATTTCAAAGCACAAAGGAAAATCTGGAACCCCACTGGAAGACCTCCAAGTCAAATATGAGAAAGAGCTATTCAGAAAAAAAGTGTTATTCCTATACTCTTGCAAAGTACTATAAATAGTTTCTTTCTGGAAATAGCAGTGGAGCATTGGGCAGAGGTAGAACAGCAATGCAATGACTCATGTTATTTTCTGCAGTGATTCATGACATTTCAGAGAATTCAGCTGCAGCTGAGGCCCTCAGTTCCACAAATGCAAATCTAACCTGAACCTCCACACAGCAGGTGTGTCCCACCTGGAACACACATGAGATGTTTAAAACAAGGACTTCTGAGCTCTGCTGGTAAAACGTGAATTCCTAGAGTTTCTTTATTTTTAAAAGGGCAAAAAACTTTTATAATTCCTGGAAACAAGCCATTTTTATCTCGCACTAATCATTGTGAAAGGTGGCAATTTAAAATGCAAACATTGGAGCACATTTCCATTGCTCCCCTGAAATGTGACAGTGACAGAAGATAGCATTTGTTTTTCAGAGAGCTCGCAGATGCACTTGACTATATTTTTCATAATTTTTAGATTCTTTTTTTAAAGAAAGAGGAAACATTCTCCCTTGACTTCCTCACGTGCAGACCCAGGGACACGCTGATAGCCAGAGCCGTGCCAGTCTTTACTCCTTTGAGTGGAACACCTTTTCCCACCTTAAATCATAGGTGCTTCTTTAGATCCCACAGACAGGAGTGGATTTTCAAAGGGCTTTATTGGAGCACCTAAACCAAGCTGGACAGATTTTGAAAACACTCAGCAATTAACCACTCTTGTTTACAATACTTGACAGTTAATGAGTCTGGAGACATTATGGAAATATTTTGAAAATCTACCAGATCCTTACTGTTGGACCATTCCCTGTCCTTTGCAGCAGTTGCCCTTTCAGCTCCTCAGCAGCTGAGCTGTCTCTTCCTGCTGGTTTCTCCTTGGAAGCCTTTGCCATGAAAAATCCTTCAGCTTGGAGTCATCCGTGAGCCAAGGAGGAGGAATCCACGTTCACATATTGCAGTTCTGTCACGTCTTGATGTTCTTTCACTTGTTGGTACATCCCTGACACTTCACAGATATTCCCTGCCTTCTCCCCAGGATGATCTCATGGACCTACCATGCAGCTAAAAGCTGATGTATTTCACAGATCATGTTTGGTGCCACTGCCCTCAGGCAGGAAACATGGACAGAGGAATTAACTCTTGTTGTGGCTTTGATTTACAAGGAGGTTTTAGTGAGGCTGAGACATGAGCTAGGGAAAGGCAAAGGAATATGAGAAACAGGACAAGACCAGGATAAAGAACCGTGGGATATTTACAGTCTCTCCCTCAACCTTGCTGCAATTGTTCTTTATGAGAGACTAAGCCTCAAATTACAACTATATTTCTATTTTCCTTCCCTTCCCGTGCTGCCCACATGTGCTCACTCGTGTACCCAGTGCTACACGAGTTCTACCAGAGCCTTCCAGGGACACAGCCATGGAAGGAAACAGAACTGAAGTCCATAAACTGAAAAATAACATAGATCTATATGAAACCAATTTGGAAATACAATGGGTAAAGGGAATTTCTGAGCTGGAAGGACCTGTCTTTGTTAATAGAGAGTTTCTAATTGGTGGCAGGAGGTGGGGTGTCAGATAAGGTGGGGAACAGGACAGGTTATGCTCTGTGTGTTAGAACAAAGATTTCAAACCCTTACTACTAATGAGCTACTCACACTCTTGAGGCACTATCATCATTTAACCATGACTTAGAGGGTAGATTATATTTAAATCACCTTTATCTTTACAGTAACTAAGGAAAATAAATAGTTGAGGGCTTTTGTTATCACTATTTGGTGCCACAAACAAAAGCAACACAACCAAATAATATCTAAAATATTCTGGTTTAAACACACAAATTACAAAAATATTTGCAGCCATCAGTAAAGAATTTAATCTGAAAATGCTTCAGATGTTTTCATCTTCTGCCTGCTCCAAAACTACTGCATTCCAAGGAATTCTTTTCTTCAACACATCTTAATAGTTAAAAAGCACAATTTAGGAAATAAAAGTTTGTAAAATAACTTTTAAAATTTTCAGAATGCAATTTTCTCACAGTGGCTAAAATTACATAGAACAGTTGTTTTTAAAAATATTCTTTTCCCTCATTTTTCTGCCATTCTGTTAGGAACAGGGACAAAAGGGGAAAGCCAAAAATCAAAAGCATTAACCACCACATGCAGCATTCAGCTGATTAGGAACATAAGAAGCCCTCACCATTTTCTGAAACCTTTCCATTTTCTGGTTTCTTTCATCCTTCAAAGCCAAATCCAGAACTTCTCTGTGGTTGAAGCATTCCTGCCAAAACATCTTGAGCCAACTTTAGTGAGGGATGTTTGAGGGCAGGAAGTGCACTGCAGCATTTCCAGTATTCAGAGTGCTGGAAAGTGTGTTCAGGCTGGACATGCCAGTTCAAAGTGTGCTTTGAGTGTGCAACAGGCAGGGAAGGCTTCAAATCCTACAGGATTCCTTTCCTGATGAGTCTTTTCAATGTATAACACATTCTCCCCCCTACATTTACAGGAATAACACCAGAAACACAATAAGCAGCTTCAATGAATTGCTGCTGTTACTGTTAAAAACAACTATCTCTCCATGTTACCCAACTCCAGCTAAAGAAAAATCTTCCTTGTTTTTGTGAATCGAGCAATATTTTTTGCTATCTTTTCTATCCTTTAGTCATTAAGGATGCACAGATCAAAGCTGGCTTATAATTATCTTTTAAAACCCTCAGCACTCAAGGGAAAAGTTGTTAAAGATCCCAAATGTCCCAAGCCAGCATTCCTGCTGCCACACTGGGCCCTCTCAGAGGAGGATTCACACATTTTAACATTCCCTTGTTATGCCAGGAGCTCTTCCTCAGGACATTATGACCTAGACTTGGTGTATTCTGGTTTGCCCCTGACCTAGGACACCGTGCCACAGGGATCCATCGCAGCCATGCCCAGGATGGAGCTGCAGCCTGGGCACAGCCCCTTCCCTCTCTCCTGGTGTTGCTGCAGCTTCCAGAAACATCACAAGTGCCAAGTTAACGTGTGTTCCACAGCTCCTTCATCTGTCAAAGGCATTGTTTGGGAGCAGATACCTGAAATTCCAATGGCTAGAACTAGTGAAAACAAATCGTCCTGGGGTTATGTTGGTATTTAGAGTGGAAAGAGAGAAAAGTTCCAATACAGGATGAAAGATGTTTGTGCACCCAGTACCAACACAACCTGCAGTTCAAATTCCCACCCAAGTGTGTTCCTGCTTATATTCAGAGATCCTGGTTCCATTTCCAATGTCCCAAGAAGGAAATCCATTCCAATAACTGGTCTGGAAGAGTTTAGTGCTAGACCCTAGCAGCAGTGAGCAGAGAGGGGCAGGGATGTGCAGGTGGAGCTGTGCTCATCCTCCCCTGGGGATCACAGGAGCTTCCCAAGGACACACAGGAGAGCAGCCCTGGCAAGTCCTGGAGATACACACCTTCCATCCAGGATGGTTTGGGTTGGAAGAGACAGAGATCATCCCATCCCATCCAGTGCCACCCCTGCCATGGCAGGGACACCTCCCACTGTCCCAGGCTGCTCCAAGCCCCAATGTCCAACCTGGCCTTGGGCACTGCCAGGGATCCAGGGGCAGCCCCAGCTGCTCTGGGCACCCTGTGCCAGGGCCTGCCCACCCTGCCAGGGAACAATTCCTAATTCCCAAGATCCCATCCAGCCCTGCCCTCTGGCACTGGGAGCCATTCCCCCTTGCCCTGTCATTAATGTGGCACCAGGAACAAGTTGGGGTTTTGGACTTTAGTGGAGAAAATGAGATCTTTTTCAGATAAAATACTGTAAATTACCTGTACTGATGTGCAGAGAATCAATGCTTTTGGAATCATTATATTTCACACTTGTAGAAAATCTCAGATCTCTTTAGGTATTTCAATTTTTTCTGGGGGATGACTCCAGTATCTATGCCAAATTGTGCTGAAGTGTGTATAAAATCTGACCTTCTTCAGATTGCATCTGATCTCCATAAAGATTGCACAGGAGACTGCTTCCCCTTGTTAAGGGATTTTAACTCCCTGCTTTGTTATTTATTTCCCTATAGTGGAAAACTCCAGTTGAAGAAAAAAAAAAAAAACACCAAAAAAACCCCAGAAAAAACATTTTACTTCTTACACTGTAGAAAAATAATCAAGATTTATTAATCTTCATTTTACATACTTACCTGTTTTTTCATCAAAATGTTTGGTAAAAGCTACTGCCAAATATTATAATAGGTTTAAAATATATTTGTGCTCATTTTTCCAGAAATTGTCAAGGTAAAATTAACTTGAAGACAAATGTGGAATATCAATAATAGGGGCTCAAGACCAAGTCTAACAAAAATCCCTGAACACCGTAACATTGAACACAACAGATATAAAGGCAGAAGAGCAAAACCACAGAACTGGCTTGGTTTTAATCCAGACTTAATTCAAAAATTGGCTTTGATCAGAAGTTATTTTAAATTTCTTCTGGCTAAACACAAGGCAAGATTTCCAGTTTCTCTAAATACATATTTTAATATGACCATATGATAAAAATTATATCAAAATTACACTAAAACATAATACTAATATTTTGCAGCTTTATACAATTTTAAAGTTTTATTTTAAAATAATTTGAATCAATTCTGAAATGTCTTTTTTTTTTGTTCTAATCAAAATAAAAACAGCCTTAATCCTTCCAAAGAAGGATTTTGAGTATCTTTCTCAGCTATAATCAACAGGTCCTACACAGAAATTCATTAAAACAATGTGTATGTTTTGATCAGATGGTTCTTCTTCCAAATAAAATTCCATAGAATTTCTAAACAAGATGAGGTTGCCAATGTTGGCACAAGCAGCCATGGATTTGCACCCATCCTGTGTGCCTACAACAGATTATGGAGAGATGAAATGAAATTAAAAAAATAAATAAATAAAAAGAGAAGAAGCAACCAGGAAGAGAAGAATCTGTTTTTACCTGATAAAGAAAGGCTGCAATGAACATTTTTGGTGGGCTATTAAATAAAACATTCTGCAGGCTATTATAAAAAGCACAATGAGAGTCACTGCTTTTCATTTTTGTAGTAGCCCCTATTTTCTGCATGTGAATCTATTTAACGTATTTTAAGCGGATTAGAGGAGGTGATGGGCACAAGCAAGACAAAAGTTTATCAGCTATTGAAATATTAAGAGAAGCTGTAGGCCAAAGTGATCTTAAGGAGAGTAGAAATAAAAATCTACTGCCCTTTTTAGAAAAAACAAAAGGTGTGCAGTTCTGCTGCACCTCTGGAAAGCCACAGGCTGCAGGGCAGGCAGGGTTTTCCACACCTGCCTGGGGGTACATGGGTTGGTCTCTGTCACCATTTTTCTGCCACGGGATGCAAACCAGCAAACCCACTTCATTGGCAACATCCTGCTCTCCAAAACTGCCTGTTCCCTCTTAACCTCCTGCTCCTACACAGCCCCCAACAGCTCCAAGTGTCTTAGATGCAGGAAAACAGAGCTGACAGTGTCTAGAAAGAAATAAATCATGGCATGCTAAAGCTGAGAAGTTCTCCCTAAAATGCAGCAGAAATTCCTGCATTTGGGAGAATTTCTCGTCTCAACTTGAGCATTCCCTGGTGGGGGGAATCAAACAGTCTTCGGAGCTTGTCTGCTGGTTCCCAACCCTGCCACTCGTGCCAGCATCATTCCAAGGCAGACTTTTCTCCAGCTACTCAGTTTAACTTCTCTGAATAAATAAGATGTCCTAGAGCACAGGAACATGCAATTCCCAAAGGGGGAATAAACGGGGAGATGAGAAGGGAAAGAAAAGATCAGTTTCATCCAACACGTCTTCAAAGTCTCGTAACCTGGTTTCTATTTGCTAAAAATGGAAAGCTGAAGCTGCCTCTGAGACAGTTATAAAAATATAATGTATCAGCTTCCCTGGGCTCTCTTGTTCATTAAAAGTTGGGATTTTTTCCCCTCCCTCTCCTTTAAGAAAACTGCCCTACTGCAAAGGGCATTAGAAATAAAGATTGTATTTCAGCTGAAGACAGAGTGAGTAAAAAAGCTTTCCTAATTACATTGCTGATTACTTGAGCAGTCCTCCATTTGACAATACAATTATAACCAAAGAGAGGAGAGTATCTTTATTACACTGAAAAAAAGGAGAAAGTGTGGTTTTTCCAGCTTTGAAATTTATGGACTGTGAGCCAGACATATAGAACTTCTCTTGAATTCCAAAAGTCCAGATAAACTTTCTGAAAAACACCACTTTTTTCTCTTACAGAAGTATCTGTGCTACATAATTCATATTTTATGTTCTTTGTAGGAACTTCTTCACATACAGGGACAAGCTAACCTCAGACTGGAGCAGTAACACTGGCTCTAGGCTCTGTTACTGGTTCCATTCCAGGGTCTGCTCTCGCAGATCTCTATTTATATCATGCAGAAATCAGCAAAAACGTCAATGGTCCTGCCCCATCTGGCCATGCCAGAGGTGCAACATAGCTCAGCATCCCAGAAACACTTCAGCAGCTTTAAAGCAAAGGCAAAGAAAACCCCAGATCAAATCCCAGCTGTAAGCTGTAACTCCATAAAAAGCTGCTGTGCTAACACCAGGCTGGTGGTAACTGCCATCCTGGTGATAAATCATCATCTTCTCACCTTTAACCTTCAAAATAACCTCAATATTCATTCTTCAAACACTCCACCCTGTTTTGCAGATGGGTGACTCGGGCAGGCTGGGAGTCAGCACCTCCCTTTGGATGGCAGTAGAAAACCCCAGCTGGTTCCAGTTCCATAACTCACTGGTTCATCTGGTAATCCAGCACCAGGCTGGCTACAGCCAGGACCCCCCTGATCATCCCAGACAATTCCCATGTCTGGCTAGGTTTGGGTATGTTCCCAGGAACTCAGCACAAAACAAGAACAGGCATCCTTTGAAAATGGAAAATAGGGGAAACAGAGAATTCATCAAAAGTTCACCTGGAAACATCAGCCTCCCCCAGCACTGAGGGTGCTGCTGAGCTGCAGAAAACAGCTCAGCTGCCAGTGCTAGGTGTCAAACCCCGGGCAGTGCCTCAGTGACCTTCAGGAGTGGGGATTTTATCTGGTTTCACAGCACATTAAGTTCCTGTGTTTATACAGGGTATATAGACACACCTTTCCAGCCAAGTTCAGAGCCCTCAGCTCTGGCCCTGCAGTCACCCCACCCTTCCTCATGGACCTCCTCACTTTCACACACCTCAACGCTCCATGTGATGCAGAGGAAAGTGAAAAGAGAGCTCAGATATTCCAAGTGCCCCTCATCAATGAATTCTGACTGAAAACCCTCATCACAAACCAGAAGTGGTCAGACCTTCAATTAACGACTCACCAGATCACACCATTCCCATCTTTACCTGCCATATCCTTTCCACACCAACTCACTTGATCATTTTAAGATTAAAAGCACAACAATTAGCTGCCATTTAATGCGTTCAATTAATGGTATCTTATGAACAAAGGTATGTGAGTAGTGGGACTGAGGAACAATTAAACTCACTCATTCCAGAGCACTGCAAACTTGTTTACTGGAACTGTGTTAAGTAATCTTTCCTTTCTGCTTTAAAAATAAAAAGACTCATTTACATCACCCCCAACGGTCCAATTTCAAGCACAGTTTTTAAGACTAAGGTTTGAAGGAAGAAAGCACACATTGCACTAATAGCCCTGTGGCTCTGAGGATACAAATAACAGGCACATTTTTCGGTACCAGAGCAGGCATGTTTCCACCCTAATTGCCACCAACAGCACAAACAACAATCTTAACTTCAGGAAAATATCATTCCACTCTTTTTTTTTCCATGTATTGGGTCTGTGTTAGGGAATAAAAAGCTCAAATTTTAGTATCCAGCCCTCAAAGCAATAAGTGCATGTATCTCAAGCTCAACAGCCAAGAAAATTCACTTTCAGTTTCTCTCCATTCCCCAGTACCCCTTATCTATCTCTGGGACACTCTCTGAAAGAGGCAAACATAAATGAATATATACATAAATAAAAGAGATATATAATACACATCACTATGTCAAAGAGCAAGGACAGTCTGTTTTATTTAAGAGATGACAATAACTCCTTGACCAACTTACCCGAGAGAGCATCTTTCTTCATGGACAGACCCCCCCCAAGAGCCCACAGGCTCTCCTCCCTCAGCTTTTTCAAGGGAAAGCTGAGCCCTGTCCCACACAGGTGACCCTCCAAACGCCAGCAGCTGCTCCCACTCTGCTTTCCATAGTGAGGTGCAGGGGATGGGAACAGGGTTATCCATCTCTGCTGGTGTCACCTGGACTGAACTCAAAACCCAAGGTAAACGTCTCATGCCAAAACATTTCTACCTAGAAGCCTTCCAATATTCAGAAGATTCAAACTGCAAGTTCTCTGCAAGGCTGTTACCAGCCCAGATTGTGCAAGGAATTTCTTAGTTCTTGTGCAATACTCAAATTTCACAAACCAGCAGAAAACTACATATGGTCTCTCTACATGGAAATTGTGTCTTTCACTATCATCACAATCAGTGCTCCATCCCTGGATAGATTGGAAGGAAGAGGCAGACACTCCATCTCTTAAATCTAATTTATTTTAATGAAAAAGAAAGCTACACACATTTGAAAGAAGTGTGGCTTGGTAGCCTTGTGGTTACTATGTTCTGTGAAATGTGAAACCTGACTATATAATGAAAAGCTTTTTTTGTACTCAGTGATCTCTACTGCAGGGTACAACCAGGGTTTCATGGCAATCAGGTGTGGCAGAACCCTAGAATTTGCCTCCCAGGAAAACACCTTTGGGTTGTATCAGCACTGTCCTCTTCTTTACACATTTTGCCCTAATTCTGCACAGCAGCAAAACTTGGGGAGCTATTCCCATAGAGAAACCTTCATTGCTGCAGTAGGAAGGAGAATTAAATGCAAATGTCCCATCCCAGAGAGTGAAGATTGTAACCAGCAGGATTTGACATAAAATCTGGTTGCAGCAGCGTTTTCTAAGATGGCATCACTTGTTGGGTTGTTGGAGGATTTTTTAAAAGACATGGCTCTTCTAAAGAAATAAAGATATTTATTTTCATCATCCCCTCTGGTGCATGAATCTCCCTTAGATTCATCTTAAATGTTGCCAGTTCAGCTCTGCATGTTCTGAGCCTGGCAGGAGCTCAGTGACTCCTCCTGGCTAGTTCTAAACATCCTGTTTGGATTAAATATTTGGAGTCCCTACCTACACATATCCCTGCATTTGGGAAGCAAAAAAGTCTCCTGACTTGGAGAGATTTTTACCAGCAGGCCCAAGACTTCAGTCAGAACTGAGGGTGCCAACATCCATTATTCAGCTCAGTGCTTTGTCAGAAATCAATGTTACAGGTCCAGTTGCCACAAAGAACTGAAATCAATAGGATGGAATCTGCTCCTTTTCAGAGGACTGAACTCCAGTTAGTCTGGAACTTCAGGCAGATTCTGAGTGAACAAGTAGAAATAAATGCTGAAATCTCAGAAGATTGATAAGGACAGATTCTCCATCCCATCCTGTAACTGAGGAGCTGTGGAGTTGTAACTCTGGTTGGGGCCCTGTGCAGGACTGAGGTAAATCAGGATAATAACCTGAGCCTTTAAACCTTGCTGCATATCCATGGATAAAAATAACTCAATGTTCTTAAGGAAAACTTTATAAACATGGAAAAAGCACTTAATGTTTTCCTTTGCATGTGTCCAGGTGATGTGATGAACACAAAGTGGGAGTGAGCACCCAGCTGGAGAGTAAAGGAGAGGTGTGTTCCTTTCTGTTGTCTGCTCTCCATGGGCTGCTCCCCAGGCTCAAAAGAGGGAGGAGAAACATTCGGGAGCCTTTGCAATGCTGTGAAACTCCTTCAGCACCCGACTAAATCTCATTTACTGTGGCAGGGATGGGCACAAAGGACACCCTGCATGGCCCGGGCCGACCCAGAGGAGCTGCCAGAACAATCCCATGGATCCAGCAGCTCCAATCCTGCTCCAGGGCACAGCAGCTCCAATCCTGCTTCCAGGGCACAGCAGCTCCAATCCTGCTTCCAGGGCACAGCAGCTCCAGTCCTGCTTCCAGGGCACAGCAGCTCCAGTCCTGCTCCAGGGCACAGCAGCTCCACTCCTGCTTCCAGGGCACAGCAGCTCCACTCCTGCTTCCAGGGCACAGCAGCACCAGTCCTGCTCCAGGGCACAGCAGCTCCAGTCCTGCTTCCAAGGCACAGCAGCTCCAATCCTGCTCCAGGGCACAGCAGCACCAATCCTGCTTCCAGGGCACAGCAGCTCCACTCCTGCTCCAGGGCACAGCAGCTCCAGTCCTGTTTCCAAGGCACAGCAGCTCACTTCAGCCTCCTCAGCTCCTCATCCAGGCACTCCTGCACAGTGCTCTTCGTCAGCCCCTTCCCACGTTTTCACACTGCCATTTTGCGTGTCAGTGCCTCAAGAATTTGTTCCAAGATGGGCTAAGGGTGATCCCACTTGCACTCAGTGGCATTCCTGTGCCCCCCAGCCTGGCTTGGCATGAATCCCCCCTTGCTGCTCATCCTTTTGAGCCAGCAAAGCAAGGAAGTGGAATTCAGTGGAAAACCTGATCAGATTATTTACTGAGCTCTTTCCAGCAGTGAGATAATGAGAGTCTGGAAAGAAGCTGGAGCAGCCCTTATCTTCTGGGTATTTCAAAGATGTTCCACAATTTCTCATGCTTCAGATGTTTTTTGATGTATTTTTCTGTACCATTTTGTAGTTTCTTGACTCCAAAACCTATCCAGATACTATATAAAGCTCCTTTTTCAATATAATAAAATAATTGAAATTTTCGTTTACATGAACAAAAGGGTTCTGAAGTTGGTTTAGAGAAATCTAAAGTTTATCAGTAAAACGTTCTCTGCTTCTGTACTTCTCTCTTTAGGGCTCTGTTTTGCAAATGGATTACACAGACCTGTTCATCTTTCAGCAATTACCACAAGGATTTAAAACAAATGGCATTGCTTGAGACAGAATATGAGCAAATATTTGTGAGGTGAGGATTTACAGTGGCTTGTTTTCAAATGAAAAGACTTTTGCTTTATTATTAAGTCCTTTGAATATTTATAGTTTTGTAGTAAAGATATATAGCATATGAAATACAAGGTAATGCAACATGTGATTAAGATGGGGTTTAGATTTCATTCCAACAAGCTACACAATTTAGGTATTACTATTCTAAGAGCCCAATTAGATACATTTTCATATAAACAATAATAACCTATTTCACTTTGTGGCAACTTGTTTGTGAGCAGCTTACAGTTGAACTGCATTGTTCATTTTCAGTCATTAATTTAGTCTATTCCGAGCATGTTTATTCCTACAAACATTTTCTTTCCCCTGGTAAGTTTTTTTATTCATAACAGAAGAAAAGTGATCTGAAGAAACATAGCTCACAGAGCCACATCCTGATATGATAGTCAGCATCATGAATTTCAAATTACTTTCTGTGAGAGTTCACTGCTGGATAATAGAGCCAGAAACTCCACAAAAATCTGCTGCCAATCCATCATGTAGGGAATGTATTCAGAAACTCCAGATAGGGAGCAATAAAAAGCCTTAAGATAGGTGAAAAATTCTGTCTCCTAACAACATACTGATGTTAACATAAGAAAACCTGCTTTTCCCTGTGAGTCCATGTAAACAAGCACTGACCCCATGTATTTTTCCAGGCAGATGCCCCATGAAGGCATTGCCACTGGCAGGCTGTGGCATTGTCACAGCAGCTCTGGTGATGAGAGGCCAGGCAGGAATCTCCATGCGCAATTTCAGCCTTTCCTTGCTCCTCCCCTTGGCTTTTGGTCTTCCAGCCCTGGGAAAAGAGGTGCTGGGGATCCTTGGTGGCTTTCAGGGAACGAGTGTGATGATGGAGAAGGGCTGTGGCTGTTTTATGAGTTCCTGGCTGGTCTCTGAACAGGCCGGGCCCTGCTGCAGCTCTCCCCGGGCTCCCTGCACGCCTGCTCAGGGATCAGCGCTGCCAGAGCCGCTCAGGCTCGGCATTTCTCCCTTCCTACAGGACACTGAAGTGCTCAGACAGGGGCAATGTTGCAGTTCTTGCCCAGCCCCATCCCCCAGCCGATGGAAATCTGGTTCCCATTAGAGCAGGCTCTAATCCCGGCACGTTCCTGGCCTGCGGAGCCGCCTCCTCCCCGGCGCTCCCAGAAACTCCTGAGATGGCTCCAAGAGCCCAGAGCTCCCCTTCGGCCTCAGCGCTGGCGTGTGAGCCAGGGCCAGCCCTTGGACTGTGCTTCCCATTGCAGCTCACACCTGGCATTTGTTTAGCCCTGCAAGGCACTGCCTGCATTCCAGGCCAAGGAAAACACTTCTCCTTTGAAGGTCCTGGTGTAATTTATTTCACCAGCTCTGGCCGGTTCCTGAGAAACGTGATCCATGAGTGAAGGACTGAAATAAGCTTGCTCCACTTGATCTGGTTTTCCACAGTGAAGTGTGGCACAGAAGGAGCAGGATTTCCAACTCGTTCTGCTGCCTGTGTGTGAGCCAGGCACGGCCCTCGTGCAGATGGATCGGGCTGCGCTGCCCTGGGGACGCATTCACGAAGGAATGGGGCTAGCAGGGTTCCCAAAATATCTCAGGGAAGTTATTAACATCTGTAAACTGTGCTCCTGCTTCCCCAACAGCAGAAGCTTGGCTTGAGGATCTCGACGTCGCTGCCAGCCTGAGAACTTTACGTGCCTGTTGCAGTGATCCCTTCCCAAAAACACATCAATCACCAAAATAGGAGGGGTCTGAGCTCCCAGGTCAGAGCTGTTATAAAAATATACATGAAACAGCCTCCTGAGCCTCTTAATTTTGTGGAGCTACAGCCTTTCTTAAAAAAAAAAAAATAGGGCTGGATAAAAATAAAGATGTTTCCAACATGAAAAATGCACATCAGCTCTGTTCCTGCAAATTGTTTCAGAAGGTGAATATCCTGGTGATAAAATTAACCAGCATATGATAAACAATTAAAAACTTGCCCCTGATAATTACCAAATACCCCTGAGCAGCTTCTTTGAGAACCTTCCCACAAAACACTTGTCCTTCTCCCCTCAATGTGTAGAGGCGGAATTGTTTTTCCTTTTTAAAAACCAAACCAAAATCAGTGGCTCAAATGTGCACACAAGCAGGCATTACTCCAGGAAATATTTTTTTATAAAAGTAAAAAGCACAAAAATATATTTTTAAAAATAAAGGCACCATGAGAGACTGATGGGATTTGGGATCCAGAATTCCAGTGTTTCCCCAGGGAATGGCACAAAGAGCATCCCTGTACATGTTCAAGATGTCCCGTGGACAAAGGCAGCACCTCTGCAGGAGAATCTTGTGTTTCCAGTGCAAAGAGGTCAGACAGACACATTTTCTACAAACTTTCTGCATTTAGTGTTCTCCATTAGCATTTTGGGAGGATTTCTCTGCTATGGAAATAATTCATTTTTATGAAATTTGACATCTGTGATCAGAGGAATCTCCTTTATAGGCTTTAGACACTGATACATGGTTACATTTCTGTGGAAGATAAACTGAGGGAAACTAAGGAAATTACTTGTTAAATCTGCTTACGCAAATCTCTGCCTGCTGAAACTATTAATCAGCAGTGGCTTTTCTCACATATGAACGAGAAAGGATGCGAACTCTGGAGCACTCAGTCTTCAGCCATAAGCAGGCTGCATATTTGAATTCCTTTTATCAATTGCTTTGTTGTTACACTTACCCCAGGAAAAGACTTCGTCAGTTGCCTCTGCTATAATTTGGTATCAAATCCACTCGATATTCTGCTTTTTTTCTTCATTTAAAAAAAATCTTTTGTTTGGACCAAGTTGTTTCTAATTTAGTGCTGTATGTCATTTGCAACAGGATCCTTCAAGTTTCCTCTCCTAATTCATGACACCTGGTTTTTGTTATTTTAAAGACAGCCAAGGACACTGGGGCATTCACTCCACACATTGTAAAAACACTTTAAAAAGGTGGCACACAGATGTATATAAACAGAGGCAGAGTCTATTCTGTCCCTGAAAAAATATGATTTTAAAATAGTTGGGAATGTGAGTGTGCATCACATCGAAAAGGTTGGAGTTTTTTGTGGTTTTTTTTCTCCTTGCTCTGTGGTGTCATGTCACAGTTTAATATGGCTCTCACAAACACAGAAAAAATCATTTCAGCTGAATTCCTGGGGTCAGGGAGGGGTAAGGATCCCACCAAGAAGCAGCTGGGAGCCATTCCTGCCCCTGGCCCTGACACTGCCAGAGTCCCCCTGAGAACTGCACATCTGGAATTTGAAAAGCCATCAGATTTAGTGGGACTAAATTCTTCTAAATTCATAAATGATTTTAAGGTGAAGGTTTAAAAGTGTGTCAAACGAGTATTGGGATTGGCCATGTCATTCATTTTACATTTTTAAATTATCCTTGTCAAGGTCCCAGAATGAGCCCAAAGGATTTAGGAGGGCCTGGCAGAGAAAGCCCCACCCTCCCCCCAGAAAGATGCTGGTCACATGTTTCCTGTTCGGTTTCACACTGCATGTCCTGTGTCCCTTCTAGGGCATTCTGTAGTTCACTTCAATTCATGTGTAGTTCATTCAACCCCATTCCCTCGGTATTCCAGTGTCACCCATGCCAGAGGCCACGTGAGAAAATCAGGGATGTGGGGGTGCCTTGTCTGACAACAATAAACACACAAGCCTGTCATGGGCATCTAGAATAATTTTGGAAAATTGAAGACATCTAATTGCAGCATTACAGACTTTGAAGAGTTATTATAAACAATATTCTGTGGCAATAAATCACTTTGCCCTCATCCAGCAAACTCCACCACACTTCAATAAGTCACTTGAAACTCACCAGTGTACAAAACTCTGAAGTGCCAGGGTGAACATGTCCAGGGGTTTTGTTGCAGATGGTCACATCCTGGGTTTCTGTTGCACTCCAAACACTTCCCCAGCTTTGCAGCCCTTTGCTGGATTCACCTTGGGCTACATCTCCTGCATGGCAGGGTCAGAACAGCAATGAATCCACAGCATTTAAAGGTCCTTTTTTTCTTTTATTAGTCATTTTCTTTTCTTATTGCTTCCTAAATACAGGACTAAACAGGATCCCTAATGCTCATGGCTTTCCTTATGAAAGGATTGTGGATTTCCCTATGAAGGTCCTCAGGAAAGCCTTGAAGAAGGGAAAGCAATGTAAATGATTCAATCATTTGAAGGTTTGGCCGGTTTAATTCTTTCTTTGCCTGACCATGGTTCCACCCATCCTTGCAAAGGTCTGAGCTCCATTATTCCAGCTTCTGTCCCGTTCTGATTCTTAATCTGATTTTATGAGGACTACAGCATTAATATAACATTACTTGTGTTACTTTTCCCTTCATTCACCACCTCCAACATATGGCCATTATTTTCACACTGGCAATATTCAAAGGAGATAGAATTTGAAGTCTCCATTTAGGTATTTAAAGCTTGAAAGTGTATTTAACTTCAAACTTCATTAGTAGGCCCCTGGCCCTCAGTGAGTGACTGAAAATCAAAGTGGCTGGGTCAGGGATCAAGTTTCAGAAGTCAATTTTCCAAATACTGTTCTTCAGAGAGAGATACACTGGTATTAAAATGACAATTTGGACAATAGCCAAAGCCTCAGCTATTCTGAGCCCCACAAAAATGTTAGTTTATGCAAATCTCCAATAGCTTCCGTGCAGGAATGCAAACTTATATCAGCAGCCAAGAAATTAGAGAGATGCCAAGGATTGTTGTGCTATCTGAGATACTTCCTTTCAAAGTCTTGAGCAAGGAGTGAAACCACCTTCAGACCTAATGTGGGTCCAGGCTGGTGAAGGGAAGACCTAGAGAAGCAGAGAATAAGATGAATATTCAAGACATTTTACATTCTCGAGTGTTTCCCTATATTTTCTATATTCCAGTTTCTGCATAAAAACAGCTGTGTATTGTGTAAAACCCCTTTAAATTATGGGTGAGTCGGTTATCTAAAAGTGCTGTAAGATGTACATTAAAAGCATAAATGAAAAGAGAAAATTCAAGTAGAACAATTAATTTTTCCTTTATAGATCTCAGGACAATAATTTCTGAAAACATTCTGCAAAATCCATGCTGGCATAGCCAAAGTAAAATTGATGATCCCTAGAAAAGGCCAAAATCTCCTAAAAATTTATTGTGATTCAGGGAACTGAATTTGTGACTCATCACAAAGTCTGATTTTCTCAAAATATTAATCATCCAGGCACTGAAAATCAGGCAGCTGAAAGAATTCTGAAAGTTTTTCTGAAAATCAAAAGCACCCAAACTGTCAGGTGACTTTTGAGAATCAGCAAAACATTAAAAATATCTTATGGAAGCTGTTATTTTTTATTATTTCTTTTCCAGTAATTAAACTTGAAAGGGTATGAGGTACTGAAACAAAAAAAGAAAAACAAAATTCGTTATGGAACTGGGAACATACAAGCCAAATCCAGTGAAATTTGCCCTTTTTCCTTAACTAACTATTAAAAAATATTTAAATAGCTTTAATTATTTATATTGTTCTTCCAATAATTAAGAAAAACTTATTTCAACCAAGTTTTTGTAATGGAAGGTAAAACTAACTCGGGTATTTTTCACTCCAGGAGTTGACAGCTGCTGGTGGGTGAGATCACATTGACCCCCAGCAGAGGAGCACAGGGCAGACATTCCTTCTACAGACACATATATAAAAATTCTGTTTATTTTGCAGTTTCATTTCCCAGACCCAAACACTTGAGAGATGTTTGTGTTGGTTTCTAAACAGCTCACAAAGCCCAGGCCTTGAAGATTTCCAAATGGAACCACAAAGTTTGTTGATGATATTAATGTGTGGTTCATTTTTCTTGTAAATAGTTATTATTTTTTTGTCCTGGAAAAATATTTGGATACAAAGACTGCAATGCTTTTTTGTTGCTTTGTTTGCTACCAGATACTTTCAGCATTAGAATAAGATACCATGCATGAAAATCAGCCAGGACTATCAAAATATCAAAATAATTGCAGTCACTGAATGATAAATCTGCCTCTGGTCTGATGTATAAAGGAAACATCCAAATGTTTCATATCCATGGGTATTATTTAAACAAAAATCACAGAATTGGCTCCCTCAAGATAGAGAACACTTGCCTGTCCAGACCTTTATCCCCTCAGGATTTCTGAAGTGGGTTAGAGATCACACAGGACTCTGAGAGAACAGACCTGGAAAGGCTGCAGAACCAGTATTTTAGTGATGGAGGTGTTAGCCAGCATCTTGCCACTGTCATTGCTTATTTTCTTGGCTATGATCCAATTATTAAACAGATTAATGAGAAACCCAAATGAGTCGGTGTTGTGCAGGCTCGAACACACTTTCTCCAACAGAAAGCAGGACAGTCAGTTCTGAACTATCAATTACTATTAACTACTTCCTTCATAGGGCTGCTCATGGAAATAGTAGGAACACATTAACTCATCAAGACCCAAAATTTGCACAGAAACTTTCTGGCTGCCATAAAAACTCCTGAAGAGGAGAATTTCCCAGTGTGTAACTCAGTGCCAAGACAGGACTAATTTTGAGGTATATGGGTGCATCAGTTGTTTGAATGTCAGCTCCCTCCCAGTGCTGGAGCCAGACCAAACAACACACAGCAAAAAAGAGAGCTGGATTTATTATTTTTATGATGCCATAAAGAGATGTCCTGCCTCCAATTTTTAAAATATATTCTGGATGATCAGAAGTGCCTCTCTGATGACATCGTGCTCCTTCAGTGGTATTAAAAGGAGGGAAAATAAATTCTTATTTTATATATATATTTACTTACACACTTAATAAATGCTTGCACACCACAAAGAAAAGCAGCATCAGCACACTGACTGATCTGCAGAAACACCAGGGGCAGGTACACACAGGGAAAAAAATGTGTGGGAAAGATTTTGGATATAAATTCTCAGCAGAAAGGGTTTTAATTCTCCAATTCCTATGTCACTCAGTAGTGCAAGTGCTGAAATTGGAAGGGGACAGGATGTAAGGACAGAGGCTCAAACCAGAGGATCATCTGCTCCTTCATCCTGTCTGTAGCACCAGCAAAAACAAGCACCTAGACTTGTGTACAGGAGACACATGATATGACATTTTCTCTATTTTCCCTATGGTGTTTTCTCAGTATCCAACAATATTTTCACCTGAAAACAGCTGTTTTCTCTGTATTTAGTAAATCTCTGTGTTTGTTTGGCTCACCAGCCATGAGCTTCTCTTGAACCCAAGCTCTCTCACCCAGGGCATCCTGTGGTAGAAGCTCTGCACAGCTCACCCACACGTGGTGTGAACAAGTTGCTGCTTTGCTCTGATGTGTTTTTAACCACTTTGTTCCTCTTTCCTGCTCATAAAAAGCACTGAACAGTCGGTCTCCACATTGATCAATCCATGGGACACATCCCTATCTCCCTCCCCAGTCCCAGTCATCTCTCCTTAGGCTGAAGTGCCCCAGCCAATCTAATTGTTCCCAGCCCACAAGCCATCTCCTGCTTTTGATCATCCTTGTTTCCTTTTCCTGACCCTGTTCCAGCTGTGTGGGATCATTTTTGATGTGGCAGAGCCACACACAGAATTCAAGATGCTGATGAGTCCCAGATTTATAGAGTTTTGTCATGAGGCTCCTCTGCTTGTTCCCTATTCCTTCCTCGGTGTCTAATATCTGACCTCCTTTTAATCTATTACTCTAAATTAATACCTTTATAGAACTTTATTGCTCTGCCCTGAATTTTCATAGATTTACCTTGTTACTGACAGGTATTGGGCAATATTTTCACTTCATGTATGAAGGTTTCACCCCTGTTAACCACGACGGTTTCATCCACATTTAATTCTGGTATCTCAAAGCCAAATCACAGAAGACCTCGCAAGATCTTTCTGCATGTCTCTGAAACCAGCCCTCATTAGGCAGGAAAGTCCTACTACTATAGACTGAAGATGGTTTCACCAAGAGGAGTTAAGATGGTAGTTGTTACAGGCATCCTAAAAATTGGAATGAGATCATGGTTAATAAAGATAATTTAAGGATGTTCACTGGGAAGACAGAGCCAGTTTAAAGCACGTGGAAAAATCTGAAGTACCTTGAAAAAAAAGAAGCAAAGTTTCTTCCTTTTGTTCTTTCATTTGCATGGAAAAAAATGTAATTTTCACAGTGGACTAATGCACTGATACTTTTTTTGGTTAGGTTGGGGTTTTCCACTAGCTATTTTTAGAGTGACAACGCATTTTCAGTTCCCACCCTTGTCAGGAGACTGCAGCTCTTTCAAGCAACTTATGACAAAAAAAACCCAAACAAACAAACCACAACACACACACACAAGCCCCTTTAGATAAGGGTAGCTCCTAAAGGTTTTTAAATTGATGCACTTTGCAAAGAAGCAGCCAGCACTTCCCACGTTGTCTCCCTCCCAGCCTTAGGGAGAGCCTGAGAGCCTGCAGACAGCCCAGTGCCACTGGTGCAGGAAGCAAAGGTCCCTCTGCTGAAGATCCCTGTGCCTTTCCCTCTGCTGAAGATCCCTGTGCCTGTCCCTCTGCAGGATGGGAAATTGGAGCTGAGCAGGCAGTGAATGTGTTCTGACTCTAACAACTGAGACAGGAGCTGCCTTGCAGCACTCAGCTCTGAGAATGCTTTAAAGGGGTTTCCATTCCCCTTCAGCACCAGCCTGGGTTTTAACCTCCAGCACACCAAAAGCTCTCTCTTGGGATCACACAGCAGAGTTTTAATAAACTATTGAGCATCCTCCTCAAGCACAGCCACCCTTTGTACAACAAACCTGGGAATCTGGTGTGTTACCAACTCCCACATCCCATTAAAATGAAAATCTACCTTTGTGCCTCATCACTGCTGTCCCAAAGGTCACAGGCCTTGAGCCAACAAGAACCAAGCAACATTCTGCAACCCCAGAATATTGATGTTGGAACACAGATAATTTAATAATTGCTGTCTGCCAACAGCATTGCAAGGGAATGCTGCCATCAGTGGCCTAAGCCCAGGCAAGGCTTGAGGATAACTCCACTGAGGTGTGATCAGGTATGTTCCAGGTGATTGTAGCTGATATAGCTTATTTAATAAAAGATCTCCTGTATGGTCAAACAGGTAAAAATATGTCAGTGCAGTTAGAAGAACAGAAAAAGGAGGAATCCTTTTATAGCAAAATTTCTCTAGAAGCCAATATTCCACTGAAATATACCAGTTTTCTTCTGTCAGTGGGCACAATTCTGGATCATTAAATAGACAGAAATTAAACATCTCTAGCTAAAATTGAGCTTATTGTCTCTCCCAGCAAACCTTTTCACTGAAGATTTCAAACAGATGAAAATGTGACCAGCAGCCAGGGATCAGAGTGTGTTGGTACAAAAGAGATGAGGATATTCTTCAGCCTTAAATAATTTTACTAAATAGATAGATAGAAAATAGAGAGTTAGACTGTGAACAGCTTCACAAAACCTTACCTATTTGAGAGGATCCTAATGACAGACACAGTCATTAGTTCAATTAGATGAAGGTACCAAGGACATCTCATGCATGATTTTATTGCTAACAACCAAACAAAGTTTGACTGACAACCTGTCACTAAATAAAGCCAATAGAGAAAAAACCCCAGCATGTGATGACACAAAATATTATTGTCTGATAAAGGGGAGAGAGGAAATAAAGAAAATAAAATTAAAACAAAACTAGTAGAAGCAAATTAAGCAGCCCAGAGTACAGAAGCAACCTCCTGTCCTATCACTGCCTTTGGAAATCCAACCAATGTCAAGTTAGGGAAGAGTAATGTGTAAATTCCTGCTGTTCTGGATTTGTATCTAAAGCAGCAGAGTCTTCTCTGGTTTTGGGGTGGAGCTGGAGCTCCCACCCCAGACCCTTCCAGGTGACAGGAGCAGCTCATTTTTCCCTTTCTGCACTCCCTTTTTCCTGGGGACCCCTCTGGGCATGAGATGATACTGCTTCCTCCCCAAATGACAGAGACACTAAAGCCAAATCCCCCATTTGATAAATAATTTACCTGTTGCAAAGGAATTATTATATTGATATATAATGGCATGGTTTCACCCTTTTCACTACAAGGCTTAGCGGCCTTGGTGGTGCTTGGTCACAGGCTAGACTTGGTTCTTGGAGCTCTTTCCCAACCTGAATGACTCCGGGATTCTTTATACCCAGAGTGTGTATATAATTCACACATCCAGAGCTTTTGGGAATACAGTCAATAAATCACCAATCCACAGGTCCCAAAGTATGTAAAATAATAAAATACAAATAATAAAAACTTACATATTGTTCACCAAGTTTGTTTTCTGTTAATTTCTCATACAAAATTTTTACCTTTTTCTATGAAAAAACCCCAACAGAACTAAGGCTGCTGCAGTGCTGTGACTGCCAGCTCTGTATTACAGCACAGGCTTGGCACATTAGGAAGAGTTTAAAAGCTCTTGCAAAGATCACAGTATTAAGAGTATAGTGAGAATGGATTAATTTTGTACTATTCCTATCCTCATTAAACTGTTTTTCATCAGTCACACTTTCTGTTCTTTTCATTAAACTGTGCAAGAAAAAGCCATCACAATTCTAATTAGTAATATTAGTATTGTGTTTTGCAATTCACGTTCCACATTCTCATGGTCAGAATGCCCCAGAGCTCCTGTTCTCCAAGAAATCACGATTAATTTAATCACTCTGAAATTACAGACCACCACTTCAGCTCACTGAAAAAGCCTCCCTGGGCTTTGAGAGCAGACACTGGATAAGAGATCAGGGAATTCCCAACAGAGCAGTGTGCTCACAGTGGCTGGGACGGGAGCTGACATCAGTTCTACCAAGTTTGAGAAACGAATTAAGAAATCAGAAATTTTCTACAAACCCCTCAGGAATGCTCAAAAATTATTCTTCTGCAGTATTGGGATGAATTACTTTAGATATATGCAAGTATGCACCAAATCATTACTTGTTCCAAGCAATAAATTATGCAGAAATATCAATCCAACGTTAGAAAAGACCTTCAACCCAGACATGGTATCCAATTGTCCCTTCAAAGAAAATCAAGCAAGCAAAGGTGCTGAACTCCTAAGTAAAATTTAAAAACCAAGCAGCAGGAGTGTGTGTTGCTATATAATAATTTCAGGTTTGCTATGAAAAATCCTGTATCCTCCTGACAACTCCTTGAAGTGTGGCAAAGGAAGATGATGGCAATTGTGTTTCTTTGGCTCGGTATTGAATTCAGTTCAAGCCTCACTGAGCTTATCTTGGTGATTTTTACTCTTTTCTGACATTCCTGGTGCCCAGAACGTGACTTTGGAAAATCTAGTCTGGGCCCTGGCAAACCCATCACTGCAGGTATTCAGGGGAGCTCCCTGTGACATCTTGGTGCTGGTTCACTAAAGCTTCTCGAGATCCACACTGCTTTTGCCAGGTCCCTGGCCAGTTTCCAAAGCCTGGCTGTGTCATGCAGGGGGCTCTGGGGTAATCAGCTGCTGCTGCTGAGCTGCTCTGCAGGAGCTGCAGGCACAGAGCTGCCTCCCAGCACAAAGAGCTGCAATTAATGCACTGCACCCCTTCCCTGGTACCTGCTGCAGCATCCCTCCCCCAGAGCAGCAGCAGGGATAAATCACAGCTGGTGGGTTCTGTGTGGGCAGCACTTGCTGAGCAATCTCACCCCCTTGTTGTTTCATCATGGGCTCCACTGAGAAATCTGTCTGATAACCACACCATCCCATACCTGGTTTTTCCCACTAGCTACCCCATGTGTAGCTCTGCACAATAAAACACTGCCTCATGGCAGCTGTAGTGTAACACACAGCTGAGGCACGTGGTCTGTCCTAGCTGGAGTTTTTGTCCTGACAGAATGTCAGGATTTCAGCAATTTGCTCAGGATTTCCCAGTGAAAAATCACTCTTCAGAAAAGTCACAATGACATATCCAGAATGCACTAGATTATACACAAGGTGTGACCCCAAAATATGTCAGTCCCACAGGATGCTGTGGATTTGCTGGCAGTCCCAGGCAGCATTGGGAGGCTCCCCAGTGCATGGTGAGCCCTGTGGAAGCTGCACTGCAGAGCAGGTGGTGTGTCCTGCCCGTGTGACAGTGCTGCCACCTCACCAACAGCCCTGCAGTGACAGAAAAGGGGTGCTGAAGGTAATGCCTGGACTTAGCAGTGTGTGGAGACACTGAGAATTCTGCTTCTCCAGGCAGCCCCCAATGCTTCAGTCCTTCCTTGGGAGGAATGTTTTTTAATAATCCATATCTGTTCATTTAATGCCACTCTGCCATCAGCTTGGTTTAGCTTCCAAAAAATAGAGAAGCGGGAAAGAGACTGAAAGAAAATAAAACATAAATCCTTTATGTAGCCAAATTACCAAGGGATGGCAAATTTATTTATTTCAAAGACACTAAGAATAATTAAGTACACTGTAAACATGTCTGGCTATTTCTATAGGGAGAGTTTTAATTTTGTGTTAAAACAAAGGAATTTCAGGCTATTTAAAAGGCCCTGGAGTGCCAGGACACACGGAATGGCTCCCAGTGCCAGAGGGCAGGGCTGGATGGGATCTTGGGAATTAGGAATTGTTCCCTGGCAGGGTGGGCAGGCCCTGGCACAGGGTGCCCAGAGAAGCTGTGGCTGCCCCTGGATCCCTGGCAGTGCCCAAGGCCAGGTTGGACATTGGGGCTTGGAGCAGCCTGGGACAGTGGGAGGTGTCCCTGCCATGGCAGGGGTGGCACTGGATGGGATTTAATGTCCCTTCCAACCCAAAGAATCTTCACAGAGCCACCAAAGGAGGCCCAGGTCAAGAGTAATTAGGCTGTGGATTCAGGCAGGAAAATGTCAGGATTTTAAGAACCCCACCTCCGCAGTAAGAGCCCCATGTGTGTTTGCAGATCTGGTCCTGTCCTGCCATTAGGAATTTCTCCAACACAAGTGCAAAGACAAAATGCCGGAAAGACCACTTCATATCCAGAGTTACTTGATTTGCTTTGCTTTACTGCAATCAAGCTGAAAGCATTTTAAAACATCAGAAAATAAAATAGAAAATCTTATTCACTGGACAGTGAGCACCTACGTTCAGCAGCTTTAGCACCACTCAGGCTTAACTGAGAAGTGATTAAGTTCTTGTTGCCATCATAAACTCAGTCTCACAGCTTTAAATAAAACGTTTGACTCCAGTAGCCTCTTAATGAAACCAGCAATTTCCTACAGAATGGAGCCATAAACGTGACAACTTTCTCTGCATATTGAAAGATTATTGAAATAAAGCAGAAAAAATTAGGTTTTTTGGATATCCAACATGACACTGACTGCTAAATGGAGAGGTTAAGTTTGCACAGAGTACAGTGCTCCTTTCTCAGAAACACTTCAATTTAAGGACTGGAATTCCATGCAGGGTCCTTATAAATAGCCTGATGAAAAAGTTTAAGAAACCGGATACTTCTCTAAATATTTTTAAGAAATTTTCCAAACATTTAACTCATTATTCATAATAAAAGGAAAACTACAGATAATTATAGGGATTAATTTTTGAGGCCTCAGCCTTTCTTTCTGCTTCTCCTTCATATAGGAAGCAATCATTCCATCTAAAATTGTAAAGAATGACAATTTCACATAAATATTAATTTCTGGTACAGATATATGCTATGATATATCTCACTATATACAGTCAGTGAGTTAATGGGATTGGCTTAATTTGTCATTACTGTTACTGACAATTAAAGTCACCAGTTTTTAGAGACTAAAACCAGAGTTTTAAAGAAATGACACCATACCATGTAAGAGTCAGCTGTTTTGTGAGGCACATTTTAGTGCTCAGTGATTTTTCATACTACAAGAGGCACATTCCCATAAAATCAAAACCTCTTGGAACTGTTTTGGTTCAAGCCACCTATACAAATAAGTTAAATGTCTGCCATTTAAAAATGGGGAGCTCTAATTTTAGACAAGGTAGGTCATAGCACCAGGCACTAACAGACTGTTAAAAACCATTAAAAATCACACACTTTTAATCTCAGGTAGGCACCTGCACAGGTCTGTGATCTCATGAGTACTTTCCCTACTTGCATTCATCACCTGGGTCACTGCAAGGCCTCAAAATCTGTCCAATTTCTGCACTGTTCCAGTACCAAATCATGCCCTGCTGTGACATTGCTCCTCACTCCACATAAATCAAGCAGAGGCTTTGCCTGGCAGAGCTCAGATCCTCTTGTCTTGTGCAATCACGTTTAGCAGCACTGGCTGTTCCTGCCTGCACTCCGTGCCCCAGTTATTGCTTCTGTGGTCTGTCTGCAGAACAAGAACCTGCTGCACTGCTCCTTCCCTTGTCCTCAGCAGATACAAGATTGAACTTTCTATATCAGACACACACATGCTCTCCCAGGATAAAAAATCTGCAGTGGCAGGCCAAGTACCCTTGCCAAGGATAAATAAAGGAGCTGGTTATGCTCCTGCCACATCAGAGAGCTGCTGGGAAAGACATCACTGCTCCCCTTTTCACACTCTCAGTTCAATCTCTGCAGGCTCCCCTACCACAGCGAGTTCAGGAGTCATCCTGTGAGTTCTCCTGGATGCTTTTGACAGCTCTGGCACTGCACAGTCAGCAGAGCAGCTCTCTGGAAAGCTGCAGCGCTGCCTCACAAGCAACAAACGTGGACATTCATCTGGTTACATTTCTGCTTTAAAGCTATAGAAATGTGAAGGGAAAAAAAATAAATACAAAACTTTGATCATCTTTAAAGCTGGCAGCATTTGCTGTGAGAGCTGAGTTCACTCTTAGGGAAATGGCTGAAGTTCCTTGGGGCCAAAATCTGTTTATCACTGCTCTGCTGTGGGCACTGCTCTGCTGTGGGCACTGCTCCTCAGGCAGAGCAGCTCTGTCCATACTCATTTGAGCAAGGCTTTCCCTGTGTTTGAAGCACTGCACTTGTATTTCATGAACCATTTTTAGCAGTTATGGAAGCATCTTGGGACTCCCAGACACTTTACAGCCCCACTCCAGCTCATACCCAACAGCTGCATAGGCAAAAGTAGCTCCTGATTTAAAGGGCTTAAGCATTTTCCTCAGCCAAAAAGGCATCAACAAATTGGATGGGGTTTCACTAAAAATACTTGTCTGGCTATAGAGCAGATACAAACAGATGTTGTTTGTCTGCAGATAATTTATCCTCTCACTTCTGTAATGTTCCGAGCTCCCACCGGGGGAGGAACAGCCAGGGAAAAGTTAAATCATAATCACGTGAGTAAATTACCAGTGACACCTAAAAGCAGTTGCAAACTGCCCTGTCATTGCAATGAACTGGAGCCTTCAGCTGCCTCGTGTCTGCATTAGTCAGGCAGCACCAATCAGTAAATTATTGCTGAGGCAAACACCATAAATCTTCATTGATCAACAATGATGGGGAATTTCCTGCAACGGCCCCTAATTGATCCTTACCCTGGAATTTTACACCCTCTGGATAGGAAGCACAGCTCTGGAGCCACGCACTGTCCTTGCCCATTCCCTGCTCCTGGAAATCAGTCACGCCCTTGGTTTCTCTGTTGGTGTTTACAGACAGAGCCCAACTTATGCACAAAAGATTAGCAGGAGTTCTTTCCAGGAAATGCCAGCACAGTGCTGATGAACACAGAGGTTCACAAAGCTCCCACTCAGAGCCCTGGCCCAGCAACAAGGCAGTAAAATACTGTAAATCCAGATTTGGCCCCCTGCCATCTGAAAATGCCATGGGACATGAGGAGAAACTCACCATACTTAGCACAGCTTAACACTCGTTCTTACCACATTTCTGGCACCATTCAGTGGCACAGCCTCTGCTGGGAGTTTCTGACTTCTCCAAATCATTTTGGGGAGGGTGAAATTATAGCTCACGGTAGAGGATCCAAAGTACTCAGCTATTGCTGGATCTGAAGATTTATCAGAAGATAAAGTGCTGAAGTGCGTGTCTGCCCTTACTCACAGATAATATATTATGTAAAAAAAAGTACCTATACTCCTAAGGCTTGGGATATTTACCAACTGAGCACTTTCAAAGGCCCTTACAAGGGACAAGTAATTCCCAGCACTCCCACTATGGCCTGATACATAATGTATGAGGTTATAGAAAATGTGTATTCATGAGACTTGTTTGGCTTTTGTCAAAAAGAACTGTGAAAAATTATGATGGAACAATTTTCATTTCTGACACATTGTTTTTATAGCTCATTCATGCCTGGGAATTGAGGGCTTTAGAATTTTGTCTGCTGCAGATGTCACAGAGAGGAGAGGGGCTGCAGAGCTCCTTCCTTGCTGCTTTGTTGCTGCCAGTGACAGGAGACCTAAAGGAAATACTTCTCCTGACATTAAACATGAGGAGTAAATCCCCAGGCTGTTCTCCCACTTTGCTGCATTAGTAAAGCCATGGCACAAGGCATTGGGGAGCACATGAAAAGAAGTGTTTTATCACTAGAACTGGCAGGAAAATTTAAGTTTCAACAGAGGACCCCAGAATTGTTTACAACAATAATGGTAACAATGACAATAATAATTATAATGATTTTAAAATCTAGGTAAAAGCTCATAGACCTTAGTAAGCCTGGCAAACAAAGGGAATATTTTCTTTTTATTTTAGGCAGAACTTTTATTTAACTGCCTTCAATATGCACACTTACCCTTTTCACTCTATTTCCTTCATCCAGACATTTTTCTCTCTGGTTGCAACTGGCAGCATGACAAATTCAGTGGCAATTAAGGAATACAAAAATCTTTAAAAAATACCAACTCCTCCTTTAGAAGAAAAGAAAAATAACAAGACAACAAAAAGCAGAGAACCCATTTAAATTCCAAGTTAGTTGTCAGATAGCTCAGATAGCTTTGATCCTTTTGTGTGGGTGGAAGTTCTGGAGAAAGGAGCAGCACTGGAAACCTTTCAGCTTTGGTCCCTGCCTGAGCCAGGCATGACCACAGTGGAATTTGTGAACTTCCCTGCCCATGAAATTTGCCAAGATTGCTGTAACCAGGCACAATATATTTCCCTGGAAAATGGAAATATGCCTCCTTTCCCTCTGATGCATGGTGTAACTAACATTTAGTATTGTTTTATTTGCTCCACCTTTTTATTTTGATTTCAGCAGGTGTAAAGCATCCACCCCAGGCTCTGGTGTCACAGGGCAGCTGCCCTGAGTGCCCCCAGCTCCAGCAGCCCAGTCCCTGTCCTGCAGGGCTCCAGCAGGGATCCATCCCACCCAGGACCTCCTGACCCTGACTTCTCCTCCAGGAGCCCCTCAGTGAAATCCCAGCTGGCTCTCATGTGTGCTACAGGGCTCTGTCTAAGCTCAAGGATTGCTTGGGCCACGTTTCCTCTTTCCAGCAGCCACTGCTTTCCCTGGATCAATGCACTTTCTGAATATGAAACGTGGTATTTTGCCTGTCACTCCAAGTGGCATCTCATCAATGCCTTTTCCAAGAGTACCCATCCTCTCTCCTGCTCACTCCTACTGGTCCAAGGGAGGATCTGACATTCCCTTCTCCCAGCCACAGCCATCCTGTACCCCACAAACACACCCAGCTGTTCCATCTCCTCCCTGCCCCAAAGGCCTCCCACACAGGGCAGGAATTCTCCTATTACACCACAAAGCCCTGCACTTCATATCATTCATGTGATCCCAGCAGTTCTATTCCCCAGACAACTCACCCCTCCTACACAATTCTGCCATTCTTCTCTCTGCTGCTGATTTCAACTTCAGCATCAGCAAACTTTTCTGCTGTGTTCCCACCTTGATTTCACACCACTGAAGAAAGGACTTTTGTGATCCCAAGCCCTTTATTTCAAGAACTCTGTCTACTCTCATCCAGAGCTCTCCCTGGCTCCCCATCTGTCTCTGAATTCACCATTCAGGTTTGATGAGCTGAAGGAACATTTTCCGCCAGTGCAGCCAAATCAGCTCCTCAGATACAGGCACACCAAAAGTTCACATCCAGAAAGTTTCTGCCTCACCTTGGAGATCGGACCAATCTACTCTGAACTGCTTTTCATTGCTTTGTACACCACTGTCTTCCCCTCCAGCTCCTTCAGGGTTTGTTCTTTAACAACACCTGGCCAACCAATCTCTTCCTCCTTTTTAATATAAAATATTAATTCTCCACTTTCTGCTTTTGCATCATATCTAGTGATAGATATATCTTTATACACATTGCTACCAACCCTTTCATTCTCCTGTCCAAGTGCTGGATTATGCATTATCCCATTATCCTCCTTCCTCAAACCCCAGGAAAACACTCCATTTGTTTTCTTCTGCATTTTTGTTTTTGGTTTTTTTTTGTCCTTGTCTCTTGCCAAAACAAACTCCTGCCCAGTTACAACCAGGAGAAAATGGAGAAAATGCATTTCAGGATCCAGTTCCTTGCACTGATAAAAAGATATCTTGTGAACACCTGTCCAGAACCAAAGGGCTGTATCCTCTCCTCTCCTCTCCTCTCCTCTCCTCTCCTCT